>JACRUU010000019.1:20309345-20596845 GCA_030449085.1 Kryptopterus vitreolus
ATGATTAGCGCCCTCTAGGGGTCCATAATTATATTTTGAAATAACTATTGAACGCACCATGGACCGTTTAAAGAAAGGCACAGGAGCACTATCCTGATTATGGGAAACCGTTTCCAACATCCAAGGACACATTATACAATCTCCAAGTTTGTGCTAACAATTTAGAGAAGTACCACGTACGGGTGGAAAATGATCAGTAAATTTGGCGCTCTCAACTTTTAAATTAAAGCAGCACTTTTTATTATGTGATTTTTATTTCTCGGGGTTGTAAATATTACTAAAGAAATCGAAGCCAACAAAATGAGACAATTACGGCCCCCAAGTTGAAAATGAAGAGATGGCGAATACAAGAACTCGAGCACGTTTTTACACCAGTGTGTTTCTCAACCCTCAATCCTCAGACTTTGATTCACGGCCATACCTGGCTCAAGAGCGTTTATATTAGCGATCTGTGTAGCGACTTGACAACGTAAATGCGGTAACTAGCGAGCGGAATTGGAAGAAAAAAACTCTCTGGAAAGTTCTCCTGATGATGATAAACTACCCTTCACCTGAAGGCCACATCTCACCAACCTTCAGGCTTTTCCATTTCAGCTCATGGCCGAACGAGAAATAAACGCCGTCTTCCCGAAAAGGAGACGTCACTCGACTGAACTAAAAAAAAAAAAACCAAAAACACTCACCAGGCGGAGTAAATCTCTCCGGAAAACAATAGCATATTGTATATATGTGGCGCCTGAGGAAATCCTTTTGGACGAATCTGGATGGCATTACAATTTCCAGATGAGTGCGGATCTATCGAAAGAGGCTTTAGCAACCACAATATCCCACAAGTTTACACATGAAACGGCGTGTTCAACCCCCCAGGGGGCGTTTCAACAAACATCATAAAAACTTACTACACAATTTATTCCTAGTAAGATTTTGGGGCTTCCAACGAATGAATTGATGAATCGAAAGAAAGAAAGAAAAAAGGGAAAGACAAAAGAAAGAAAGAAAGAAAGAAAGAAAGAAAGAATAATCTACAAAACAATCTATACTAAAAGTTTCGTAAGACACAGATTTCCTCAGGGCCACATGTAAAAAGAAAGAAGGGAGAGGGAAAAGAAAGAAGAAAGAAAGAAAGAAAGAAAGAAAAAAGGGAGAGACAAAAGAAAGAAAGAAAGAAAAGGGGAGAGACAAAAGAAAGAAAGAAAAGACAAAAAAGAAAAGGGTGAAAAAGAAGAGGGAAGAAGGAAGGAAAGAAAGAAGACAAAAGAAAGAAAGAAAAAAAAAGAAGAAAGAAAGAAAGAAAGAAAGAAAGAAAAGAAAGAAACGAAAGAAAGAAAGAAAAAAAGAAAGAAAGAAAGAAAGAAAGAAAAAATGGATAAACAAAAGAAAGAAGAAAGAAAGAAAGAAAGAATAATGAAATGAACAATAGATTAAAAAAGGCCAAATGAATGCAATCATAATTATGATTATGATTATGATTTGATGGGTAATTCTGTACCAGCCTCCAGCATTTACAGCAATAAATCCATCCATTAAATCTTGTTTTTGCAGGAAAGGTATTATTTGTGCAGAACTGCCGAGAAGCGAGAATCCTGTATCACACACACATGGGAGAATTTGTAAAGTTTCCAGATGTAAAGTTTTACAACGAATGTATATAAAGGTCGAACTTAATGAAAGGAAATTTGAATACACTGCTCCATTTAGACCTTATGGAAAATGTATTATTCATTAGCAAGAAAACAAAAAAGAAAGAAAGAAAGAAAAAGGGAGAGACAAAAGAAAGAGAGGAAAGAAGGTAGAAAGAAAGGAAAAAAGGTAGGAAGGAAGAAAGAATAGTGAAATGAACAAATAGGTTAATTAATTAAGTTAAAAAGAAATAAAGAAAGAAAGGAAGGAAGGAAGAATAATGAAATGAACAAATAGGTTAATTAAATAAGTTAAAAAGAAAGAAATAAGGGAGAGAAGAATGAAAGAAAGAAAGAAAGAAAGAAAGAAACACACATTTGGGAGAATTTGTAAAGTTTCCAGATGTAAAGTTGCCAGCTGAAGTGATGATTGAAATAAAGACCCGTGATACAATGAGTGTATATAAAGGTAGAACATCCAGAACAGGAAGTTTGCTTTCTCTGCTGTGTAATACTCAGTGACAGGAAATGCTAATTCACTGCTCCATTTCGACCTTACGGAAAAATGCATTATTCATTAGCAAGAAAACACAAAAAAGGGCCACGGCGGCATAGACCGAAATCAGAACCATGTGCGGGCCCAAGGAGAGAAAAACCAAAGCGTCTCGTACCTAAAACAAATGTGCCGCTGAGCTGTAGCTCGCGTACGATCCGATCCGGCGCACGACCTGGGAATTTATGACTTGGTTCACGTACGCTCCAGGAGGTCAAAATCAACCTCGGCTGTCCGAGGTTACATCTCAGTCATTAATCATAAATAGACCAGGGTTGTGTAGAGGAACTGTGGATCGTTGTCTACGGAGACATCTGGAGTAAATATGAGGACTTCGCTCAGAGCATCGCTAAGTGGACACGCCGTGTACGCAACAAATACTAACAAAACACGGATAGAGAGAACAAAAGGCAACGTGTATTGTTTCTTTGGGCTTTGTACAGCCTGGAATGATTTGCGGGGTGGAGTAAGGACGAGGTGGATGAGGGGAGCGCGTAGGTGCCGGTGCATTAAGGAATTTCCAAACAAACAAACCTGTAGAGTGGCTGGGATACAGCGATCATGAACCGCCTCAGCGTCGTTTGCTCGAATCGAGACAAAACAGATGGACGTCAGATGTGTGTACAGTTCCGATAATCAATGCAGGATGAGATGAAGGCTGGGATTGTTTTCTCTTGGCATGGACAAAATCTTCTATGACAACACCGGGCATTTGGTTACGAAATGTAATAAAAAAAAATAAAAAAAAGGAATCACAGGGCGTTTTGGCACTTTACGCTGACTAATTAATGGCTCTGGCTCCAGCGAGCGTAATTCAAATACAAGCGGAAGAGAAGGATGTTGGGAAATTTGTGTTCGGTTCCATGTAAAGAATTGGACGGACTCTGAATTGTGCACTATAGGTTGAATGGAAAGAATTGAGCACAGATTCAGACTTCCAAGTCATAGAGTCCAAAGTTCCAAATCCTTTCATTCCAAGTTATATCCGATTTCCGAAAATAAGTCTAGTCTAAATAAATCCTAACGTTTGAATGGGAAATTCAAACTCTTGACGTAACGTCAATTAAATATATATTTAAACCCTTATCCACAGCGACTAACATCTGAGCATTTTAGGTTTAAGAGCCTTGCTCAAGGGCCCACTAGTGCCTGCTTCATGGTGCTGGGATTTGAACCTGCGATCTTTCGGCCCAGAGACCAATGCCTTAACCACTGAGCTCCACCTACCTAAAACTGATCTTTAAAATTGAGGTGGCTCCAAAATCCTGATCAATAGAATCCGAATCAAATCCTGACTCTGAAAACGTCTTAATCCATACCAAGTAATCCAAAAACCTCCTGAATTACAACTGAGAGTTAAGGGTGTTGCAGGATTTGAACCTGAGGCTAACACCTTAACCACTGAGCTACATCACCTCAATGTTTATGAGCATTCATAAAGTATGTATTAGAATATCATAATAGGAATGCACTCCAAATAGCGGGAAACGCAATGCAATAAGTCTGAGCACAGACACACAGCAGTTATGCACAACACGTCTCGCCAAAACAACGATGACTCAAAGTGACTCAAACACGACTCTCCTGAGTCAGACTCTTTCCTGTAGGACATCAGTGAGGAGTTGGCCTGATAAGGCAGTGATAAGTGTTCCACTCAGATCTTCCCCGAAACAAACCGGCAAGATATTCCTCATATTTAACTGGGACCATGTCAACACTGAGCCCTGATTTAATCCCCACATCCGTGCTCTTCCATTCAGAGGCTTGGAGATTCAAAAGATCGGTGGGTCTGCTCTCGTTTTTACCCCCCGCCTGGTCCGAATTGCTGAAGAAACCCAAAAGAATGATGGTTTTCTTTCATTTGTAAGGGATTCTTAAAAAAAAAAAACACTTGACACGACACACTTGTCCTTATGGGGAGTATTGTGTGTCTTTTGTACTCTTTCTCTTTTAACATGAACACATGTAATGCATTTTATCACAGTAAACACACACACAGTGAAATAAAACAATGATACCCTGCAGCTAGCTACCCCCCCCCCCCCCCCCCACCCCCCCCCCCCCCCCGACAAGGCTCTGCTGCTTTCTCCGTTTTATCCCAGGCTCTGTCACTGCCAACACCACATACTTATAATGCCTTCAATATGGTATCCAGGGCACATTCCTGCAGAGAAAGACCCCCAGTGGCTCTTTTTCCTCTTTGGTTCTAATCAGAAAAATTCTTTCTATAAAAATGTGTGGCATGCTGATGGTGTAGCTGGAACAGTTTATGTAAATCTTTCTCTTCATCTTATGGAATGACACCATCCCAGAAAACTGTTTCTCATATATATATATATATATATATATATATATATATATATAACTTTTAATTGATTAAACAGAAATGTTCCCTGCGTTCATGAAATTAGAGCCGGTAAAATTAATTAACTATTTATTAACACATTCATTTTGACAGCCCTAATATATATTTATATACGTATATATATGTGTGTGGTGTGTGTGTGTGTGGTGCGTGATGTGTAGAGGTTGTGTGTAATATATATAATATATATATATATATATATATATATATATGTGTGTGTGTATGTGTATGTGTGTGTGTGTGTGTGTGTGTGTGTGTGAGGTGTGTGGGAGGTGTGTGTAGAGGTTGTATATATATATATATATATATATATATATATATATATATATATATATATATATATACACACGTGTGTGTGTGTGTGTGTAGAGGGCACGTGTATGTGTGTGTGTGTATAGAAGTGGTAGCTCAGTGGCATTGAGCTCTGGACCACAAATGGGTTTGAGTCATAGACGAGCTGCCACTTGAGCAAGGCCCTTAACCGGCAATCATTGCACAAGAAGTGCGCTCTCTCTCTCTCTCTCTCTCTCTCTCTCTCTCTCTCTCTCTCTCTCTATATATATATATATATATATATATATATATATATATATATATATATATACCTTCACTTGAACTAGGAAATCAACACATAACCTAGTCCCTGTCCACCACCATGGAAATATGGAAATACACTACACCTGATTTGGAAGATGGGAAAGAACTTAAATGGCATTACGGAGTGAACTGTACTGGACACCTTTGGGATGAATGTGAAAGCTACACGTTTCTGATTTCCTGCACCTCAGCTCAATAGTAATATAACAGATATAACAGGACTTGATCCTGACCAGATCGTAGCTATTAATTAAAAAAATGTGCCTATTGGCGCTGGATGGAGAGACAGAATTGAGTGTTTGAATGGATGGATGAAGATTGAAAGTAGAGCATTAAGATAATCATGAAATGAAATGTCATGAAATGAAGGTACCTTCCAAAGGTTTTGAAAACACATGGTTTTCGAGCCGAGGCGATAAGAGAGGATTGCTCCTGTGTTTATTAGCAGCTCACCGAGGACATTTTGGACCACGTCAGTCGTGTGTAGATGTTTACGGTGAACGCTGGACTTTAAGAGCAGGACAGGCGATAAATCACAGGGCCATGCTGAGGCCAGGGTCGGTGTTATGGCAACACTAGCAAAGTTTACAAGTGTGCCTGAGCAGGGGGTGCTTTAACTTTCTGCACGTAAACGCGGCATGATTCCGGCGACAAAACATCGAACACAATTTATCGATCAGGTATTATTCTATAAAAATACGGAAGAATTTCGGTTTTGTATTTGTATTTATTTCAGTGCATGTATCGTATAATGGAAAAGCCACTTAAAGAGCAGATGCTTGGCGCATTCCCAACACGTGTACAATAAATCACGGCGGAAGGAAGACGAACCGCTCTTCGTTCTTTTTTTTTTTTTACGAGACGAAAAGAAAGCGACAGGAGACACGAGAAGGTAAAGTAACAGCTGGGTTTCCCTTCCAGACCTAATTATTTTCACTTCCATGACGTCTGGTTTAGAGTAACGAGCGAGCAAGGAGACTTTCCTTGCTTACGCAATGCTTCAAGATAAGATATGAGCATTAAAAGCACTGTGTCGCTTTCCTGCTTCTGGAACAAAAAACAGTCCTGCAGCGTTCTCAGCAAGAAATGCTGCGAAATCATTATTTATATTTCACCATTTCTAAACATCTGGAATACCATGACACATGAGACCACATCCGAAATTCACAGGAACGATGCATCATAGTTCCTGAGAGTGAGGAACAAACACGGGCTGTTTCGCTAATTGCAAATTAAGTAATACTAGCCTAGAAATGTAGCTATTGTTTTTAACTTACATTTATTTTACATTAATTAAATTTGATTGCAATAATTTGATTTATTCCATTTCATTTTTATATATTTTATTATCATAAAACATTATCAAAGATTATTTTATATATTATTTAACCTAGCGGTAACTTTTTTTGTGCGTTCTAAATAAATACTATTTAGATTTAATTGGCTGCATTCTCTTGAGCTACTTTCTGTACCATTAGGTTGAAGATGAATTGAGCTTATATGATGAGAGCTCAACCATTATGTCTGACATAGTGGCAAAGTGGATTCATGTTGGTCTGGAAGGTACCAGGATAGATAAGGTTCCACCCAAGGAACCCTAAATATGAGAAAAACAAATACATATAATAATAAAATGCACTTCTGGGAAGCCGATATGTTATATTAAACGCGATAATGTAATCCTCAAGTGCTAACAAGTGATGCATTGCCCTCTAGGGGGCTTAATGTAAGACAAAATGTAAGAATCTGAGATGAAGTGCCCCCTAGGGTGTGCCATTATATGTTAAACTTGTTTAGGTACCTGTAAAAGAAAAGAAAGGGGCACAGTGCCATACAGGCTCTTCTGGATGCAAGATATGATGATCCTCTCTATATGCCCTTAAGGCGAGAGAACCAGAAATCTGGTTTTGTTAAAACTTCAAGAAACTGTTACAAACTGTTACAATGCCCTTCTATAGAAGGAAAAATAACAGCCCCATAGGATCGTCTGCATGCAAGATATAATGTGACCTCTGGATTTCCATCAGATGAGAGAACCAAAAACATGCTTTTGTTAAAACTTGATCAAGTGTCTGTTAAAATGCCCTTCTACAAAAAAAAAAAAACAGGACACAGTGCCCTATAGGCTCTCCTGAATGCAAGGTATGAAGTGCCCTCTAGATGCCCTTCAGACGAGACAACCAGAAACCTGCTTCTGTTAAAACTTGATCAAGTACCTGTTAAAATGCCCTTCTATAAAAGAAAAAAACAGGACATAGTGCCCTATAGGCTCTTCTGCATGCAAGATATGATCTGCCCTGTAGGTGGCCTTCAGCTGAGAAAACCAAAAACAGCACTTTATAGCAATAAAATGTGGTGAAATTCCCTCTAATGCCCTCCAGGTGTTACTGCCCCTCATGCAGACGGTATCTACTCCCGAGTGAAGGATTTCTTACCTTCTTCTGTGGAACAGCGGTTTGAGTCATTGCCAGCTCGAAGCTGTGAGCTCCTTTCAGCTGTGTTTTCTCCCAAAGTCTCCTGAGCTGCTGCACACACACATCGTCCGACTTCAGAGCTTCATCCGCCTTGCACTGTAGTGACACACACACACACACACAAAATATAACATTAATAATAATATTAATATATGATATAAAAGTATCACAAGACACAGATTTCCTCAGGGCCACGTGTGAAATTTGCGCTTTTTATAGCGGTACAGCTAACGTGCTCATCAGGGAAATGATTAGCGCCCTCTAGGGGACCTTAATAATATTTCGAATGCACCACTAAATGCACCATGGACCATTTAAAGAAAGGTCATTACAGCTTTCTGGATTTATGTTCACAATGAGGAAATGTTTATATTGTATGTAACACACACACACACATACACACACACACACACACACACACACACACACACACACACACACTGACCTGCAGAGCGAGCAGCATGATGTGGATCCAGAGGTGGGGCTGAAGGCTGCACAGTAAGAAGCTAGATTTCCCGTACAGACAGTAATGACCTTTCATTGGACACGAGAAGGACAGTTTAGCAACACAGCCTTGTTGGGTATCTGCAAAACATACACACACAAACCTGACGTCATTTTTCCCTGATCCTGATGTCATAATCCCTACTCCCTGTAGTTGGCAATGTAAATCTACAGAACCCCAACGATAGCACTGAGGTCACTTTTATGGGCGAAATTCTCTCCAGGGATCACATGACCTCAATTAGAACCAAGCCGAGGTTGCTGGGAAATCCGAAGTATGATAAACAGAAAGGTCCCGATAGACGTTTGATGGGTTTATCGGTGGTTTATTTGGTGGGTTAAAGCTACCCTGCATGTTTTCGGATGTGTTTCCGGAACACGAGCTGTAAAAATGTACTTTATGGGGGAATCAAAGACGCCGTTTCAGGGTGAAATGAAGGTCAGGTGAAGATATTTGGATGAAGAAATCCTGTACATTTTTATCTGTAGGCAATAATGCATGCTAGATGTGTTCAAGCGGATATTAGTCTTTTACCAATCTGTTCGGATACTTTATTTTCATTTATTTTAATACATAATTTTCACTTTTATTTATTTATTTATTTATTTGTATTTCTTTACAAACAAACAAACAAACAAACAAATAATTAAAGAATTTCACCACGTCATACTCTGCATGAATATGTATGTAACAAAAAAAATATTATTAGATTTGATTTTGAAAATAAACATACAAACAAACAAACAAAGGAAAAAACAAACAAAAATCATAAAAAAACCTTTTTAATATGTGATTTAAAATTTTTAGGATAAAAAAAAAATAATATACATATATATATATATATATATATATATACTATTATATACTTTTTTTTTTTTTACTACTACTGTTTGTGTAACACAATAATGTAATAAAAGTCGATTGAAAAAGTTATTGATTTATTGTTATTGTTATTATCACTTATTGATGATTATTGTTTATTTCAATTTGCTGGTATAATAACTTCCACTCTTCCACTCTTAGAATGAAAAATTAATGTTTTTTCCCTAGAGGTTACTCCTTTCACCTCCTAACCAATCAGATTCATCGTTTTATTATATGTAACTTTACCATAATGACTCTCAGCGAGTAGCGAGAACTTAGTGAAGACTTAATAATCGCTTCTGTTGAACCCTGCAAAGCCGTGATTGCTGCTTGCTACAAAACATCAGGAATGAGACTTTAACTTTTCCAATTTCCACATGTTCTGACAGATGTGACTCAACTCTCTCTAACACACACACACACACACACACACACACGTGAGAATGGCCTTAATTCTGCATGGGAAGGTGTTCGATTTCTCTTTATGTATGTACAGAACAGGAAACGTGAACTCGACCTGAACAATCTCAAACACAGCTTCTGAAAGTCTGCATGCAATTTGTTCTTTAAAAATATTTTTAAAAAACAAAACGATACACTTTTGGGAAAAAAGTATTAGACTACGGCAAAAACACACATTATTTACTCAAGCCTTTTGTCAGAAGGATATTCTTAGGTGTATCTTTCATCCTGATTTACACCATGATCACATGCTATAGCAGGGGTGTGAAACCCATCACCACCGTGGCACACATCAGTATTATGGTTTCTCCTAAAGGGCCAGGTGTAACTATAAGACAGTATATAGTGTTTGATGAGTGACGTCACCTCATAACACAAAACACATAGCGCTTTTTCTCCTTCAAGCACAAACATGTATTCACTTTCATATCTTTCTTGGAAGTGCCTTCTATCTGCATAAATTTTTCTCTTCCTGGACATTTTGGGACAGAAATTTCTCAATTTCTGGAAAAATCGCCCTCTGTAAACGTTGATGTGGGATACACAGCACTATAGTGGCGGGATGCTGTCACTTCGTGGGTAACATAATTGCATGCATTGTGGGAGATGTAGTTTATTATCAATGTATTCTTTAAAATCTTATTTTAAGACGATCGTACACCTTTGAAGCTCTTGCGGGCCACTGAAAATGACATGGCAGGCCACATTCATCCCGCGGACCTTAAGTTTGACACATGATATTAAAACGGCATGCAATGGCTCAGGATCACCGGTTGCACTTATTACTACACACCTCATCGACAGAACTGCAATAAATAGACGTTCGATGTTGAGGAGTCTGGTTCCTCTCTAGGTTTCTAGCTTGCACCATCTCAGAGAGTATACCATAGTCACCCATAGACTTGCTCATCAGGCGTAATCAGAATTGAATGGACACCAGATGTTTCCACACATATGTGGTTTTTCCCCAAACTTATTAACTGCATTATGAACTGGAATAATCATTCCTGTTCCAGCATGATACAAAGTGTGCAAAGCCCGGTTAGGATATGTTTGCACTACGGGCCGCCTCACCTCACCTACCTCAATACCTTTACTAACAAATATTATTGGGCTGAATGAGGACAGATCTCCACAAAATCCAGTGTAGCATCTTCCCAGAAGAGTGGATCTTCTAAGCTAAAAACAAAAAACCCAATCATCATTCAATACTCTCAGCCACAAACCCATTCAATACTCAATCCACACTGCTAAAAAAACATTTGATAATCAATCTTAGCTAAAAACCTGCTCATCGACCCTCTCAGCCAAAAACCCAATCGCCAGTCAATACCCTTGCGGTCAAAACCCTCTCGCTAATCAATCCTTTTCATCCTCCATCCTCTTTAACAAGGTGGAGGTGGCATCTTAAGGCATTATACCAGACACTGGAGCAGCTTAACCCTCAATTACTCAGTTATAAGTTGATCCGGATAAGGGCGTCTGTCAAATGCTGTAAACATAAACCAAACAACATGCACGGTAATCAGTCCTCTCAGCCAAAAACCCATTTGCTAATAAATCCTCTTATTAAACCCAAACTAACATTTATTTCACAATGACTACACAAACATTTCGCTCTAAAGACGACCGCAAAGCCAAACTGTACTGTCTAAAACAAGCTTGTTATTCAATCCTCATAACCCATATGCTATTCTCTATTCCGTCCTTATACACAATAATTACTTATCAACTCAAAACACAAGCCTGTTACTCAATCTCTCCATTGCGGGCCAACTCATTAGTCGATCCTGTCAGCCTTACTCAATATTTTCAGATTTCAATTTCAACAATCATGCAGTTTTCATGCAGAAAGGATTTACACCTGGGGCAATTCATCTTTCTCCATCCATACCCTGGCATATTTTTTGCTTTGACCCCGACCCACTCACTGCTCTCAGCTTTTTATTCAACTCAACACGTCTAATAAAGTTTCCACATGTTCTCATGAATATGACTCAACCCTTTACCTCCTACTGCCTCACACACACACAAACACACACGCACTGACACACACACACACACACACGGACACACACACACACACACACACACACACACACACACACACACACACAGACTGATGAATTACGTTACTGTAGCTCTGTGGGGGAGATGTGAAGTTATGAGCGTACAGAACAGGAAATCTGCAGCGGAACGGCCAGAGAGCTGATCTATTTTTTTTTCCTTCAGGAGTCATGATCTGAGGTGAAAATCTTAGTCTACATTATAAACAGAGTCTTTTTTTGTACTTCTTATATGTTAAACTCCTGTTGTGTGAATAAGTGATAATAATAATCACTTGTGAAGAAGGAGATTTAAACGTCTGGAGTGGTGGTGAAGTGCATGACTCTGCTTTCTGTCAGCATTATTGACTAAAAGACTCAGCACAGCTGTGACACGACATTTACTGCTTCAGGGAAGTGTGGGAAGGAAATCATTTACCTGTGACCGCTTCAGCAGGATGGAGAACAGTTTATTAATGTTGATTGTTTGCAATTAAAGGATGATTAAATATTTAATCGTCTCCGCTGAAAACACATTCAACACTCACTAATTAATCCTCTCAGGAAAAACAAACAACTCACTAATCCTCTCAGCCAAAATAAACAACTCGCTAATCATCAGCCAAAACTTAGCCAATAACTAACCGCTAATCTAATCCTCTCAGCCAAAATAAACAACTCGCTAAATCTTAGCCAAAACAAACAACTCGTTAATCCTCTCAGCCAAAATAAACAACTCGGTAATCCTCTCAGTCAAAATAAACAACTCGCTAATCCTCTTAGCCAAAACAAATAACTCGCTAATCAATCCTCTCAGCCAAAATAAACAACTAGCCAAAACAAATAACTGCTAATCAATCCTCTCAGCCGAAATAAACAACTCACAAAATAAACAACTCGTTAATCCTAAACAACTCAGTAATCCTCTCGTGAGAATAACAAAATAAACAACTCGGTAATCCTCTCAGTCAAAATAAACAACTCGCTAATCCTCTTAGCCAAAACAAATAATTCGTTAATCCTCTTAGCCAAAATAAACAACTTGCTAATAATCCTCTCAGCCAAAATAAACAACTCGCTAATCAATCCTTTCAGGAAAAACAAACAACTCGCTTAATCCTCTCAGCCAAAATAAACAACTCACTAATCCTCTTAGCCAAAACAAATAACTCGCTAATCAATCCTCTCAGCCAAAATAAACAACACTAATAAGCTACAATAAACAACTCAACTCAAATAATCCTCTCGCTAATCAATCCTCTCAGCCAAAAAAACAACTTGCTAATAATCCTCTCAGCCGAAATAAACAACTCGCTAATCAATCTAATCAAAATCCTTTCAGGAAAAACAAACAACTCGCTTATCTTCTCAGCCAAAATAAACAAACAACTCACTAATCTAATCTCTTCAGCCAAAATAAAAACTTGCTAATAATCCTCTCAGCCAAATCCTCAACTCACAAAATAAAAATAACTCAGCCAAAATAAAAATCAATCCTCTCAGCCAAAATAAACACTCACTCGGTAATCCTCTCAGTCAAAATAAACAACTCGCTAATCAATCCCCTCAGGAAAAACAAACAACTCACTAATTCTCTCAGCCAAAACAAACAACTCGCTCGCTAATCTTCTCAGCCAAAATAAACAACTCGCTAATCCTCTTAGCCAAAACAAATAACTCGCTAATCCTCTTAGCCAAAATAAACAACTTGCTAATAATCCTCTCAGCCAAAATAAACAACTCGCTAATCAATCCCCTCAGGCTAATCAATCCTCTCAGCCAAAACAAACAACTCACTAATCAATCCTCTCAGCCAAAATAAACAACTCACTAATCAATCCTCAGCCAAAATAAACACAATCAATCCCCTCAGGAAAAACAAACAACTCACTAATCTCTCAGCCAAAACAAACAACTCGCTTATCTTCTCAGCCAAAATAAACAACTCGCTAATCCTCTCAGCCAAAACAAATAACTCACTAATCAATCCTCTCAGCCAAAATAAACAACTTGCTAATAATCCTCTCAGTCAAAATAAACAACTTGCTAATAATCCTCTCAGCCGAAATAAACAAGAACTCGCTAAGAAAATCCTCTAAACAAAATAAACAACTCGCTAATAATCCTCTCAGTCAAAATAAACAACTCGCTAATTATCTTAGCCAAAACAAATAACTCGCTAATCATCTTAGCCAAACTAAACAACTCGCTAATCATCTTAGCCAAAACAAATAACTCGCTAATAATCCTCTCAGCCAAAATAAACAACTTGCTAATAATCCTCTCAGCCGAAATAAACAACTCGTTAATCCTCTCAGCCAAAATAAACAACTCGCTAATCCTCTCAGTCAAAATCAGCCAACAACTAATCAAATCAATCCTCAGGAAAAACAAACAACTCACTAATCCTCTCAGCCAAAACAAACAACTTGCTAATCAATCCTCTCAGCCAAAACAAACAACTCGCTAATCTTCTCAGCCAAAATAAACAACTCGCTAATCCTCTCAGCCAAAATAAACAACTCGCTAATAATCCTCTCAGCCGAAATAAACAACTCGCTAATCCTCTCAGGCAAAATAAACAACTTGCTAATAATCCTCTAAAAAACATCCTCTCAGCCAAAACAAACAACTCAAAACTAATCCTCTCAGCCAAAACAAACAATCACTAATCCTCTCAGCCAAAACAAACAACTAAACAATCCTCTCGCCAAAATAAACAACTCACTAATCAATCTCTAGCCAAAATAAACAATCCTCTCAGCAAAATAAAAACTGAAATCAACTCTCATCCTCTCTGCCGAAATAAACAACTCACTAATCAATCCTCTCTCAGCCGCAAAATAAACAACTCACTAATCAATCCTCTCTCAGCCAAAATAAACAACTCGCTAATCAATCCCCTCAGGAAAAACAAACAACTCACTAATCCTCTCAGCCAAAACAAACAACTCGCTAATCCTCTCAGCCAAAACAAACAAGAACAACTTGCTAATCCTCTCAGCCAAAATAAACAACTCACTAATCCTAGCCAAAATAAACAAACAGCCTCTACCAAAAGCCAAAATAAACAACTCGCTAATCAATCCTCTCAGCCGAAATAAACAACTCACTAATCAATCCTCTCAGGCAAAATAAACAACTCGCTAATCAATCCTCTAGTCAAAATAAACAACTTGCTAATCAATCCTCTCAGCCAAAAATAAAAACTTTGTAAATAAATAAAAACAATCCTCCTCAGCCAAAATAAACTCACTAATCAATCCTCTCAGCCAAAATAAACAACTCAGGAAAAACAAACACCTCAGTAATCCTCTCAGCAAATCCACCTCAATCCTCTCAGCCAAAATAAACAACTTGCTAATCAATCCTCTCAGCCAAAATAAACAACTCACTAATCTTCTCAGTCAAAACAAACAACTTGCTAATCAATCCTCTCAGTCAAAATAAACAACTCACTAATCCTTTTAGCCAAAATAAACAACTCGCTAATCCTCTTAGCCAAAACAAATAACTCGCTAATCAATCCTCTCAGCCAAAATAAACAACTTCCTAGTAATCCTCTCAGCTGAAATAAACAACTCGCTAATCAATCCTCCCAGCCGAAATAAACAACTCACTAATCAATCCTCCCAGCCAAAATAAACAACTTGCTAATCCTCTCAGGCAAAATAAACAACTCGCTAATCAATCCTCCAGCCAAAATAAACAACTTCGAAACTAAATCAATCCTCTCAGCCGAAATCAGAAAAAACAACTCGCTAATCAATCCTCTCAGGAAAAACAAACACCTCACTAATCCTCTCAGCCAAAACAAACAACTCACTCATCCTTCCTCTAAACAGCCAAAATCTCTCAGCCAAAACAAACAACTCACTAATCTTCTCAGCCAAAACAAACAAGTTGCTAATCCTCTCAGCCAAAATAAACAACTCGCTAATACTCTTAGCCAAAACAAATAACTCTCTAATCAATCCTCTCAGCCAAAATAAACAACTTGCTAAGAATCCTTTCAGCCAAAATAAACAACTTGCTAATCAATCCTCTCAGCCAAAATAAACAACTCACTAATCAATCCTCCCAGTCAAAATAAAAACTCGCTATCAACAACTCAGGAAAAACAAACAACTCACTAATCCTCTCAGCCAAAACACTCGCTAACAACTCGCTAATCAATCCTCTCAGCCGCCAAAATAAACAACTCACTAATCAATCCTCTCAGCCAAAATAAACAACTTCCTAATCAATCCTCTCAGCCGAAATAAACAACTCACTAATCAATCCTCTCAGCCAAAATAAACAACTCACTAATCAATCCTCTCAGCCAAAATAAACAACTCACTAATCAATCCTCTCAGCCAAAATAAACAACTCACTAATCAATCCTCCTCAGCCAAAATAAACAACTCACTAATCAATCCTCCCAGCCGAAATAAACAACTCACTAATCAATCCTCTCAGCCAAAATAAACAACTCGTTAATCCTCTCAGCCAAAATAAACAACTCGCTAATCAATCCTCTCAGCCAAAATAAACAACTTGCTAATAATCCTCTCAGCCAAAATAAACAACTCGCTAATCAATCCTCTCAGCCGAAATAAACAACTCGTTAATCCTCTCAAGCAAAATAAACAACTCGCTAATCAATCCTCCAGCCAAAATAAAAAAACTTGCTAATCAATCCTCTCAGCCAAAAACAAACTTGTCACTAATCCTCTCAGGAAAAATAAACAACACGCCAATCAATCCTCTCAGCCAACATAAACCATTTGCTAATCAATCCTCTCAGCCAAAATAAACAACTTACTAATCAATCCTCTCAGCCAAAATAAACAACACACTAATCAATCCTCTAAGCCAAAATATACAACTTATTAATCAATCCTCTCAGCAAAACAAACAACTCACTAATCCTCTAAGCCAAAAACAAACAAGTCACTAATCAAGCCTCTCAAACAAAGCAAACAACACATTAATCAATCCTCTAGGCAAAAAACAAACAACAACTCGCTAATCAATCCTCTCAGCCAAAATAAACAACTCACTATTTAATCCTCTATTCTATGCTAATGTGATATTCTATATTCAGTTCTCTCAGCCTGAGGCAGTTTAAGTACTTGTCAATCAACTAAAAAAAAGCCTCTTACTCATTACTCAATCTCTCCATCCACAGCCCACTAATTTCTCACTCCACTTCTCCTTATACAGTAATTTCAGATTTCAATTTATTCACCATTGTCTAAAAGTCACTCACTATTTAATCACCCCTCCCAGTTTATCATTCAATTGTAAATCAAATTTCCCAGTTCATCATTCACTCAAAAATCTGCATGTTATGGTTAATTCATTCATTCAAATTTACACATGAATCCACTCTCTAATTTTCTGTTCAATCATTAATCAATCCTTCAGATTCATAGTTCATTGATCAATCCTTCCATTTTATAATTAACTCATTAATCAATCCTTCCATTTCATAACTCATTCATTAATGAAGTTATATTTTTTTCATTAATAAATCCTTCATGGTTCACTAATCAGCCCTTTGAGTTTATATATCCCTCATGAATTAATTGTTCCTTTCTTTTGATAACACTCATTAATCAATCCTACAAATTTACAGTTAATTCATTAATCAATCCACCCAGTATATAATCCAGTGTGTACTCTCATATCTTCTCAGCTCACACTCCATGCACTACTTCTAACACTTTATAATTAACTCATCATCACTCAATCCCCTTAGTTTATACTCAACTTTACTTAATCTTTCCAGGCTTTTCGTAGCTTATATTGTTTCACGGTTTCTTATCATTATGCTAACCCCCCCCTCCAATCCTATTAACTGCATCAGTTTAAGCCTAAAACTCTCCAGTGCAGCCTCTCAAGCACTCGATCCCATCAGCCTTGTGCTTATATACACACTCTAGCAGACTGATGAATTGCCTTAATGTAGCCGTGTGGGAGAGTGTTAGGTTACATCAATGTTGGAGAACAGGAAGCCTGCCAGAAGTGGAGCACGAGTTTGACCTTTCCAAGTACCACTGCTGAGCGATGAGCTGGAGGCAAAAGCCCACCCACTATTCAATTCTAGAGTAAACTGTCATTTGTGGAAAGTCAGCACTGGAGACTCGAGACAGCGTCTTGGAAAATCAAATTAAAGTTCTGGCCTGCTTACGATATCATCAATTATCACGATTACTATTACAATAACATCAGACGGTTTACCCGCCTGCCATCGTCTCGGATCTACCTTCAATGACGCAATGCTCAGGAACCGGGATCTGCGTGAACAAATCTGCGCAGATGTCTCGGATCTCTTCTAAGTTGTCTTGAAGGTGTTTCCAGATCCGGTCTCTTCCCTGGAAGTCCATCTGTCCCCCATGAGACACCGTGTCCTGGTGCTCTGGAAGCTCTTCCTGATCAGATGAAGCGACTGGACCAGTCTCTGTGCAGCAAGAGGCATCAATCCGGTAGCTCTCATGGTTTAGTTCCCCTTTTCCATCCTGGATGCAGTTGGGATCGGCGCGAGGAACCGGATTTTTTAACCTTTAAGCAAAGATCAGAAATTCAGTGTCATTAGAGATGGATCCTAAACAATAATCTGCGCTTACGTTCTTTGGCTCGATAAAACCTTCATCCTCAGAGCAGATCTGTACTTTCTGATGTTACTTTTTAAAAAAACGAAACACAATTAGGATGTGCTTTGGATAATAAATAAAGGCATGATTTATCCTCACACCATGACCTTTCGTCTTGTGTCTAATGCACGGTGCTTCTGCTTTCATTAACGCAGCGTGACTTTTAGTCTCAAATGAAAACCAAATGCTGTGCCACTGCACATTCCTGTACAACTATTTCATTCAGGAAATCCACAGGAAGCTCCGAATGCACACTTCTTTTAGTAAAGCGCGGCGCTGCTGAATTCTGTTTTGTGGCGGGTCAGAAAGGGTTTTCTACCACAGCAGGCCGGACACTATTGACACTATTTTATAAATAATTTTTTATAAATGCACCCGTTTCAATAATAATAACTTTTTCTTTTTTAAGTTATGTATACTTTATTAATCCGACAGTGCAAGTCATATTTCTAAGCATATACAAGTCATTTTATGGAGCTGCGGTTACAGCGCCCCTTGGAGCACAGAGGGTTAAAGACCTTGTTTAAGGCCACAAAGAGTCTTCAAACTCAAAACCCTGTAACCCAAAGCGTTATTTAAATATATAAAACCCTTCGTATCGATTTGGAAACCTGATGTCTTGATGCTCATCGGGTTCCAGCTGGTCCAGGCTGGAACACCTTTGAGGTCCCGGTGAGTTCTCTTTGGCTTCGTCCTCCACCTCCAGTTTCTCCTCAGAAGTCTGGACCTTTACTTGCAGACTCTGGTTTTCATGATGGTTCCTGGAATCGGATTCGCGCTTCTTCGGCTCTACATCCGCACTGTTTTGTCTTAGATATGCAGAAGTAGATATATGGACATAAAACCACCCATTAGGTCAGAGTACACCTTAAACATGAGGCGAACGTGCTAACCACTAAGCCACCGTGCCCCTATTGTAACTTTACAAATAACTTTATAAAAGTAAAGTAACTGATTACATTTTATTACTTTTTGATTATTTGCATTCATCCACTAGGTGGCACTTGATGAAAATAACACCCTGAGTCCAAAGATTTGTGCATATCAGAAGAAAATTGTTGATGGGGAATTGTCAATTTATTGTCAAAAGTAGCTAATTTAATTACATGTTATTTCTCAGTTTAGACCTTTCACCGTTTGTAAGCATCATGAAACAAAAAATAAACCCAGAACTCCTGAGTAGCAAAAATCCTGTATCACACACATACGGGAGAACAGTGCTCTACTAAAACTTCACCTCTTGCTCTCCTAAGTTCCTCAGATGTTCGTGAACAGAAGATCAGTGTAAGATGTTGGGTTCTTTTCGACTCCAACGAATGCATTGTGTCACTGCTATGCTCTAATAAACTTCTCCTTTATTACAGCCTTCAGTGTCCCCATCATTGTTTCTTTCATGCCCCATAGCAGCATGACACATGATGGATGTTTTATTCCTCAGTTATGCAACTGAAACCCCTGCAAAGCCCTAACAGAGCCCAGAGATTACATTAAGCATTTCAGAACATTACCCAGTCACAAAAACGACAAACCCGCAAAGCCATAAGGGAGCGATTTCTGCAGTCACAATGATACAGCATGCCATAAAAAACGACTCCCATATTTCTACTGCGGTTCTTTTTTTTCACACACTCTTTTTATCCTTCTGTCCATCAGCATCTACACACAAAGCCATGTTCAACATGAAGCACATGTACGTCTGCGCCTGGTGTGTGTAAGGAATGCGATTCCAGAGCTAAAAAAATCTAAAGAAGCCGTCGTCTTTGGTGCCAATAATAATGTAGCTGAAGTGCTTTTACTACTTTCTGCTTCTGGGATCGAGCAAAAAAGAAGGAAGCTTGGACACGGCGGAGTAGAGAACTGCAACGCAACCGCGGTTATGATACTAACGGCTTGTTTCTACAATCGTGCATTTATCTCCTTGTCGATTCTGAAAATGGACTGAAAATAAACAGGTTTTATTTTGGGAAAACGAGCGAGAGAAAGAAAGGAGAGAGAGAGAGAGAGAGAGAGAGAACAGATATGAAAAAAAAACTTTACTTTTGTTTACAACAATTAGAGGTAGAAACCAAAAAACACAACAAAGGAAACCCAGAACTGCGGAGTTGCTAAAATCCTATATCACACACATATGGGAGAACATTGCTCTCCTGAAACATCACCTCCTGCTCTCCTCAGTTCCTCAGAAGTATAGAAGATCAGTATAGGATGTTCTTTTTTGACTCCAATGTATGTATTTTGTCACAGTGAAACACTTTCTTCGCATATCCCAGCAGTGGTCAGAGTGCAGGGTCAGCCATGATACAGTGCCCTCTGGAGCAGAGAGGGTTTTAGGGCCTTGCTCAAAGACTCAAGGGTAGCCCTGACCTTCCAATCAGTAGGCCCAAATCCTTAACCACTGAGCCACACCCCTCCCATTTCCATATAATGTGTGTATAAATATACATAGTTACATGAATATAGATATATAATTCCATAGCTGCTATAATAATGTTTAATTAATGACATGTGTGTGTGTGTGTGTTGTGTGGATACCTGCATAGAGGTAGAGTATCGGCATGCAGCCTGCGTCCCAGGAGACGTGCAATGGCGGCGAAGCTGTTGCTCGAGCGGTAGATGTCTTTAGCGCCTCCGCTAACGATAGACGTATAGCGCTCAGTCAGGCCGTGAATCTCCAGCAGCACTGTGTGATGAACGCTGTGCTCCATACATGCCAACACACACACCAGGTACTCTAGTGCCTCCCGTGCCTGGGCCTGCACACACACACACACACACACACACACACACACACACACACACACACACGCACACACACACACAAGAATACCAGGTACATGCTCAGTTCGTCCATAGTGACAATGAGGTCATTTCATTATGATTATGATTATGATTATTATTATTATTATTAGTAGTAGTAGTAGTAGTAGTAGTATTGTTATTAATTACATTAATATAGTGCTTTTTCTGGACACTCAAAGTGCTTTTGATACGTTATGGGATGAGGATCTTCTCATCCACCACTGGTGTGAAGCATCCACCTGGATGATGCGATGGAATGCCCACCACATACCAGCTTACTGGTGGTAGAGGAGACAGAATGATACTGGTGATGGTCAGGAGGCCAATGGGGGAATTTGGCCAGAGGACACGCCTCTACTCTTTTTCCATACACATCCTGTGTATTTTAATGACCACAGAGAGCCTCATTTTTATGTCTCTTCCGAAAGACTGTGCCATTTTTTGACAGTATAATGTCCCCCATCACTAGGTTTGCTAGGACCCACACAGACCACAGGGTAAGCGCCCCCTGCTGGCCCTCACTAACACCTCTTCCAGAAGCAACCTAGTTTTTCCCCCCCAGGAGATCATCTATCCAGCAGTACAAGAACAAACACCTACTCAAACCTGCTTAGCTTCAGTGGGCAACCAAATTTTAATAAATGAACGTTAGTAAGGAATGGCTTTGTGGAAGGAGAAGAGGTGATCCGAAACTGCTTTAGCATGTAATAACCCCTGTGCACAAAGCCTGTTACATGAAGATCTGCTTTACATTGGTTGGAAGATGTGGAAGATCTCCTGCTATTGAGCTACAACCCTACTGAACACCTTTGGGATGAATGCTGTTGTGTTGTACCAAAAAGAGTGCTCTTTATGTACAATAAACAGTTCCTCATTGAATCAACACAAAGCTGATTTCGATTTTTTTTTTGCCCTTTCATATTAGTAGAGTCACGAGTCCAGCGCATCCAGTAAAAATGCGCTTGTGACTCAGTCGTGGCAACTCTGACTCAGTTCCCTTCTGCTTTTTGATGAAGCGAAGTGAAAATCCAATCCATCGCCTGTCCAATCTTTTTCCATTTACACAAGCTGGACTCGGCCTTGGCAGTTTCATCGCTATATCATTAATAACAGAGACGGATCAAAAGGAAAAGGAGAAGAAAACGGCTGACACTATAATAAGCACAGGTCAGCGCGTAATCGTGGTTTTAAGTGAAAACGTAAAAACGTGTCGGAGCTTTCCAGGAATCTGGGGAATCGGCCGCACGTGCGAACATCTGGGAAAGTTTAAAATCGGATACTGGCTCCGGGAGTGGGGGGGGGGTTTGGGGAGGGGGGTGCTGCGCCACACTTACCTCCTTACTGAGCCTGACAGGACGATTGTTATCTTGGCCAAATCGCTTTTTAGAAAAGTCATTAGCACCGTAGTGTAACTTTTTACGATGCTCAGGTTTTTAGCAAATAATAATCATGGCAAAAAAAACAAGGGTTTTAAATATACAAGATTTAAAAAAATACAGACTAAAACTAAATAATCTGCCAGTGCAATAACATAATAACACTCCATAAGATTCAGTACAACAAGAAAACGTATCACGGCTTCAGATAAGAACAAAATGTCATCCAGTAAACGTTAAAAGACCAGCAGATGATTTTAGTATCATTTAAAACTAGCCGGTTAATTATATTTTACATTCCGATTGGTCTGAAATGATCATTAAATCCTAGAACAAGAGAATTCCTTTTAATTGAACAGTCGTCATTATATATTCATTCGTAAAACAACGCAAGGCATTTAAACTAAAAACATTTCAAACAAAGTAGAGTTACAAACAACTTGTAACATGCAATAGTTACGATTCACAAAAACAAAACCCAATCGTGATTAGTTGCATGTCTTCATACACAAATATTCCGCAAATATGAAAAAAAGATTATGAGTATGTTTATGATTATGATTTTTGGCGTCGTCTCAAGGTCGTACCCGCACTTATGAAGGTCGACGCTCCCTGTGACCACCTCGTGTAAATATATGTTCACATTTCCTGATGTCTTTATATCTGTAAAGGTTCTTTGTTACAAGCGCTATACAAATATACGAACGGGTTACGTTCCAAGAGTTCGCTTGTAGTATGAATTTGTTCTTAAGTTGTTATACAGTGTTTGCTATTGACTACGCAATGTCTCTTAACTATGTTGGTAAGATATAAGATATAAAAAGGGTAGTTTAGTGCATTCTGAATGCTGCATTTATGAAAAGTTATTCATAACTTATTATAGTAAAGTTATTATAGTAATACATTAATGAATAAACTGTATAAAATAATACAGTAATTTATTTACCATAATAATATTAATAATAATAATAATAATAATAATCTTTTTTTAATAACTTTATTTTATATAGCACCTTTAAAAGAACATATCAAAGCGCTTTCCATCCAAAGAAGTATAAAATTAAAAATACAAATTAATTAACAAATCAAAACACAAAAAAGAATAAGAACACAGTAAAAAAGTAAAAAAAAAACAAGTATAATAATAACAAAAATAATAATAACTAACAAGAAACATAGTAAAAAAGAAATTACAGGATACATCACATAAAAGCTACCCACGAAAAGTGAGTTTTAAGAGGCTATTTAAAAATATTAAAAGAATCACAATGGGTAAGAATTCCAAAGCTTTGGTGCATAAAGAGAAAAGGCCCCGATCTCCCGGGAAGAAGGAACGACCAAAAGACCGGAATCAGAGGAACGAAGCTCATGCCTTGGAGTGTAGACGGTTAAAAGCTGAATTAGAAATGCAAACTGGTGCTTACGACACAAATCAGTCCAGTTATTACTCTAGAAACCCTAAAACTCCTGCTTGGGCCCTTCATTCCCATCCGTGAAGTTAGAGAACATTAGCTTGAAAGCAGCATTCTGGTCTACTAAATAATTACCTCTGCAATCCGGCTGTAGCGAGAAGGTGTTCGCTGCTTATTAGGACCTGGCAGTAAATAATCAACCTTCACGCTCGGCCGGAGATCCAGCCTCGGAGATCGTGGTAACAGCTGCACCTGCTTCTCAGCGTGATGTTTTTAATGGCAGGATGGTGGAGAGCGCGGGTCAGAACGTTTGGGCAAATTGTCAGGGTAGTTACGGCTAACAGCGCGTGGACGTGAGTCATTCGCACTATTGATACTCCACATGGGAGCCAATGGCCATTGCCGAGAACTAATGCAGAGGTTGGGGGGGGGGGGGGGGGGGGGGGGGGATTGCAACATCTAGTGCAGGAACCTGAGATGGAATTTTGTAAGCGCTTTAAGGTCTCTCGTGCTGAGCAAGGGAAATATTTGCAAACGACGAACGTTTTGTGTTAGTGTAAGGACGGAAATGTCGTCTTGCGTTGGACTTGAGCAATGGACTGGGTCTTTTCCAGATGGCTAACACGTTTCCGATCTCACCACTGAAGAGATGGTCCAGGGACCTTAATAACGTAAAACTGTAGCATGTTGAGGTGCTGCATCTCACGGACATGCTGATTCATGTTTATAGTTGCTGATTCATAGTTTAGGTGTTCGGTCAATCAGAAGAGCTAGGGTTACAACCAATGAAATGCTTCGGACACATTCCATAATGATGCTTGTGTAAGGGGAATATTTTCAAAGTGATCACATGGAAATAAGACATTTCTAGTAACCAGATTGTGTGTCTGTGTGCCAGTCTATTACAGTGTATTATTCACACATGAAAGGCAAATCCACCATCCATCCACTCCATCACCCACTCAACTAACCATCCATCCATCCATCCACACCATCACCCACTCAACTAACCAACCATCCATCCATCCATTCACTCCACCACCCACTCAACTAACAATCCATCCATCCACTCCACAACCCACCCAACCAACCATCCATCCATCCATTCACTCCCCCCACCCACCCAACTAACCCATCCATCCATCCACTCTACCACCCACCCAGCGAACCATCCATTCACTCCACCACCCACTCAACTAACCATCCATCCATCCACACCATCACCCACTCAACTAACCATCCATCCATCCATTCACTCCACCACCCACTCAACTAACAATCCATCCATCTACTCCACAACCCACCCAACTAACCATCCATCCATCCATCCATTCACTCCACCACCCACCCAACTAACCATCCATCCATCCATTCACTCTACCACCCACCCATCTAACCATCCATTCACTCCACCACCCACTCAACTAACCATCCATCCATCCACTCCATCACCCACTCAACTATCCATTCATCCATCCGTCTAATCCACCACCCACCAAACCAACCATCCATCTACACCACCACCACCCACCCAACTAACCATCAATCCATCTAATCCACCACCCATCCATACAACTAACCACCCATCCATACATTCACTCCACCACCCACTCAACTAACAATCCATCCATATACTCCACCACCCACCCAACTAACCATCCATCCATCCACTCCACCACACACTCAACTAAAAATCCACCACCCACCCAACTAACCATCCATCCATCCATCCACCACTCAACTAACCATCATATACCCAACCATCCATCCATTTATCCACTCCACCACCCACCTAACTAACCACCCATTCATCCATCCATCCATCCACTCCACCACCCACTCAATTAACCATCCATCCATCCATCCATCCATCCATCCATCCACTCAACCAATTAAACACCCACCCACCAACTGATCTATCAACCCATCTATCTTCAGGCAATTTTGAATGATTCAGAAACTTTTTTCAGAACAGTCATCATTATATATTTTTCCATAAAACAACGCAAAGCATTTAGTAGAGTTAAAGTAGAATTACAAACAACTTGTAACATGCAATAGTTACACAAAAACAAAACCCAATCGTAATTAGTTGCATGTCTTGATGAACAAATAGGGGTAGAACTTATAAACAGTGTACAAATAGAAATCCTGTCTATAGTGTCTCCCTGATGTAGCTGAAAGGCTCACCGTGTTATTCCTTTATTAATAGCAACATTTTCTGTACAGATCTACAGTATTTACAGTAGCTTCCAGATTGTGTGCAGATGTGTGTGTGTGTGTGTGTGTGTGTGTTCTGCTGACTTCATTGTGCTTGGCCCCCTAGTTCTCCGAATTCCTTCTTCGGAAACCAAAACAACGTCATTGCCAAACAATCGGACAATAATCTCTGTTGAGGCCTCCACGTTTAAAGCGATGTTTCGTGGTGAAGCAGGACAATGGCTCGCTGTTGTAGTTACTACTAATGAAAAGACTGGTTAGTGCACAAACACAAACAAAGCAACGAGCACATGAAGGTTTCATAGTAGTTTCATAGACGATTCATAGTTTCAAGCCGCATTAGACTCTGAATTGGGGCGAATCGAAGGCGAAGGTTTCTCCCTCAAAACTGTTCATAACATTATCGCCTAGTGACAGTCGTTTATAAACATGTCCGAGACAAAGCGAGATTGTGAAACGCAACAATGGGAGCATTTACTGGTGGCAGAAGGACACGTAGCTCCTGGAAAAAACGGGTACCGTTCCTCCAAGTGGTCCCCTGTGGACACCTCCTGGACACCTTTATGTGATTGTTTGGAGAACCTGGTTCTGGGAGCACGTGATGGATGTTCCCTCAGAGTGCACTTCACTGCTGCGCATGTGGTGTGCAAATGCTTTCAGTCTCCGACACGCAAAAAAATTGCACAGGTCTGTTTTAGTGTTTCTGCGCCGAACCCTGCAGGATTCCTGATAGAGTGCCGTCCAGGAGGTCATCAATGGCACAGGACACGGGCTTGTGATGTTATTCCTCTTCTGTCTGCTTCAAACAATCAGTAGCTGGAGACCAGGATCATGTTTCAAGATCCAAATGACATAAAATCACAAACCACAATTTAATAATGATAACTTCATTATGTCCTGGAGATATACAGAGTCTCTGTCTCTCTGTCTCTCTCTCTGTCTCACAGTGCAGGATAGCATATAATACAATGAGTTTGTATATTGCTGTACACAAGTGCATCCTAGAAACAATTCCTCCGTCCATATAACCCACTCATCCACCCAAACGTCCATCCATCCATGCATGCATGTATCCGCTCACCCACCCAAACATCCATCCATCCATCAATCCATCCATATAACCCACTCACCCACCCACTCATCCATCCATCCATGCATGCATGTATCCGCTCACCCACCCAAACATCCATCCATCCATGCATATAACCCACTCATCCATCCATCCATCCATCCATTCATCCATCTATGCAACCTCTCACCCACCCAAACATCTATCCATTTATCCATCCATGTAACTGCTCACCCACCCAAACATCCATCCATCCATTCATCCATCCATGTAACCGCTCACACACCCACACATCCATCCATCCATCCATATAACCCGCTCATCCACCCAAACATCTATTCATCCATCCATATAACCCACTCATCCACCCGCTCATCCATCCATGTAACTGCTCACCTACCCAAATGTCCATCCATCCATCCATCCATCCATATAACCAGTTCATCCCACCCAAACGTCCATCCATCCTTCCATTCATCCATCATCCGCTCATCCACCCAAACATCCATGTAACCGGTCACCGACCCAAACATCCATCCATCCTTCCATCCATCCATATAACCTGCACAAACATCCATCGAGCCACTTATTCATCCATCCATCTAATCACATACCCAAAGATTCATCCCTCCATCCATCCACCCTTTTCAAACCATAAATTGACATCCATCCATCCATTCATCCATCCATCCACCCAACCATCCATCTAATCACCTACCCATCGATTCATCCATCCATTCACCCACACACCCAAACAACCATTCAGCCATCCATCCACCTATCTATTTATCTTGAACCCCTAACCTCTTGACCAGAGCCATAACTTTATTCCAGAGAAGATGTGCTATAGATTAAATTCCTCCACAGTGTTAAATGGTCATTTTCACCTCCCACAGTCTCTATTTGAGTTTTCCATCCAATCCATCAATCTGAAATGAGCAAACGTGCTGCAGCTGAACCACATTTCCCAATTTCCTGTCTCACCTCTGCAGAGCTGTAACGTGATGTGATGGATGTTTCTTGGTACATCACACTCACTCCACACAGTCATAATTAAATCATTAATCAGACTCGACCATCTGCGGATTGGAAGGAGTGTAAAATATTCCTGACTGTCGTTACGCTCGCCAATCCAAGCCAGAGATAACAGAAAATAAAATCCAATATTCTCGTTCTCAGCTTAAAAATAGGATGAGGAATGACAGGAAATGGGAAACGTCACAATGATCTAGATGAAATGATAGAGCGTGCCATCCATGCTGTATCCAGAGTTGTTAACAGCCTTGTATAACATGTCAGTGCTCATTATATGAGATAATCTTGAAAAAGAATTCCGATTTAAATGAAGTACATCCTTAGGGAGGACAAATCAGAAACCTGGGCAACAGGTTCATGCAGATTTCATGGTCAGATGTCCATGCCTGGTAGATCAATAAACTCAGGAGGTTTAAGAACAAATGAATAAAGAAACTTTACTGTATGGAATCTTACGCAAGCGCATCGCATTTCCAAATCCGTATTACGCAATAAAGCATTTTATCTTTTGTGAATGCAATGCGCTTCTGTATAACCTAAACGTATCACCAGTTTATATGGAAAACAACCGGAACAGAATTCTTAGGAGCCACGTCCCATATTTTACAATTAAAACCACCACTAAACAAGTAATATTGTAATTAACAAGAAATTCATATTAAAGGAATAATTTCCAAAGGAACATACATATTAAATAATCAATAATTTTAATAAAGGGAGAGATTTCGAGAAAAATGTATATAATTATAACATATGTTACAGTTGTAAGTATTAATTTATGATACATTGAAAACATGCGAATAATGTGTGATTATTCATGAATTAACTCATGGCAATCGTGCGATTAACACACACACACACACACACACACACACACACACACACACACACACACACACCACACACACCATCACACATATATATATATATACTACCGTAAATTCTGGACTATAAAGCGCACCTGCATATAAGCCGCATCCGCTCTATTTAAAAAAAAAAACCCAAAAAAATAATAAATAAGCCGCACCTGCATACAAGCCGCATCCGCATCCGCTTTTGAATTGTAAATGTACATGTATGTACCTAAATAGATCCTTTCCTAACCTGTATTTTAACACGGTGTAACGGTGGACGCTGCACAGAGACGCGGAGATCCGGAATTCATACAAAACAGGATTTATTAGAATAAAGAACTCAGGAGACGCCGCTCATACGGAGCGGCCAGACAGGCTAGGGAGCCTTGCGCTCTGCGCGCCGTGGTACCGGGAGTACCGGAGAGCAGGAGCGGTGGCGGACTTGGAAGTCCGGGAATCGGGAACAGACAAAGGTTAGGCATAAACATATATCGAGCGTCCGTGTCCGCGACACTAGGTATGTGCTACGAGCCCGTACGGGGATTGTAGGGAGAACCGGGCTTATATCGGGAGAGGGAAAATCAAGAACCGCTGAGGCTGTATTGTGTGTGTCGTGTGTGTGTGTGTGTGTGTGTGTGTGTGTGTGTGGGGAAAAGAGCAGGGAGGAGAGAGAGAGAGCACCGAGCAGCAACTTTGCTGATTAAAACGGGACAGAACCAAGAGAAAATAAGCGCTATTTACAGTATTTATCTTCATTTCTCCTGTGTGTGAAATCACGTCACCTTAACCTTGTAAAGATAGAGTTTGTCCTCCTTCTATCCGCTTCTACCCACTTATATCTGCTAAAGAGGAACTAGCGCATTCTTCTTCTTTGCATTTATTTTGTGTTAGTTTTGATTCTAATTCCGGTTAGAGCCCCTAGCGGTCGGGAAAAAATCTGCAGAATAGCCGCACCTTATTATTAGCCGCATGGTTCAAAACCTATGAAAAAAGTAGCGGCTTATAGTCCAGAATTTACGGTATATATTATAAAAATTCTATAGAATGATTGTCACAGGACAACATTTCGCTCTCATTCTTTTCATAACTCTGGTTGGCATGAAGTCCAAACTGAAACATCTGGAAATATGTTTTTTTTCTGTGTTCGTATTTTTAAGGTAGCATGTATTGTGCAATATTCTACAATTTATTTCCCCAAAATCCCCAGTTTGTAAAGTTAAACGACAGAGCCGTTTATGGCTCCCGGTTCAGAGCAGAGCGCCAATGTGATGACTCACGCTTATAAATCGGTTGTGTAAGTGATGTGAGAATTCCCCATCAGACAAGACACGGGAATGCTGCAGGCTGCATCCCTTCGAAAAACGCCGACTTTTTTTTTAGGGCCGGTTACAGTATATTTAATAAGAAAAAGGCTCTTGTGCAATATCCGTACAAAATGGAGTTTTGCTGCTTGCTAAATATCAGAGCTCAGTCAGAGAGCAAAGATTATATGTGACAAATAAAAGACTTGAGGACATCTTGTAATAGGAAAATAATCAGTGATATGACTTTCTGGGGATTTTTCTTCTCCAGAACATCAGATCCTTATTGTTTCATTCCAAGAGAAATTTGCCCATAAATAGAATTTATATTTAATCATTTCAATAAAATTGTATCCATTTATAGATGCACCATGCAACTATGCAAAGTTTTGTGTGTGTGTGTGCATGTGTGTATACAGTATGTTCAGAGCAGAGCTACTAGTAAAAAATTAATAATTGAATCAAAAATGATTCTGAATGAATAATTGAAAAATGAATAATTTTTTTTTATCAATGCAAACATGTTTAAAATAGGCGTAATGTGCTACAAACACCTTCTTGTATTCGTTGCACACTTTTTTAAATTGATGTATCAAATTAATGATAGAGCACAGTGGTTTAGTGTTTAGCACGTTAGCCTCATACCTCAAGCATGCGGGTTCGATTCCTGTCTAGGTCATGTGTGTGTGGAGTTTGCATGTTCTCCCCGTGCTTCAGGGGGTTTTTCTCCGGGTTCGCCGGTTTCCCCCCCGGTCCAAAAACATGCACGGTAGATTGATTGGAACCTTGGAAAATTGTCCCTAGTGTATGAATGTGTGTGAATGTGTGCGATGGGTTGGCACTCTATCCAGGGTGTATCCTGCCTTAATGCCCATAGACGCCTGAGATAGGCACAGACTCCCCGTGACCCGAGGGAAGATCGGATAAAGCGGTAGAAGATGAATGAATAATAATAATAATAATAATAATAATGCTTTATAAAACTGTATTACATATTTCCTGTGGTCACTCACTATTTCTATTCAATAATCTTTAACGTTTATCATAACTCTGGTTTTTTAGAAAATAATGAGTGTATTTTTGTATATTTTTCACAAAACATCTGGTATGCATGCGTACCCAGGCCACCACACTGCACATGAACATAGTGTAGGTGTTAGCAAAAAAGAGGTGTGTGTGTGTGTACGTGCAGAACTATTTGCTTCTCTCATCTCCCCTTTTTCACTCAGCCAACAATTTTGGAAGTGCTTCATTTCAGGGATGAGTGACTTAAATGTTTCCTGCAGCCTGAGTCAACAAAGAGAGAGAGTGTGAGAGAGAGAGAGAGAGAGAGAGAGAGAGAGAGGTTGGGGGATGATAAACTGTCAAGTCTACAGATGAACAAATATATTTTGTGGTCTATCCAGCATACTTTATTTTCAGTTATGATCACAAACAGTAGGAGCTACTGCCTACAAGGCGAGCAAGGCCTTCTCTGCTGCCATAAACTCGATATTATTTTATGATCTCTATATAAACCCGATACGAAAATGTATTAAATAGTCTATTTTCTTTTCTTTTTTATAGCATTTCAAAGGCCCGCTTTCAACCATCAACATAAACAATCCATGTTTCTTGAAGCACACTGCAACTTGCTGATTCTGATTTTTTGTCATGCTTTGATTGGATGGTCAGAGCATGCACTATTCAGCTTTATAAACCTTCTATGCAATTTTCGTTCCTGCACAAATGCATGCCATGTTGTGGCTCCAGTGAAAGGAGACGTGTTGGTTGGGTTTCTTGCTTTACGACATTGTATGAGATTCCTGTGTGCAATAATGGCATCATAAGGATGGGATTAAGAAGCGGATTGGGTCAGGCAGGATGCCACTGAAGGAAAACATGGCAAATAGGAGTAAAGGCAGCTGTGAACATTTGTCTTTACTGCTTTTATTAATAAAATACTCACATAAACATATAGAAAATGTCGCTTTCTGGCGAAATACATGTGAAGCAAAATTATCGGGACTCTATAAAGTCATGTGAGTAAAATACGAATTTATGGTCAGATTTTAAAATATTTTAAAATGTAAAAAAAAACGTAGTAGAACATTACAACGGATGAAACCAAGAAATACTGGTGAAATATTGCTGAGCTTCACAATACAAAGTGTTTTTAAGAAAATATAAGCCTTTGAAAGCTGACTGTACAATCTGTACAATCACTGATCTCTGTGACTTTCTTTCCCGGAGTAAATTTTCTTCAAAGGCACTTAATAAAAAATAAGGTTTTCCTCGTTATTTTTATTCGTATTCAATATAAACCTAATTGCAAAGTAGAAATTAAAGGTGGCTGGATTTAATCCACATATTCGTCCGAGACAATCTTGTCGTATTTCTGCTTCTGTAAGTGACACCTTGTCCAGGCGGGGACGTAGGATATAAATGTTGGCTTTGTTATTTGCGGGGGTGCAAGTAGGAGAAGGGATGTTCCTCATTATGCTCTTCATTGAAAGGAGCGCTTTTGTTTGACTCCGACATGGCTTCCAGAGGAACTCCCGGGAACGCCGGAGAGAACGGATCAGATACGGGCTGCTAGAGATATGCTACAGAGAAGCCCAGGAAAAGGGGGTTTAAAGACAGGGGTTGCAAAACAAGAGGCTCATTTTCATCGCGACGGCCAAGAAGAGAAAAAAAATACGCTTTGTTTTCATCCCTCCTGCTTTCACCAAGACAATGAACCAATTCACTTAATATGACAAAATCTGTTGGAGTGAACGAAGCAGCATGCCAGCACATCGGAAACACGTACTTAAATCCCTAATTGTCTCAAACTGTTAAAAAATATGATTTACGGTGTAATTTATATATGGTGTGGGTGAAGTGCAAAACGTCCCACTGAGAGAGAAACATCTCTTGTGTGACAAAGCAGGTGTTGTGATGTCATAAAATACAATAGCCAATCATGTTGTAGTATGCAAATGGCAACTACAATGTACCAAGATCTAGGGTTCAAGCCACGGTATCGTCAAGCGGACAATTTTAGGTCCTTGTAAACCAGGGACACAGTCTCATGGCCCACCCTGTGCTCTAAACCCAAAGCTGGAATATGCGAAGAAAACAATTTTACTGTATTTACGACTGGATTTTTAATAAACCAATTAAAGGGTTATCAGGCATGTACAATTTTAGAAAATAAAGTGCAGTGTTGCAATTCATCCCAAAGGTGTCCAATAACTCAAGATCTTATAACCCATTCGAGTTGGTTACTTAGTGGTTACTCAGTGGTTAAGCCATTGGACCAGAATATCACCACCACCAAGCTGCCACTAGTGGGCCTTTGAGCAATTCCATTAACCCTCAATTTCTCAGAGCTAAGTCACCCTGGTGGATACCATAAACTTAATGCGTATCTTCAGGGACGTGGCTTTGTTCACAAGGGGCATTGACATGCTGTATCAGGTTTGGGTCTTCTAGTAATACTAGTAACTGGGCATACAATTTTATGGAAAGAGTTTGGGGAAAACCCTCACAATACTTATTGTTAAAATAGTGTAGGTCCAAAGGATATTTTGAAGAAGTCTAAGTCCAATGTGGTCATGGTATGTGGCCTGCAAAACCCTAAAAAGTGTACGATTGTCTTAAAATAAGGTTGGGCCACTTTAAAGCGTGCATTAACACTAAACTACCTCTCCCACAATGCATGTGATTACCCTGCGAAGTAACGGCATCCCGCCACTAGAGGGCAGTGTATTCCATATCCAAGTTTACCGAGGACGATTTTTCCAACAATTTCTACAAAATGTCCAGGGAGTGAAAAATGGATGCCGGTGGAAGACACTTCCAATTACGATGGAGAAGCGAATACATGTTTGTACTACAAGGAGAAAAACCGGTATGTTATGAGGTGGCGTAGCTTTAAAACTGTTCAAATAGACGGAAAATGTAATCCTAGCAACTGTGTATCCAACTCTGTGGTTAAGAGTTTAGGAAAAACCCTCATGATAGTTTTGCCAAAATCGTGTAGGTCTTTTTGAGATGTTTGAAGAAGTGTCTAAATCAGCATGTTTTCAGACACATTTAATATCATCGTCACCATGGTGTCACGGCGAGATTGAGATGAAATTCGCTATACAATGTGTGCGCTGTGATGAAACTCCTCGGGTGAAAATGAGAATGTCTGACAGATATTATTCCTATGGGTCCTTCTAAGCCATGTCCATCCATCATAAGGGCCTGGAAAAAAATAAATGTCTGACGCGCCAAATTGGTCTCGAGTGAACGCTCTGAGGCATATCAAATAATCAAAATGGAGATTTACGATGTAACTCCGGCATTTTATCTGTAGCCGAGGCATTTTCTACGACTGCCATGGGAATAATAGTATTCCCTCCCAAAAAACAAAACAAAACAATAAAAAAAACACGTGTGTGTTTACTGTATAACAGCTCACCTCGCTAGTCAGACCGACGGCCCCGTGGATCTTAGCTACGTGTCCCAGCAGCCCTGGTGTTCGCTGACCAGCAATCCTCAGATCAGGGAGAAACGTGATGAGAGAGGCGGGGCTAATCTGGGCCGTATTCACCAACACTGCAAGCAGACCGTCATTCAACGAGGCGTCGCTCAAGTGACCAATCAGAGACGGGACGACAGAGGTTAACGCCTGGGACAGGAGGAAAAAAAAGGAAGACTTAAAGTTAGGAATGACAAGATTACCCCAAGCGCACGAGAGAATGGAAGCAGAGCGGCGAATAAAATCTAATGCAAGTTGACAGGAAAGAATGTGCAAGCTGTGAACCCTGTTCTGATTGCCAGACCCAACAGAGTTTAATGATGTGGCCTCTGGATCCAGGGAAGGGGCGGGGTTGGGCTTTGGGGGGGGTCTGGTAAAAATAGAAATCCTTTCTCTTGCTCTTTTCTCTTGAGGTTATGATCTGGTCCCGTCCGGTTATGGGCTTCACTCTGATTGGCTTGTTTCAGAGCTGCCCACCAGTCTAATGAATTCCTGATTCTCTACAGTGCAGAAAAAGAATGATGCGTAATGAATTCCTGAACATATGGCCAAGAAATTTGTATTGTTTACTCCTCTTGATTTAACGGTTCAAAATATAGTACTGAAGTAGAAATTCATTAGTAAAAACAAGCAAAGCTGCCGAATCATCTTAACCTTAAACATCTGCCCGGAGTTTACATTTCATAAATAATCCTCCGCCTTACACAGTCTGGACATTCGAGGTTCACTTCTGACCATAAATTCACTTTCGGTGAAAGGATTCTTAGACCCTGCCAGGGGTCACGACCATGCAAGGTCGACAGATTCAGACGGGTGACAGTACAAGGACTGTGTCCCAAAATGACTCGGAGGTTTTATATTGAGGTTGTGAAACCGCGCCCTGGCTCTAGAACCAATCAATATTTTAGAGCACACGAGTTAAACTTAAAGCCAACGTGGTCATGTTATGCGACCCAGAAGGTGTAAGATGGCCTTAAAATAAGCCATGCACTGACAATAAACTACATCTCCCACAATTCATGCGACTATGTTACCTGCGGAGTGACGACATCCCGCCACTAGATAGCAGCTTATTCCACATCAGTGTTTACAGAGGGCAATTTTTTCAACAAGCGCAATGTCCAGGAAGCAAAGAATAGATGCAGATGGAAGATGTGAAAGTAAATACATGTTTTGTGCTTTAAGGAGAAAAAGCCCTATGTGTTTTGTGTTATGAGGCGGCGTTGCTATACAATGTCTTATATACTGTCTAGCCTACGCCCTAACCTGACGCACCTCTCCTTAAAAGTAACTAAACGTCACGTCGACGCATAGCACAAGGTCTGTGATTGGTAGTCTTGGCAGCGTATGTCCCATCACATCGTATTCCGGCGTATTCCTCCGTACCACCATTTTTAAAGTACACAGTGAAGAAACAAAGTATGGACCCAAGAGTGGCAACTTGCTTATGGACCCAAAAGTGGCAGTCTGGCGATACAGGGGCTCGAACCATCAGCAGCCCAGTGCCTTTACCACTGAGCTATACCCTACCTATAAGTTAATATATGTAACTGTTTTTCGATGTTTATCAGCTCCAGCTATAATCTAATCTGCTCAGTCGCCATTGTTGCTACAGCAGAAACCCAGAACACCCACAAAGAAACTCAACACCACACCACTGCCAACTAGTGCTTTGGAAGAGTTTCTGCAGAGTGATGCAGATGATGTGGCCTGCGGTGAAAATGAGTTTCAGACTCATGTACTATTATTCTTTTAATAATAATTTCTTGTTAATTACAATGCTACTTGTTTAGTGGTCCTGTGACAATCATTCTAAAGAAATAGTGAGTTAATTTGCATAAAGTATATCTATATATATATCTATATATATCTATCTATATCTATCTATATCTATCTATCTATCTATCTATCTATATATATATATATATTCATTCATTCATTCATCTTCTACAGCTATATCCGATCTTCCCTCAGGTCACGGGGAGCCAGTGTGACGATTTATATATATTATATATATATATATATATATATATATATATATATATATATATATATATATATATATATATATATATATATATATATATATATATATATATATATATATATATATATATATATATATATATATATAGTGCTGTCAATCGCAATTAATCGCACGATTGGCATGAGATCATTCATGATTAATCACACATTATTCGCATGTTTTCAATGTGTTTTTCAATTCATGATTATTTCTTTAATATTAATTACAATGTTACTTGTTTAGTGGTTGTTTTAATTGTAAAACAATTTGATTGTGAAAAAAATGAGTGTTCTGGTTGATTTCCATATAAACTGGTGATACGGTAATGTTTAGGTTATACGGAAGCGCTCCATACGGTTCCATATGGTAATATACGCTAATATAGTGAGGAAATCATACATGTTGTGAATGCGCAGCTAGTAGGCGTCATTAGGGCAAATTTAGGAAGTGTGATTGGATTCATTTGTTCTTTTTTGTTTCGTTCATTCGCCAACACAACACAGAGTGAAGGAGCAGATCACTCACATAGTAATGCACACTGCGTTAATCACGCGTTATTAACATTAGTGCTGTTAAAGACAATTTGCTTTAACGCATTAATAACTTTGACTAATGCACTTATGGTTTAGCAGTGTGGAACACTGGCTTGCTCCTTAGATCACGATTGAATAAAGTACATTATTTGTCCACCCTGTTTATTACTGTGCTTTTTTTTCTTCCAAACAACAGCATGACTCATTCTAAATTTCTCCTCTTTCATCCTCCCAGCTCATTGCACAGCTCCAGGTTTGCGCAACGACAGCCGTTTTTAGCAGCGCTGTGCTTCCTCCGGTGTCGTGCAACACAGACAGTGCAGCTTCCCGACATTTTTATTTTCCGGCTTCTCCGTTTGTTGCATTTTTACAAAAGGCCTCTGGAGATGAAGCGTGATTTCCACATTTAGGAAAGAACGGACTATTTTTTCCTCCCCTTGCCTGCCACACAAATCTTTCTGCATGCCTGCCAATGATGATGAAGACATTTTCCTGCCCTTCGCACATCTGTTCCAGCTAAAATCTGCTGACTCGGGAAATTGTGTCAATCACACAATGGACATGACATTGGGCGGTCCGATTCATCCCTTTCCTGAAATAACTCTCGGTGCTTCTCTTTCACTCGCCACCTCCTTTATTTCTGTCCTTCAGCCTTTTGCTGCTACTCCACCCAAAATACCAGACCACACTAGTACACACACACACACACACACACACACACACACACACACACGCACACCTGCCTTTTTTAATACAAATCCTTCAACTACCTTGCATCTGAACACCTTCATCTATGTTAAAAGCACTGACCTTTGGGTGTTGTTCAGAGATCATCTGGAGCAGTCGGAGTAAATGTTGTCTGCTGATCTGGTCCAGCTCAGGAATCATTAGTACCAGGTCTTGGATGTGCAGGTGAACTGAGCCTGGTTCTAGAGGATACACGGAGGGAAGAACCCGCAGCAGCATGCTGTTACCTGGCATTGATAAAAAACATAAAAACCAAAATCATCCAAATGATTAACTAACATTCTGCGTATACAACAACAAATTTACCACTTTGGATGGAAAGGAGTTCAAATCCTAAAACCTTCCTTTCTCTCCTAGCTGATTCCCTTGCAGGCCTTACTATATATATATATCAAAAAAAGTTAAAAAAAAGGTAGCTTAACTTTGAGCTTTGACTGTTATAATGCTCTGACACTAGAGACTCCTTCCATAATAAAGTGTTTCCCTGCCACAATATCCATATTGTGTAATACACCTATACACCTATATTCAATACATCACAATACACCTATATTCATAGGGCCACAGAATTCTTTTTTCTGGAGGTGAAACAAGAACAAATTTAGACAGACAAAAAGGAAAGCAGCAGCTCATCACTTCAGTGACTCGAGGCGAAAAGGTCCATCAGCAGCTCGTCGTCATCTGGGAATGATCCTCAACTTCCTATAGGTGACTCAGGGCATAAAAAAGAGCTCTGTTTGTAGTCTGTACACGATAAGTTTCCACTGGAGCTGGTAAGAATAACAAACACGTGTTGGAGCAGGAAGGCCTCGGTGCTGTACACTCCACAGGATGAAGTCTGGCCAAATGAGGACGAAAGGGATGAATTAGCTACCTCAAGAACATCAACCGTGTGGTTTCGATTTATGGTTTGAAAATTCCTATGGATCACATCTGTCACACTCGATATAGGTGCAGTCCTGGTGGTTCATATGTTTCGGAACATGACCACATAGAAGGAGCACTCCAGCTTATTGGATAAACATGTAGCAGTGGATTCTTAGCGCATCCGATGGTTTATACGTTTCTTTCATTCGCTCGTCTTCATGCCGATATTCGAACTTCCACCATCACCTGGACCATGCATAAGATGGGCCAGGCCACTGTGGAGCCACCAGGAGAACTACATGAACAAAGATGAGATGGAGCTTATCTATTAGCGTGAATCTTCAGAACGTAAAACCCAAGAAATGCTAATGTTTATCTGCGTTGTGGCTTCGGGTAATATACAGAGGGACTGTTACTGGCACCATGACTCTTACATTGGTGAGACTGGTAAAAAAAACACCTGCTTTGCTTCTCTCCCATCTACAGAAGTGTAAATAGGGGCGTAGAGAAATAGCTTTGCTTCTGCAAAATATATGCAAAGTACAGCGGAGTAAACATGTGCTTCATTTTCATACACAAAAAATAAAAATATATATTTAAAATAATGTCTGAGATATGATACACAGTGGTGCCTCAGAGTTCATCGGTAATCCGTTCCATGGAACCAACAAAAACGCCGAACCGAAGTATCCCATAAGAATGAATGGAAAACTAATTAATCTGTTCCACGACTTCGTGGTCGATCATTATCTTAAATAGTGGAGAAAGGTTCCCCCGACCACGATCGCCATGGAAATGCCGAAGAAAAACGCATCAGACCTCTGAAGAGTCGTCTGAAAAGCCGAGCACGGCACAAAAATGGACCAAATCCGGCTCAGCTGAGAAGCCATTTTTGCATCTGTCTGCTCGAAGAAGCGACGAACTCCGACGTGATCGACTGTACAACGGAATAACCGACGAACTCCGAGGTGCTACTGTATTTCAAAGTATGTCATTCATTTGTCTTCTACTGCTTTATCTGACCTTCTGAACTTCTACCTATCTCTTCGGGCATCAAGGCAGGATGCACCCTGTATGGAATACCAACCCCTCACAAGACACACACACACTCACATTCACACACTAGGGACACCAAACGCACATGGCAGAGGCGGGAATCGAACCCCCAACCCTGGAGGTGTGAGGCGAATGTGCTAACCATTAAATCCCCGTGCCCCCTTCTTCAAAGCATTTATGCAAGGACACAATTAGATTAATGAGAGCTCATTAGAATAATACGTCTCCCATCTACTGGTATCGTAAAAGGGAAGAGAGGGAGCAAGTGCAGGAAGTTAGGACGGTAAACAGCAATTTAAAAAGCACAATACACACAAACAGGCACATTGCTTTTAACCTCTTTACGAGCAATTTACTATTTTACAAATCCATGCTCTCCGTGTTCTTTAAGAAAGACTTCTGAAGGAAAACAACACTGGGACAACACCAAGTAGTGCACGGTGGTTTAGTGGTTAGCACATTCGCCTCACACCACCAGGGTTGGGGTTCGATTCCCACCTCCACCATGTGTGTGTGTGTGGAGTTTGCATGTTCTCCCTGTGCCTCAGGGTTTTTTTCTCCATGTGGAAGATAGGATAATGCGGTAGAAGATGAAAGAATGATTTGGACCATAAAACAAATTCCTCTTCAACATGAGGTTTATCATGTTAAGGTTTCTCTTACTAGACATGAGGCACTCCGCACGGGACTCAAGTCCAACACGGGGCACACACACACACATTCACACCTGGGGCAAATTAAAGTGGTAAATCTGTCTACTGTCATGTGTTAGGGAGGTTGAAGGAAGGAAGTCCAGAGTAGAACAGGCAAAACTCCACACAGGCAGAAACCCGAGCTCAGTATCAAATTGGCGAGTTATGAGGCTCCAAAAGCCACCCATTGTGCCCAAAGCTGGAACTTATTTCCCCAAAATCCTGTCGAGTTATTGACTAATTCCTTATTCCGAGGAAAGCCCCGTGTCTTGCATAACACCCTCCTGGTTCGGACCTCCATAGTGAGCAACGTTCACTATATCCATATGCTGGCAATCCATCTAAAAGCTGATCGGTCCATCTGCGCTTACAATCGCTTTCCTGGAATCACTGCATTGCAGGAAAAAGGCACGAAGCCAAACATCGGTGCCCATCTGATTATTCACCTCGGCCGATCATCACTCGAGGACAGATTTCTGATACAATATTTACCTCCGACCAATTTCTCTACACACAAACAGAGGAGGTAAACAATCGAAACGAAACACACATAATCAGCCTGCTTTGGCTTTTTAAACCCATTGTAGTGAAAACTCCAGGCCTGGATTGAGTAATGCTAAAATGATTTTGTTTAGAAAGTGCCAGCATTGAAAACATGTTACAGAAAAATGTTTTGAACAATCTGTCAAACTTACGTTTGGAAGACATTACTCAAAACCCAGGCTCAAACCAACCAGTGGGGGCCAAAAAAAAAAACCCAAAACATAATCGCATAAAGAAGTATCCTCCCGGTACCCCGTGATTGTGCAGGGCAACATTGTGTGGTGTAATGGAGCAGAATTACTATGACCAACAGTTAATATGACGTAGCATCTCGTGCTGAAGTGGTTTATCCCTCTAGGTAGGGACGGACCGAACCGAAATAGCTCTGAGGAAAGTAACGAAGGATTTGTTCATTTTGTCTTTCAAATGACTCAGAAGAATGATTCGTCTCCAAGAGTGATTGATTCATTTCCTATTGGACGTGCATGAGCATGGCATCGCAAAATCTCGAATCGGTTATGTGCAGGAAACAAAATGAGTTATTTCTATGACTCCAATCATGCCTTCGTCATTTTTTTCATTATTTGTGTATGTGTCGGGGGAGGGATCTGTTTATTTGAAGGAATGAATAAAGTCAATGATTTAAAAAAAAGATTTGTTCATTTTGAACGAGTCTTTAGAATGACTGAAGAGTGATTCGTCTCCAAGAGTTATTGATTCATTTCCTATTAGATGACCATGAACAGAGCATCGCAAAATCACTCCATATGTTATGTGCAGGAAAGGAAATCAGTGTCATACTCGGCGATTGATCAGTATTGTTTGTCTGAATGCTGATGTTATTGCTACAATAATTATGGGAGCCATATAACAAATGAAGAAATGAAATGAGCCAGAATGTATTAGAGATTACTCCTATGAACTACACTCATTCATTCATTCATTCATTCATTCATCTTCTACGGTTATATCCAATCTTTCCTCGGGTCATTGGGAGTCTGTGCCTATCTCAGGCGTCTATGGGCATTAAGGCAGGATACACCCTGGATGGAATGCCAACCCATCGCTGAACACACACACACACACACACACACACACACACACACACACACACACACACACACACACACACACACACACACATTCATACACTAAGGACAATTTTCCAAGGTGCCAATCAACCTACCGTGCATGTTTTTGGCCCAGGGGGAAAACGGAGAACCCGGAGTGCAAAAAGCACTTTATAGAAGCAGTGCTCCCTGTGACTGTGTGTGCAGCCTACTGCTGCCACCCGTTGGCGTGTTACAAAACTACACATGAAAATTTCTTCATATTAATACCGTATAAACCAACAATTTCCCGAGATGCAATCATATCATCATACAGTGTGTGGATGCTGGCAGACATGTAAAATATTCAGTTTATCAAGAAATGCTTGTTTTAGACAAGAACCGGTGTCTAAAATTTCGTCTAGTATTTCATGCGTTTAATTTCACACTAATCAGCATACACATGAAATATCTAAAACCATTCGACAGGGAAACACAATCCGTGCGGGAAGTCCCTGGCTTGGAGTAAAACGCACTTGGGATTCTACGAGCGGTGTTTTGAACAATTTATGGCCGTCCGAGGTAAAGAGTTAAGGACGTACACACTGGAGTGTTTTACAAGAGAAGGTCAGCTGCACTGCAGGCATCGATTCCAGTGCATTCCTGCGAACACGCTCGTAAACTTGTTCAATCTGCAAAGTGGAGTGTGCGCGTACTGTAACGTATGCATGGCGGGCTCATGGGAGAAACATCTGGGACGTCCATGTCAAAAGGGACGCGAGACGAATGAGGTGTCTCGCTCTAAAGCGTGTAGAATCCGGTTGTCTGGGATCGCTGCGGGATTAGAGACCGAATCCGGGTATTCCTGGTATCATTATTTTTAGCTTATGGATTGCATTATGGTCCGGAATGATGTGTGTTTTAAAGGGATTCGTATCAAATCCAGATGTGGATGTGATCGGAAAAAAGAAATCGGTTCATATGTTTTTTTTTTTCCTTTTAAAGCTGTATCATTATTGTATGTATGGCTACATGAGGATTATAAATGTGCTCAGATGACCTTATTGATATCGTTGTGGTGCTCAATCCTGGACTCTGATTGGTCCAAAAATCCAAAAACACATTGTTTGAGATGTTAACAGACTTTTTAGGATAATTTAATTCTTCCAGGTTTAAAAAAATTCCTTCGAGTTCAGGTGACATAGATGCGATTTATCTGAGCTCTCATTGGTTGAACATCACACATATACATTATTGGGTCGACTACCATTATTCATGAGTAATGTAACATTATACATCATAAAACACTCGTCTCATCCAATGACTGCGCTGTGATTTGCATGAGTGAGCCCCGTATTTGTACATGGGGGGAAAGTAGTACTCGTTGTTGTTGTTGTTTAGATGTTGTTGTCATGGCTCATGTTTTTGCCTTTATTCAGTGCAACAGCACAAACGCGTTGTTTTCGTTTCCCCGTGACGCCACTGCAGCTGAATATCCGCAGTTTAGATACTGGTTCTCTGTGGTTTACAAAAACAGATGGAAAATATGTTTTGCGATGGACATTTTTTACTGGACAGTTTTGTGAATTGGGGACCGGTGGAAACGTTTTTGGACACCGTGATGCTTCCTGTCTATCTTTGCGTTCTAGTGTTTACACGCGAGATTCAAACTGATAATACAGTGGATCTGCAGCGTCGTCATTCTGATTAAAGTGTGTGGATTGTGGTGGGGACAAGTTCCTCCACTTCCACAGAGATCTCACACACACTGTAGCTGTTGCTAAGATAAGATGTTCAGTATGGTTGAGGTCATAGCTTTATAGCAGGAAATTTTACATGCAGGATCAAGTCCAAGTAAACATTTTATTATTTCATATCCAATGACGTCCTGAACAATTGTGTACCTCCAGCTTTGTGGTAACAGTTTGGAGAAGAGCCACATGTGGCAGAAAAGGTCAAGTGTCCCAATAATTTTGTCCAGAGAGTGTATTTACACGGCTATTGGACGCCAGAAGAGAGAACCTTATTGTTCTTGAGCCTCCCCTCATGGTGTAGGTGCCAGTGGCATTTCATCAGCTATGTTTCATTCGAATAAAGCAGATCTCGTGAATCAGACACGTCCGTTCTCTCCGGGGGAGAACAAGGCCAGTCTTTTCACACCACCCGGCCTCGAGTTGAATCACGCCTCTGCACGTTCTGCAGGTGGTTTTTACCGGCCTTCATACTGGAACAGTGCGTGCATGACATAACCATCATCCCTCAGAAACACGTCGAAGGGTACAGAGTTTATATCCAATCACAGTCAGATCTGGATTTTGCGTTTAATTTATCTATAATAATAAACTCTCCGTGCCCTTACTCTCATGACTGTGCATCAAGGAAGGATACAACCTGTATGGAATGCCAACCCATCGGAGGGCGCCCACACACTCGGGACAATTTTTACAAGGTGCCAATCAACCTACCGTGCATGTTTTTGGACTGGGGAGGAAACCGGAGAATCCGGAGAGAAACGCACCTGAAACAAGGGGGAGAACATGCAAACTCCACAAACACATGGTGGAGGCAGGACTCGAACCCCCAACCCTGGAGGTGTGAGGCGAACGTGCTAACCACTAAACCACCGTGCTCCCCCTCGATTCCTTTGTGACATGGACTTTAGAGCTCATATCAGATACTCAAAGACTTTTGCTTAAGTCATATTGGAATTGACTTTGAACTTGTAATGGAGTGAGTTTTGCAGTATACTTTTATTCAAGTATGATTTTCTGATTCGCCTCCGATGTCGATGCTTTAAACTCGGTTCCAGGCATGGCTGGTGTTGAAATCGATGTTTGAAAAAGGAAGAAAACCTTTTCCTTCTGAAACCAATGCGAAGAAAAATAGTCTCTGTTCACATTGTTTCAATTGTGTTCGAATAAAACCCTATTGTGTGTCTCTCGCCTCGATGTGGTCCTTTAGGCAAATAACAAGGCAGCAATTACACTCCAGTCTGAGGGAACGTGAGCGTGATGGTCTCTGGCTGCTTCTAATGGAACTGGAGCATGGGTCAGTTACAGTTAGAACGCAATTTCACTCAATTGACAAAACGAATGAAACATTATGTTTGTTTTCAGATGCAGGATTTTTTTTTCTTGCCAAAACCGGACCGAGCACAAATAAAACAGAGCCATAGAGCTGAACTAAAACAGGAAATACAATGTCGTTTGCGGTGCAGAATGTTTTAATCCATTTCTGTAATGAAATCTGGCACTTGCTGAATGTAATCTGAAGAGTTTTTTTTTGGTCCTACACAAACCCAAATCAAATAATTTTTGTGTCAATGTTCTAATATGTCAAGTACATCTGTAGTGAACCTGTAAATCCTTAAATATAAACAATCTTCCTTATAAACAAAGGAAATAATAAAAACAAACAATATAAACAAAAAAGATCCTTAAAGATCCACAATCCTTCTCTAGAAATTTGGTGATATACATTAAATAGGATTAACAGGAAAATATGGGCATAGGGGAAACATAGACTTAAAAAAATAGGAAGACTAAAAGGATTGGGGAAGCTTGTAATATATTGGAAACATGGGAAAACATGGGAAAACACATGCTACAAAATAGAGAGAATATGATGACCAGGGGAGAATGAGAAGAATCAGGAGGAGAGGAAGAAAAGAAAACCCACCACCACCAAGCTGCCACTAGTGGGCCCTTAAGCAAGGCTCTTAGCCCGCAATTGCTCAGTTATAAATCGCTCTGGATAAGGGCGATAAATGCTGTAAATGTAAATGTATATAGGGATAAACGGAAGACTGAAAAGACTGTGGGAAAGAGGATGACTAGAAAGAATGGGAAAAGAATGGGAAGACTGGGGAAAACGGGAAGATGGAAATGAATGAATAAAAGAAAAAAAAACAATAAAAGGAATGACTAGTTGAGGATAAGAAGACTGGTAAATGTGAAGACTAAGGAAAATAGTAAGACTGGTATAACTGAGGAGAATAGGGAAGATAGCTTGACTAGGGGAAGTTTGGAAAAGCTGAGAAAAATGGGAAAACTGGAAAGACTGGTGATAATAGAGAGAGAATGAGAAAAACGGGGAGGACAGGAAAACAGGACAATCTGAAGTATAATAGAGAAGAGTGGAAAGACTAGGGGAAACTAGGAAAGGTGGCGGAGAATGGGTAGACGGGATAAAAAGAAGAAGAAAAGGAACAATGGAGCAGAATGGGAGAAAAATGTTAAGACTAAAAAATAGGAAAGACTGGTAAAAATATGGCAAAACGGGAAAGACTGGCGATAACAGAGAGAATATGATCACTACAGGAAAACAAGATGGGAAATTGGAACCATGGGGAAAAAACAGAAAGACCGGGAATAATGGGGAAAATGTGAAGAATTAGGAGAAAGATAAATGAAATGATAAAGTATTCGGAATTTGCGTGAAAAAGGAAAACCCAGAATGCAATGGGAAAACCCATGTCGATATAATAATTCCCATGTTTGAATTCCGCAGGGAATAAAATAATAGACTATTATTTCTATCCGTTCTCTTTTCCCTCTTCTTGTTTTATCCCTCGCTCCCTCTTTTCTTTCTCGTAACTGCAGGAATGGCAAATCTGTAATTACAACATACACAACCTCCAATGAAGTAGGCTGACTCCTCACTTGTCCATGTGTGTGTGTGTGTGTGTGTGTGTGTGTGTGTGTGTTTATATAGAGCATGGAACAGCTCTCTCCAGCTCACTTTCCTTTCAGCTTCAACTCACACACACTCACACACTCTCACTCACACACACACACACACACTGAGCGGAGTGCTGCCAGAAGATTGCTCAGCATTTCATGGAGTGAGGGCGCTGAGAGTCAGAACTTAATTCAAACTTAAACCAGACACACTGTAGCTCTCTCTCTCTCTCACACACACACACACACACACACACACACACACACATACACTCGCACGTGTTCAGACAATATGTCAGAGTTGAAGATGGTTCATGTGGTCTTGGCGGTGATTTGGGCGAGCGTGGTCATGTCCCAGTTTGACGACGAAAGCGTCAATATCAAGTACAACCCGGCATATTACAACGAGATCGGCGATGAAGACCAGAGCGAGGGTGAGTGTCTCCGGCACGCCGGAACCGTTACTAAGACGTGCAAAAAGTGCAAAGGGGTGCAAATGATGCTCCCGAAAATTCTGTTTAAATGAATCAGGGCAAAAAAAAAAGTATATAGGAATGAAGGTGACACATGAGATAGATTTCATACGAGGACGAATGAGGGGAAAAATGTAGTTCGGAGAAGTTTGAAGAAATTGTACAATGTGTGTGTGTGTATGTGTGTGTGAGTGTGTGTGTCAACAGCAATATGCTGTAATTCAGCCTTTTTACTGTAATTCAATACTAAGAATTTTACTTTTATGCAAATCCTGCACCAAAATGTGTCAGAAATACCTTTCTATTGTATCTATTAATTAACGGCTTAATTGGACTAGTAATTAATCAATATTATTAAACATTATAAGATTTTCCCCCTTCCAGGTTTGTGGGTGATCGTGATTGCTTTCAGAAATGCTGTTGATTTGTGTATATGACATTTATGATATATCTTGCTGAGAAATATTTTTTCTGCATAATAGATGGTACTAGTGATAAACCAAGCCTTCGTTAAGTTATGATTAGTTTCCTGATGAGCTTTTTTTGCAGTGATTTTATTTCCAAACCATGGTTTGACCGGGAATTACACGGGAATTGTGCAGGACGGTCAGGATTAGAGCATAAGGGGAAGTTAAGGAAATTTTTCAAAAAGTCATATGTTACAGATGTAATAAATTAAAATACAATTTATAACCCTGTATGAAGGTGAATTAAAAGTGTATTATATACATAAAAAAACAGAAGAGGGGATCATTAGTGGTTTGGTGATGAGTCAGCAGCACGTTGTAGAAGCGTGTGTGTGTGTGTAGCACTCTGTGTGTGTGTTTCGTGTTTGTGTCTAAAAAGGGGCTGAAAACTATTCTGTAATGACGTAATCTCTCAGGGGCCCTCGGCACACACCAGAAACAGAACGTCTCTCTGTAGTCCTCTTGTTTTAGGAAGCACACACACACACACACACACACACACACACACACACACACACATGAAGAGCAAACAAAAGACGTCCGTAATTAACAGCATGGGTGGTAAAAAAAAAAAGGAAATGAGAAGCTTCACATCACTCCTGCACACTTTGGGAAACCGTATCCCATGTGTCCCTGTCACATATGACTGATTTCAGGGTAGGATAAGAAAAAAGGTACTGATCATGAGGCCATTGTGGGTTATGTAGGGCTGAGGGATATATTGAAAATCAGTGGTAATATTGCACAAATTTAGACGATGATGTAAAAGTCGAAAATATTGTGCATATCGAATATTTCTAATTCAAGCCTAACCCCCCCTAAAAAAACAAAAATGCGCTAATGGTCAAATATGACATTCCTTTACATATTAACGCCCAAGATACGTGAAATGGGAGGGGTCTTTTTTTTTTATTATCCTTATATATATATATATATATATATATATATATATATAGGGGAGGTGGTGGCCCAGTGGTTAAGGTGTTGGACTCTGGACCGGAAGATCATGGGTTCAAACCCCACTACTACAAAGCTGCCACTAGCCAGGCCCTTGAGCAAGGCCCTTAACCCTCCATTGCTCAGTTGTAAGTCGCTCTGGATAAGGGCGTCTGCTAAATGCCGCAAATGTAAATGTAAATATATATATATATATATATATATATATATATATATATATATATATATATATATATAGTTCAGCCCTAATGCCAAGTAACAGCATAAAGACTTACTATCAACAAGTTCCATATTAATATTACAAATAAAAAAATTTTCCAGGACGTTTAATCTAATAAAATATGACCATTTTATCCTCCATGATTTGCTGGATTCTGATTGGCTAATCCTGTTGGGGCGGGGTGTAGCTCAGTGATTAAGGCCATGGGCTACTGATCGAAAGACGAGGGGTTCAAGCTGCCTCTCTTGGGTCCTTGAGGGAGGCCCCTTAACCTTTTGCACTCCAGGGGGTTTGACCCCAACTTCCAAAAACAAGTTGAGACATGTGAAGAAACAATTGCTGTAATCTTAATTTGACAAAATAAAGATTATTCTATAATAATAATAATTATATATGGTAGACAATAAAATGGTAACTAATGAATCAATTAATGTTTGGTTGAAGGAGTTGTTATGAAAAGCCGCCTAATGTATATCTGGTGTGCTGTAGGATTTTCGTTATCCAATCATGAACAAACAATTGAAGCAATCCCCGATACCCATTTGCTAGATGTCTGCCCCCTTCTGGTTGTTTTTATATCAATCTGACCGATCGTAACTTGTTTTGACTTTCGCAGCTGACGAGGCCACAGAAGCTCCGGCCGCTCCGTGTACGTCGCCGGAGTTCACCAAGTGGGACAAGTTGTTCACCATGCTGGAGAACTCGCAGATGAAGGAGAACATGCTGCTGCAGTACTCGGACGACATCGTAAAGGTGGGCCTGCACTCCCTGCGTGCTGAGGTATTGGAGATAGTCGCCCAGGGCAGCGGTTCTTGCGCGGCCGCCGTGGAGAACTCGGCACGTCGGGCCGGAGCCCACACAGAGGAGAAACTCCTGCAGGCCCTGGATCAGTTGCATGGTATTGAGGCCCAAATTCATAGCAAGTACCAGGAGGCACTGCACCAGATCCTCAATGCCATCAAAGGAGCAGTTGCTGAAGTTCGATAAGGTGCAGAGCAACTGCGCACACGAGCGTGTCAAAAGCTTCCAGACTAGAGATCTGGAAAAGGAGGACAGGGGACAGCTGAAGGCCATCTCAGCCGAGCTGCAAAGCCTACAAGAGAGGATAGCTTTCTTCGCAAGAGCAACCGCTGGACAAACCCTGCCTGCAGGTACGAACCTATTTTGTAAACCTATTTTGAGTTAATAAATATTTAAGACTGAATCAGTACTGAATCATTTTAGACTGAATCATTTTAGACTGACTCATTAATCACTGTGCCACAGTTTGTGATAAGAATATGTTCAGAATGGGCAAAAAGGGAAGCTGAGAATTCCTAATGACAGCAGGAGCACCACAATTGTAGCAATTCTTTGAGATTAGAACTTAAGCAAAGGTGGAACGTGGGACTGTTTTATGTAAATCTTTAGTATATCAGAATGGGACCAGAGTTAAAATATCAAGACAAATCAGAAAGATCTTGGTACAAGGGAACTGCCAGGGAAAAGTGTTAGATAAATAGCAAAGGATTTCAGATTGGAAGGTCATGGGTTCAAATCCCAGCACACAATCAAACTTCTGGGTCCTTGAGCAAGGCCCATAAGCCTCATCTGCTCCTCTGTATGACCGAGATAATGGTGAGTCGCTCCGGATAAGGGTGTCCCCCCAAATGCCCTAAATGTAAAATGGCAGCAACCAAAAGATGGGAAATGACACCAGCGGATGTGTGTAAGGTAAACGTTCCATAAAGGTGCCTTGGAAAACACGAGACGGATTGCTGAGGTAAGGGTTGTGGCCCTCAAACCTGTTAATATCCCGATTCAACGCAATTACGACTCCCCAGCACAAAAAGCAAAAAAAGTGAACCGTGCAAGTCTTGCACAACGGTCCTCGTTTGCCTCTTTTATCTCTGCAAAACAACACTCTCAGCTCTGCAACTCTGCAAATCTGAGATCAGACAAAAACTGATCGAATCCATGTGTGCTGAGGAAAAGCTGGACTCGTAACCCTAATGACCGAACAAGGTTTGGGAGGAAACCAAACGCTGGTTTGAGCGCTCCACTTCGAAATAACATGAAGACTGGTAGGGTGAGGATGAGGATGAGTTGAAGAAGAAGGAATTTAATGCACTGGGGTATCATCAACACCCCCTAAACCCCTTACACACACACACACACACACATACTGAGCATCTGGAAGAGAAATTTAACAGCGTCCATTTCTGCCTCAACAAATGACGTAATAAGCTCTGAACACTAACAAGAGCAGAAGGATGCCTCCGGATTTGTGGCTCGCCCCCATAGAGGGAACTGGGAGTGGGGCAAATGTGACATTTCCACAGATGTTTGGCGAAGGAGGAGGATCTGTTTTTCTTTTTTTCTTTTTTTTTTTTACTTCTGGCTTGAATACAGCTGATATGCTCAAAAGTTAATAAGGTCGCTGTGGCACAGTATCAAAAATGGAGGATTTATATTCGATTACATCAGCGTCCGACCTTCGAAAATGAGTAGACCGATGTCCTATATGCACTGAATTCATCATCGACTTGCTGAAATTCCTCCACCCGAACATTGCTTTGGCGCTGCTTCCCTCAGGGATTAATGGCATCCCAAAGGGTGCTGTGTTTGTCGCAAGGAAGAGTCCAAAACTAACACTTTCTCTTTCCTCCTTTTCTCCAAAATCAAGGCTGCGACATGGCCCTCTTCTTCCCGATGCGCTCTCCGAAGACGCATGCCGAGGTGACTCCTCATCGCTCCATGAAGACCCGTGCCTTCACCGTGTGCCTGTGGATAAAACCGACCCAAACGCTCAACAAGACCGTGTTGTACTCGTACGGCACGCCGTCCAACCCTCTGGAGTTGCAGCTACTGCTCAGCAAGCGTAACGCCCTCTTCACGGTAAGAGGCGAAGCGCACCTCGTGGAGGCTCACGGCGCCGCCACCGAGGGATCGTGGTCGCACTTGTGTGGGACCTGGAGCTCGGAACAAGGCCTGGCTTCGCTCTGGGTGGATGGTCACAGAGCTGCAACTTCTCCCGGAGTAGCCGAGGGGCACGAGATCCCTGCCGACGGAGTTACCATCCTGGGCCAGCAGTACCCCGGGGAAGGTCTGGCCATGAGATGGGGCTTCCAGGATACGTTCAATGCCGACGAGGCGTTCACCGGGAAGCTGACCGGGGTGAACGCGTGGGACCGGGTCCTGGAGGAACGACGAGATCGCCGAGCAGGCAACGGAAGACGGGCGGAGCTGCGGTTCCCGTGGAAACCTGGTGGCTTGGGGTGTGTCTCAAATCGAAGAGAAAGGAGGTGTGAAACTCATCTACTAGCTGCTCGATAGAAAACAAAATCCTACAACTTTTCAACTTCAAACTGTAGCCCGCTGTACTTTAACTACCACACTAACACATCCTGCTTAGTGCAATCAAACCCACCTGGCTCTAGGGGGCGACCTTCTTTCACAACTACACTTCCACGGAAACCGAAGATCAAGGTATAATCAGTAATGGAAAGGAAATGGGGCGGGAATAAGCTCTCGTTTCATCGCCTGCACCTGAAGACAGTGTATTCTTACTTGCATTTATCAGAATGTTTCATTCAGCTAATAAACTTTCTTCTCCCCATAATCTTCTGAAACGACTTATTTTTTAAAATGAAGTAACTTGTTTTTTTTTCCTTTTGTTTGCTCCATAAGATGTCCTTGAAATGTTGGTAAAGGAACTGTGTAAAATGTTTACAGAATCTCTTGGGACTTTACCGTCGCTCTGTTAATGTGAGAAAATGTACTATACTGTATTTTTTTGTTAAGAGAATTTAATGAACCTATATTGTATATAGATCTTTTTTTTTTATTCCTGATGGAGTGAAATGGTGGCGTTTAATAAAGAATTCAGTTCAATATATTACCTGTGGACTCTTGAGGTGTATTTCTTTCGCAATAACACACGTTATATTAGAATAACTGTACGCGCTTCTTACATAAAACACTTGGGATGAGAAAAAGAAACGCTATCTTTTTTGTGTCTACTTAAATAGCACAAACTACTTTCTACTTATCTATTTATAATTGGCATTTCAATAGCAGTTAAATTTTTATATTACAGCAATGAAATATAATGAAATTAAATATAACAAGATAAACTTCACTTTTCTTATCAGATGTCACTTCATCCAAAGAGAAGAAAATTCCACCTGTGATGAAAATCAATCAACCAACCAATCATATTTAACTCATTATCTATCTATCTATCTATCTATCTATCTATCTATCTATCTATCTATCTATCTATCTATCCTATCCGTCTATCTATCCATCTATCTGTCCATCCGTCTATCCGATCTATCTATCTATCTATCTATCTATCTATCTATCTATCTATCTATCTATCTATCTATCTATCTATCTATCTATACATCGGTCCATCCATCCATATATACATCCATCCATCAATCGACCTGTCTGTCTGTCTGTCTGTATATAAACCTCTTTATTTTATATTCAATGAAGTTAATAAAGAAGAAATAAAGTAAATCACAGCGTTTCTTGTTGCAGTAAATCTGCAGAGAGTAAACAGTAAACGGTCCCGTTACAGCTTTATTACGTAAATATTAAGTGACAGTGTAAACATCTACTTTTACGCGCCTCTTGAATACATTTATGTGAAGAGTTGAGCATAAGTGTGCTTTTACATGATAACGTGTAGGAACAAGTGCATTAATATAATCCTGAGATTTAGGGCTGAATAATAAAATTATAGTTCATATAGTTAATAACCCATATGTTAGAGTTAATAACCCATACGTACCCGGGTTACATCGTTTAATCCTGTTTTTATTGCTTTTAGATAGGACTACATACAGCTGGGTGAGATACTATAAAAATACCGTATCATGATATTATATATACTAGTATCCACAAACTGCATCTGACAACATTTCCCTTTGTCGTCTAGAAAGAATCCTTCAGTAGCGTTCAAATTCATTCATCCATCCATTCATCTTCTACCGCTTTATCCGATCTTCCCTCGGGTCACGGGGAGTCTGTGCCTATCTCAGGTGTCTATGGGTATTAAGGCAAGATACACCCTGGATGGAATGCCAACCCATCGCAGGGCACACACAAACACACACACACACACACACATTCACACACTAGGGACAATTTTCCAAGGTGCCAATCAACCTACCGTGCATGTTTCTGGACCGGGAAGAAACCGGAGAACCCGGAGAAAAACCCCCTGAGGCACGGGGAGAACATGCAAACTCCACACACACATTGCCGAGATGGGAATCGAACCCGGACCCTGGCAGTGTAAGGTGAACGTGCTAACCAACTAAGACACCGTGCCCCTATTATTATTAAAATTGCAAAAATTTGTTCAAACAATATCTTTCAACCTTAAATTGTTACTAAATCAACAGAAAAAAACAGTTCATCTTTTTCCAATTATGGCACATTTATGTCCTACCTGTCATCGTGAAATTAAGTAAGGTTTCTTTATTTGTTTGTTTATTTGTTTATTTATTTTTATGAGGGGCGGTTGAAAGAGTATTTTTGTTTTGTTTATTGTTTTTTCAATATTTAAAATTCTAACATTATAACTATATAATCAACAACCCTAGGAATTCATTCATCATTCGAAAAGACTTCAGTCCAAACAGGTCATCAGCAGATGCTGGCGAAATGAGACGTTATCCTCTTGAGTCTGAAACCCCAAGAGAGCTCTGACAAACTCAACACATTCCTAAATGTATGTACCCCATAATGAGTCGGCCCTGAGGAGCCCATGCCCCCCCCAAACCACCACCACGTACACCATGGAGTCCAGCACTGCTAACAAACTCCAGACCAGCGCGGGCTCGCTCACATTTCCGGCCGTATAAGTTTACATGAAAGCCCTGCGCTGACACTGATGAAGGCGGGCTCGGGAGTGTGATCGTAAAGAAAAACAACACTCAGCCTCGGGCAGAAATAGCAGCGGATCAGAACGCCGTTCACTATGACAACTAGAATAAATGCTCAGTGGTCATGAGGAATCGGAGAAAGATCTGCAAAGGACTGAGTCGTGGCATCACTATGCGCTTCACGTGACTCAATAGTGAACCCTGTTACCTCAGGCCATTCCGGGATTTGGGAATTGTTCAGAGGTCACTGAGTGACAGCGCGGCCTGGATGTCGTTAATGAAATATAACAAGAGGCACTCAGCACTAAATACAGAAATCCTACAAACCAATCCAAACTTTCCAAACCAAAAAAATACTAAAAAAATAAAATGATACATGCATAAATTCCAAATAAAAATAATTTCAAACAAAACAAACACTTAAAAAACACTTCTAAACAAAAATCCAAAAACACCTCCATTTAAAAATCCTAAAAAAAACTCTACAAACAAAAATAATTTAAAAATGATTCCTTTTCATTTAAAAATCTTACAAAAAAAAAACAGCATACAAAAATCTAAAAAAAAGACTCTTCAGAGTCAAGCACAAAGATTCGCACACCCTTGAAACCCTAGGCACAAATCTTTTTTTTTCTATAATGCAACAAATATGGGTAAATAATAAATAAATAAATAAATACTTCATTTCAATGACAGATAGTAAATAAATGTGTCATAATTAGAAAAGGAATAAATGTTGATTAAATAACAATTTAGGTTGATAAAGTTCATTATGTTCCCATGAAAGAGGACCAAAGTGAAATGATTGCGTTCAATAACAATTCCATTTATTTTTCCTTCAATAAAATGTGTATATTGTGTTTAACAATGGAAAGCACTTTTACAGAGATAAAGCACTTAATAAAGTAGAAGACTGCGGGAGCTTACTTGGTATTAAGGCATTTGACTTTGGATCCTAAAGGTCATGAACTCAAATCCCGGCCACACAAACACAAGCTGCAACATCTGGGCCCCCGAGCAAGGCCCTTAATCCCCAAACACTGCAGAGTTGTATGAATGAAATAAATGTAAATTGCTTTGACATAGAGCAACTGCTAAATGCCATAAATGTAAACGAGTGTGCAAGTATACTGCCTGTAATTTTGCTCATTATCCTCTAATTGTACGTTTATCCCTAATCAGGGAGCCAGCGGTGTTTCATCCTCATCTCGTTCAACAGCCGTCCGTTTCATACAGTCTACAGATTTTACTCTCCAGATCCTCGTACAGAGCGGGTTAAACACTGGCATAAGGTCTTCTATTCAACCAAAGACACCTCGAGCTTCATTTACTAGGATTGTTGATGGAATATCACCATGACAATTGCACAATCGGGTCATTACGTAAGCCGTCCTTGGCTGAAGCGGCAACTTGTTTTTTGCGCTGTAACACTTTGGGTGTAGCGACCCGAGCGATCCAGAGAGTGGCATTCTGTAGAATTGATGACGAGGTGATTATGTACGCATGGCTCTGGTGTGCCTGAATCGCCACAGACACTAATCATTGGCTTAGTTTTCAGCAGTTCTTAAACAAACAAATGCCTGGGGCCTGTGGTGCCTGTTTTCAGGGGGGTAGAAACAGGAAATCTGTGTATAACACCGAGGGCTTTCTTCTGTTCGGATGGGAATCTCCAGCAGTCCTCATTAGGGCTGGTCTGGCAGGCTTTTGGGTTTGTTCTGAGTATTACAACACAATACATGGACACGGGTTCGAAATGAAGGCCTCTAATGAGCTCTACTGTAGAGAGTTTATCGAGTTTCCTCCTGCCGGGACGGGGTGAGCACTTTTCATGTGATACTCTTAGACGAGGAGAGTCGTAAAATGCTCGGAAGATCTCTTGGCGAAGCAGCATGGGGCTTGAAGGATAAACCAGAAGCGAATAAATCACTTCCTTTTCCCCAAAATAAGGAAAATGATTTTCTAACAGATGAAAAGGAAAGGAACCTTGGGAGAAACCGGAATCAGAAGGGTACCGTGACACCAAAATGTCATCGATTACAGTGTAGGTGTACTCTTCAGTGAACTGTTCACTCAAATGCAGGAGAGAGTATTTATAATATTAGTATAATAGTATAATACACTACATCAGGAAACATCAAAAGCATGCCAATTATACTTCATGCACAACATGCTAAATTATGGATTATGACTCAAGATGATCCATAACACCAGGTCTGGATACATTATTGGACACTGGACAGACAGTGAGGAAGAACTGAACAATCTCCTGTCAATCATGGACAATTCCCGCCCACTACATGATCCCATTCAACACACGTGTCAATAAAACTATACATGCATAAATTCTAAAAACCATTCAAAGTGAAAATCATTTCAAACAAAAGTCATAAAATACTCTACAAACAAAAGCCCCCAAATAAAACTCAGAAAAATCCTAAAAGCTAAAAAATTCTCAATAAACACTTCTAAACAAAAGTTATAAAAGCTCTCCATTTAAAAATACTCATAAACGCCACATTTTAAAAGTCCTGACAACTCTCCAAACAAAAATCGTGTGACACGTGTCAAGGCCCGATTGTCGATTGTGTACGATCGTCTTAAAATAAAGCGTTAAAGTGTGCATTGACAATAAACTACATCTGCCACAACGCATTCGACTCTGTTACCCGCGAAGAGAACGGAATCCCGGCACTAGAGTGCACATTTTTTTACATTTTTCCAACAAACGGAATTGAGAATTTTCTATCCCCAAAAGTCCAAGAAAGAAGTTAATGTGAATACATGTTTGTGCTGCGAGGAGAAAAAGCGCAATGTGTTTTGAGGCGACGTCGCTCATCAAACACTATAATTGCACATTTTCAATGTACCATAAATGAACTTTTCATGTTTCTAATACTGTAACTAACTGTAACAGATGTTATAATTATATACATTTTAACTAAAAATCTCTCCCTTTAATAAAAGTATCGATTATTTAATATTGATTTTACTCTGGAAATTATTCTTTTAATATTAATTTCTTGTTAATACAATGTTACTTGTTTAGTGGTGGTTTTAATTGTAAAATATGGGACGTGGCTCCTTTAAGAATTATGTTCCGGTTGTTTTCCATATAAACTGGTGATATGTTTAGGTTATACGGAAGTGCATTGCATTCACAAAAGAAATATGCGCTTTATTACGTAATACGGATTTGGGAATGTGATGCGCTTGCGTAAGGTTCCATACGGTAATATACGCTAATATACGGAAATTCGTATTTTATGTATCCTTTTCTACTGCTTCGCTAAAACAATAATTTCCCCAACAGGATAAAACGTGTGTCTAAGTCTTAGAATGAATTAGGACTGTAATTATTATAATCAGTCTGCTACAACGGCTTAGAATCTCAATCAGCATGAACTGTTCTGCATTCATGAACAGTTCACTGATCAGTTCACAATGAGATGCTATAATGAATGAATATTTACAGCCAAACAGATGAAGATTCTTCTCAAAGTTACTTTTCATACTTCTCTTTTTTCTTCATTGTTAGTGACACCACTGGATCACTCGTTCGAGATTATTAAGTTCACAAAGACTCCATGAAGGCCGTGAATAAGTCATAATTCACCAGGCACCAGGCATCTATCACGCAAATGAGTCATGTGGAATTCTCTGGATTCTGTACAATGTCCCTGGAATGTCACATGCAATTCAGGCAATTTGCATACTGAAACGTGATTGGCCGTTCCCCTCTATGACCTCGCAAAAGCTGTCACTACTAGGTATAAAGAAACCACGATCCGGGTTTTCCTAATGCGATTAAATACACTGAAGTTTGTTCATAACGAGGTGTCTTTCCGAATGTATCTGTTTAATGCTAGTTTGTGACAATATTCATTATAAAAAGTGCTACACGTATAAAATTAAAGTGTATCGATTGATACCAGAGCTTACGTTCTACCTCCCGAATGACCGCCTAACAACCCTGTTACCTCACCCTCTTTACACTCAGTGAAAAAAAGGTTAAAGGTCACTGCTTCCTATTAAGTTCACAAACACACAGTGTGGATTGTGTGAATGGCGTTAATGAGTCAAAGCTCATTTTCAGGTTTTTACAGGCGCCATCATCCTTGGTGTTAGATGTGACCTTTTAGGAAATTGTGTTTTCTCAGGTCAGGGAAAACACACATACACACACACACATGCACGCACAACTATTATTGCACGAAAAAGACGTTCCCATGCTCCAAGGAAGACAAAGACGTTCTTCATACAAAATGTGAGAAGATCTTTATCTCAGCAGAAGAACGATCGGTCCAGGCGTTCCTGTGTTTGAACAGCTGAGAGCCGAGGCACCAGATCACACAAACTCTTCACTCGACGTATAACGCACGAGCACATACATCAGGTCCATCCGAACAACAGCTTCAGAGAAAATTGTGTTCTTTTCTTTGTGAAAATCAGTCGCTGTAGTGACATCGTCCAAAACCGAATGAAAAATTCGACCAACTTTAATCTGCATCCAAATGGCTGCCACGGAGAACGCCTACAAAAGATCACACGCCTGGCGCTCGACAAAGCGAGTAGGCGTTAAAAAGCTGCCCTTTTTTCGCCGCGTTAAAAAGCCATCTCGTTATACCGAGACCTCACACTCGGCTCTAAGGGGAGATGTCTCTCAAAAGGGTGTATCTCAGTGGTTTAAGCACTGGGCTACTGATCGGAAGGTCTAGGTATCTCCAAGCTGGCACTACTGGGTCATTGAGCAAGGTGTTCTCCAGGGGGCGCTGTATCATGACTGACCCTGTGCCCTGACCCCAACTTCCAAACACAACTGAGATATGTGAAGAAAGATGTTCACTGTGATGTAATGCACATGTGATAAATAAAGGCTCTTCTATTCTAAAAGAAAGCAGTACTTGGTCTCTGATTGGCTGTAAGACCAGCTGTGATTACGGGGCCCCAATCTTTAAACTTTTTTCTGTGAGGGCCAAAAAAATGTATGTATGTATATATATATATATATATAGTTTATTATTTACTTTGGCACCGCACACACAATTAAGCATTTTAGATATTAAATTATTTATTTTTTAAGAGACATTTCACCTATCAATAACAGCATTATTACTATAATTAAAGCATTAAATATTACTATACATTATAATTTAATTACTTGAGTATAGGATTATGATTGATGGGCGAATCAAATAAATAACTTGGCTATATTAATAACTAAAGATTATTTGGTTGAGTTGATTTTACCAGTCATGTTGGCTCATACTTGGCAATAACTGATTAAATTAATCGACGGATCGGATACTGCATTAAAAAAACAAACAAACAAACAAACAAAGTACTGAACGTAATTTTAAAATCAAAAATACAGTACTGAATCATGTGCTAAATAAAATAAATATCAGTATATCCACTACCAAATAGAATTATATAATGAATAAATTATAAAACATCATCATAATAAATCATAATAAATAATAATAAAGCGCTCTCTCGGTGCAGTGTAAAATCAAACAGAACTTAGTGTCAGTGGTTCGCCTCTAGGGGGCGAATGAAGTCGTTAAAAACAATCAGATTGGATTTTTGCTGAAAGAATGACAACCAATGCAAAAAAAATCAACATTGGTGTCTTATTTTCTTAAAAAGCAAGGGTTGTATGTGCTCTGTAGGTGGTCTGACATGACCCCTACGACCCCTGACCTGAACCCTACCTCCTAGTACGCTGATGATGATGGCCTGGGTGTGCTGGACCAAAAGCTCGGCCTTGGTGATGGCGGCCAGGCTCAGGTAGCTGGACATGTTACGGCTCAACTCGCGGTTCCCCTGCTGCAGGAAGCGCACCGCCACAGGGACGGCCAGGGCCATCATCGGAGCTCGGTTATAGTTCTGTACACACGCACACACACACACACACACACACACACACACACACACACACACACACAAACCATCATTTTTCCATGAAGACCCCTACGGGCCAGATTACTCCAGACTGTACATGTGTTCCCTGAGGTTTTCACTGGTTTCATTTTGCTAATGGACCTGCTGAACATCTTCTTAAATCCAACTGAAGTACACATGATGTTTTTTTTTTAATCCTCCGCAGAAAGTTTCCTTGGCAGGCCGCTGCCTCTATCGTCCTCAACACTGCCATTTTTTTGTTCTCCAAAATAGTTTGAATAGCACATCCTAAAACTCCAGTGTGCTCTGAGATATCTGCCTCTGCAAGACCTTGCTGATGCTGTAGAAGCTTTCAGTGTGACGCTCCTACAGCTGTTTCTGTTTCAGTTAATCACCGTGTTTCAACCTACATATTGAAATTGATGATAATTTATTAATCATACACACGTTTCTGATCCCACAAACTACCTGAACTACAAGGCAAACATTTCTCACACGAAAAAAGTGATTTAATTCTTCTTTTGTATGCTCACTGTGTATTGTTAAATGTATAAAAATAAAGAAAAAATTAATAGAGAATTTGTTTTATGTAACAGAATTTGTTCACACCTGCACAGCACTGCGTGTATACAATTTCACGTGTTATAATTTATAGTTTATAATTTCAAGTATTCTGGCGCCCTCTGGAGGACACGGGAGCTATTTCTTTCATTTCTTCTTTTATAATGTCCTATAAAATAAGTAAAAAAAAAACCCTGCCATTTATTTTTTGTTCCAAATATAAATAATAATAATAATAACAATTAATTATTATTATTATTATTAAATGTGTATTATAAAAACTACTGTATTTCTAGGGGCTTTCATGATTTTTTTTTATCTACAAATAGTTAAATCCTGCATAAATACTTTACATCCGATTATCCCTTTTTTAAGGATTTATACCATTTGCTTTACATTGGCTCAAGTAGAAGATCTCCTGCTACAGAACTCTGACCTCAACTCCTATTGGGATGAATGTGAATGCTGACAGGCCTCCTCGCCTTCTCTCCTCCATCACTACCTGGCTTTAATAACACTCTTATAGTTGATTGAGACCGCATAAAAATCCTGTGGAACATCTTCCCAGAAGAGTGGCGATTTTAATTACAGGAAATGGGACCTCAGTGTGAAATGGAAAATTCAATGAAGAAGCACAAACCAATCATATGTGTGGGTGTCCACATGCTTTTTGCCCCTTGAGTATAATTGTTCCCTTTATCAAGGAGAATATGTGATTTTTCCTCTCACTTCAGTGTCATGGGGCATGTTATAGGAGTGGAGGTGAAGTCTTCTCAGTCTCAGGGATTCCGAGGGAAATGTTCAAAGGGATGGCTGGGAGCAAAATCGTTGCTCGTTATGAAAGAAAAAACGTCACATCGATATCTGCCTTCTGCTCAGATCAAAGACTGATACCTCAAATATCTGGAAATGTTCCTGCCGCCTGAGCCAACTGTCACAGCGTGACCCTCTAATGAATACCGATCTCCCCTATTACCCAGCATGCACCGTTTTCTCCATGATAAAAAAGCTCAGACGATAAACAAAAACGATATAAAACCAAAACTAAACGTATATTGTATAATTATTGTATAATATACTTATGTAAACGTTTTTGAAAAATACTGATCTATAATTACTAAAATTGAGCAGATTTAGATTGGTAGATCATTAAAAAAGTTAAGCCTGGGATTAGTATTTAAAGCTTATTCTTATTTTTTTAAAAGATATTATGCATTTATTTAATAATAAACATAATAGTCATATTAAAACTCACCAAGAAAACCATTAACAAAAGATTTTAATAATAATAACAAAAAAATGTGGACACTTTTATTTAAGTATAGAAGCAAATTAATGTAACGTTTAGTTAGTGACCCGATAATGAAGGGAGAAAATGTCGGCCTCTAGTGGCCGGCTGCCGTACTGTTGCGTCTAATCAAACCCACAAAAGAAGAAAGAAGCACAAGCAAAATTATTCCTTCATTCTTACATTCCACTTTACTTAGTGCAATCACTTTTTGTATGCATATAATTGGAAAAGAGAGTGTATACGAGTCATTATTGTGTTTCTAAAAAGGTTTTATTTTATTATTATGAATATTACGTATATTTACGCAAGTCTCAAAATCATCCAGCAGGTCAAAATTCCGACATAAAAAAATAAGAAAATTATTGGTTCTAATGCATTTTTCCACTTGAATTGTAAGCGTATAAGTGCTGACCTGCAGGATGCAGCTGGTGATGTCCGAGGCGATTTTGGCGTGCGGCGTGTCCTCGTCTTTGCCGTGCGGATGCAGGTTGTGCTCCAGACACGACTCCCAGAGAGCCACGAGTGCCGGGCCGTGCCGCTCCATCGAGCTCGTTTCTCGGATGGCCGTGGTGATGCGAGTGATGCAGATCTCCACCACGGCCTGGTCGTTGTCATTAGTCACGTAATCCTGCAACCACACCGTGAAGATGGAGAGACAATACAAAGCAGTGGTGAGAGATCAGGGTCAGTTATCTACTGTTCTACACATTTATCGTTTTATAATTTTTTTTATTCTCTTTATTTCATTGTAGTGCAATTTGAGGTTGGAGTTTCTATCCAATCAGATTTCAGACACTATTTCATGTGTTGCGTCACATCTTCAGAGTCAGCGCTTCAAGCTGTTGCTTTAACCAATCAGATTTGGAGTTGGCATTTAGCAGGTGTACAATAATTGTCATTTGATTGGACGAGCCGGAGTCAGCGAAAACATACGCTACATAACATGCTATTGCTATAGCAACATTTCATAAAAAATCGGACCCCGGTATACAAGTCATTAGCCTATTGACCAGAAGATCGCAAGGTTACATTTGTACTCATTTGTAAGTCGGATAAGGGCATCTGCCAAATATTGTAAATATAAATGCACTTAAATGCCCCTCTGTGCTCCAGGGGGCGCTGTATCAGGGCTGACTGGGCAAGCTGCTGGCTGCTGTACCGTACGAGTTTTCAACAGAATTTTCCAGTTCACGTTCACTCACAGGATGGCAGGAGATGGTCTTGATCTCCTCCAGCGCCTGGGAAAGACAGTCCTCAATCTCAGCATCGTCCAGAGAGAAAAGGTCTCCTGCTCGGGACAGGTCCCTCTGCCCCAGAACTAGCTGGAAGAGCTGGTGCATGCTGGGATATGCTCAGTCCTGACCGGATGGCCACCTGCACCCTGCAGTGTTACTGTGGTCACCTGACATGTTCCAGGAGGAAGAAGATGGTGTAGACACATCAGCCATGAAAGCCAGAGGCAAACTAAGAGAATAAGACAAGACATTTTAAACACATAATAAAAGGAGGAGGGGGGGACAAACTTTTTAGCACAGGGGCCACATTGACTTTTAAAATTTTACAGACGGGTCGGTCGGGTGTTTATGTTTGACATGCATACACTGGCATGCATATATCAAACAAACATTTAAAAGGCATTAATGTTAATACTCAATGTATCACCATGCCTAATGTGCCACCTGGTGGAACATCAGGCAATTACAGGACAAGGTAAAATAAATACAGTCATAATCATGATATAATTTGATTTCTGTACCAATCGTCGGCAGGCCAGAAAAAAAGGACCAAGGAGCCGGATGTGGCACCCAGGGGCCGTAGTTCACGCACCCCTGTAATAGCACATAAATACAAATATAGAATAGAATAAAACAGAAATCTGTGCCATTGCACAGGGTCTGACAAAATAAAGTTAGTCCTTAAAGGAAAAAAAAATAAGATAAAAGTATTAACAATTTAGTGTTGTATGATATTACTATAAGCGTAACGTGATACCATGCTTTTAAAAACGATACGAATCTTTATTTTATTAGTATGATTATTAAAATGATTACTGTAGTTCTGAGTGTTGGACTATAGGGGGCAGTGCACACCCAACTTTCATGATGAAACTATTGTTTTAATTTTTTTTTTTCACATATTTATTTTTAGCGTAAACATGTCTACTTTGTTTGTCAGAGAACAAACACGGGGTGTTTATTAATAAATAAAAATTAAATTTCATTATAAAATTTGAATGTTATTTATTTTTTCGCAATAGTATCGGTATTTGGTATTGGTATCATGATATAAAATTTAGGTTTACACTTTTTTTTTACTTAATTAGCCATGATGATGTCACACGGCGCTCTCAAACATACAATCTATAAGTAACCCAATCGTGCGGCGTGAGAAGCAGAGTGACCGAGCAAATCCGTGATAAGAGGCGTGTCTGAGAGGCAGCTGCACTTTCCTCGCCTCCTTGTGTACGCATTCCAGAGCTCGGCATCGCGGAGAAACCCGAGAGACGAATTCACGGTGGCACAGAGCAGTGACCAGAGTGCATCAGTAATGCACAAAAACTAGTCCAGATGGATTTATATGGACGGGGGACAGAATACAGATTAGATTTTACACTGTGAAAAGCACACACACACACACACACACACACACACACACACACACAAACACACACTCAGTCTCTGCAAAGTGTTGTAAGGGTTTCAACAATCCGCCCATTTACAATTAATCTCCAGGTTACGCCTCAGCTATTTCAAGAATGCAACACACACACACACACACACACACACACACCATGTTAAACACAAGAATTCTTAAGCTGCCACTAGTGAATACTTAAACACGCAGACCGACACCGGTGAATGAACAAATGCCAACGGTGTAAAGGCGAGAAAGAAAGCGGGAGAGAGGAATAGGGAGAGAAAGAGAGAGAAAGAAAGATAAAGAGTGGAAACACTGGGGCTTTTGTATAACTGTGGCCTCTCATACCTCTGTAACTAGCACCTGTTCAATACACTGCTCGTGGTAGGGATGCCATTCTCTCCCACCACTACACACACACACACACACACACACACACACACACACACACACACACACACAAACACAGAAATCTAAGCCTATTGGTCAGTAGCGAGAGTTCCTCGAGCGTTTTAATCAAAGAGAGTCTTTGTTTTCTTTTAAACGAGAGAACTGAATTTACTCAGTGTATTTCACACACACACACACACACACACACACACACACACACACACACACACACACACACACACACACACACACACACACACACACAGAGTAGATTGTCCACAAAAAGGTGCCTAAAAAGGTGTCTTTTTTTACAGAAAAAAAGAGTCAATTAGATCTTTTCTGTGACCTTGTAGCCATAAAATTGTAAAATAAATAAATTAACAGACAGAATAAAAAAATGCATTATATTATACATATATTACATGCATCGTATACTATTTGGGTAAGTAATAAAGTTGGATAATCGGAACATGAAAAGCAAAAGAAAAAACGAATGTTTAAAAAAGAGCTGCTAAATTCAGCCATTCTGATTGGCTGTTCATTCAGATTTCTCTAACAGCAGATCTGAGAACAGGTATGATGCATTATAGCAACAAATCCCAACTCACAGGTTGATTTTATAGAATGTGATAGTCTGAAGATTCTTTAGTTCAGGGATATTCCATTAGTTTATAATGCAGGCCAGTTGATGGAAAAACATCGTAAATGAGGGTTGGAGTGATTTCATATGAGTATGAGTGATTTCACAACGGCATTATAAGAGCTCATATATTGTGTTTTAAGACCAGAGTAGGCTTTTTCTACATTATAATATGTTTACATGTTGTATTTTGAAACTACACAGCAACAGTTATATTGTACAATGGGCTTTTTTTGTATTTTGAAGAATAAAATCAGTGCATTGCTCCAGTAGTGCATTCAAACATGTTGTAATATGAAACTGCATAAACAACAACACATGTATTGTAGATGCACAAGTCTTCTACATTCAAATAAGTACATATGTTGTTTTAAACTTTTTTTCAAAAGTTTTTTTATAACGAGTCTGTAGTAGGTTCATGTTTTTATACTGAATTTGTGGATTTCTTGTGGAAAAATACGAAGAAAGAAATAAACAGAAGAAATAAACAAAAGCGATTAACTATCATCGTTCTGTCAGTCATCGCGTGTCACCAGAGAGGGCGCCACTCGCTTTACTCGCTCTCTGCGCAGATGTCAACTGCACCTCGTATTCAACACATCACTTCATAACTGGAGAAGGCGTTTTCCCACTAAACTACACTTTATTTTAGATATGACGTGATCACACTCGGATATTTGGAGGGCTGGAACTAATCACCTTGTGGGTCGATTAGTTGAATATCCCTGGTTTAGTTCCTCGATCAAATCTTCCTTAGTACATTTATTACATTAATGGCATTTGGCAGAAGCCCTTATCCATAGTTGTTTACAATTGAGGGTTAAGAGCCTTGCTCAAGGGCCCACTAGTGGCAGCTTGGTGGTGGTGGGATTTGAACCTGTGATATTCTGGTCCAGAGCCCAATGCTTTGTCAAGTAACCAAGTCCAGATACTTACTTTACTTAAGTAGAAATTTTATGTATTTATACTTTACTGGACGACGACTTTTTACTTCTACTCCTTATATTTTCACAAAGCTATCTCTACTTTCTACTTCTCGTCTGTCGGAACGGACCATGTGGTTTAGCTTTCGCTCCCCACATGAATCGGTGATACTCGGCCATCCGTGATGTTTTTTCAGTTCACTGTAGACACTGCCCCCTGCAGACCAGGACACACCCCACACAAGCTGCAGTCTTGGACACCCAGTCATCTAGACATCAATTCTGTGTACAAATCTTTCACTTGCTGCCTTATAATATTCAACAAACGTACAGGCGCCATGATGAATAGATAATCCAACGCACATACACCACACAGTATCCAAAAACAAGACCTACATTTACTCTATACACTCGAGCTGTATAATGTCAATTTTGTTTACCCGTAAACTGGGCAACGGTGTGACCTCTGTATGGGGTACAGAGCTGCTCTACGGGGGATCTTATGCAAATAGAAGCCTCGCCATGAAACAACTGAAACCAAAGGGAAAGATGTCAGAAATATCAGACAGTAGGACCGTCCTGTGCCTTGCATTATTTATGATTCGTAGCGACGCAGGTGTTGCGTGAGCAAGGTCACGAGTCCGCATCCACATGGGGGAGCTGTCAGGTACAAGCCAATACAAACACACACTTTTCAAAGAGTTTTCAATGACATCGAAAATGTATTTCAGTTCATAGACAAGTCACAATGCAACAATTATGAACACCGTCATGGCTACTGTCGTAACACATCAAGTTGGGTATAATTTTAATTTGATTGATTCCGATTCCTTGTTTGCAACATATTTGTTTATTACAATAGTTACATTTAGCTTTGTTTTCAGTTGTTTACAACTTGTAGCCACATTTTTGAGCACTTTCTGTGGTCCATCGTGTAAACTGATGCTTAGATTAACACATAATGTCCTGGAAGATTGGACATGCAGAAGGTCCTGGAAGATTGGATGTGCAGAAGGTCCTGGAAGATTGGATGTGCAGAAGGTCCTGGAAGATTGGACATGCAGAAGGTCCTGGAAGATTGGACATTCAGAAGGTCCTGGAGGATTGAACATGTAGAAGGTCCTGGAAGATTGGACATCCAGAAGTTCCTGGAGGATTGGACAGCCGGAAGGTCCTGGAATATTGGATGTGCAGAAGGTCCTGGAAGATTGGGCATACAGAAGGTCCTGGAAGATTGGACATGGAGAAGGTCCTGGAAGATTGGACATGCACAAGGTCCTGTAAGACTGGACATGCAGAAGGTCATGGAAGATTGGATATGCAGAAGGTCCTGGAAGATTGGATGTGCAGAAGGTCCTGGAAGATGGAAAGCCAGGTGGAAAAAAAATGCACCCAGGAATCGATAAGAATCGATCATATTTTGATGTAGCAGAAAATGACTTTTGTGAGAAGATGTTTATGGAGTGTCAGCTCTGTGTTAGAGATAAAAGTGTCCTCCACAGTTTGTTGCTACTATAAAATCACTGAAAATAAAAACTTTCAACATCCTTCATTATTTCTATAAACAGATGTATGATGTGTCTTTCTTTAATAAGGAGAAAACACAGCAGGATATATGATTATTGAACAGCTCTGAGTGGAAACAGGAACTTCAGCACAACATACACTCATCGGTTGTTCTCCTAAAACACCAGGGCATGAAGTGCTTATTCATTATGTAAGATATAAAGTAACTATGGTGGATGGAGTTTCGAGGTGTGAGAAACCAGTTTATGGACTGTAGGGTTTCTTTTGGGGGTTAAATAGAAATTCTGCAAGTGGAAATTTTCTACTGAAATAGCCACATCAACATTCGGGAATTGTAAAGAAAAAACAAAAAAAACAACAACAGTTTTTATGTGAATTATTGATACAAATGATGAACTTTTATTAATCTGTGAGTAAAAAAGCGAATAGGAATAAATAGGAACGAGACTCAGAGTGGCTCTAAAAACATTGTTTCCTTTTTGTTCCTTATTCTTTGTTTCTTTATCTCCAAGGACTTGGCTTTCATTTGACTGCCTGAACTGACCCAGATACACGTTTGTGGCCATTTCAGACATGGTCATCTGTGTGTGTGTATGTGTGTGTGTGTGTGTGTGTGTGTGTGTGTGGGGGATGTAAAATCCTCCGTTTACATCACAAAATGTGTACAATAAAATGTGAACTTTTGAGTCACTTTAAAAGTAAGGGACTTTAGATCTAAAGTGGCATCATTAGTTTATGACCAATCCCTGATCCCAATTGTTCACAACCACCAATCACTAACCACTGATATTCCCAATAGCCAATAATTGCATATTGCAGAGAAAGGACTCAAAAGTTGCAGCTTGGTGATACCAGCACTCAAACCTCCGACCTTCCGATCAGTATCCCAGTGCTTTAAACACTGAGCTACACCCCTTTCCCAAATTTGAATGTTTTACCAACAGATAATCACTGATTATTATTATTATTTACAACCAGTCAATGATCCACAGCATTCCTAACATCCAATCAACATTAACAAATGTTCTCAACAACTATTTACGGTTCGTTATCATTCTCTAAAGCCAATCCATGATCAGTATTTTTCCTAACAGCTGATCACAAACTAGTGTTGTTCCTAACAGCCAATCAATGACAGACAACAGTGATCAATCAGTGATCACAATTGTTCCCAATAGCCAATTCATTGATCAGCATTGTTCCTAATAGCCAAACACGGATCCCCATCATTCCTAACAGCCAATTACAGACCACCATTGTTCCCAATCACCGAACACCATTGTTCCAAACAGCCAATCAGTGATCAGTATTGTCTCAAAACACAAGTCACCGATCGCCATCCTTCCTGGAAATGAATGAATGATCACTAAATGATCATTCTACATTAAAGTGTTTGTAAAAGATAAAGGCTTTTTACACAAACACAACATTATCGGGTATCAACAATTGGCGTTTTCCGTGCCACTTTTTTTTTTGCTTTATTTTATCATGCAAAGGTAGCTAACTAGCTCCACTCATTCACACACCCTCACACACACTTCCATTTCCCATCATGCAATTATATATACTTCCAAATTGTCCAAGCTTTCATCAGGTCCACATGTAGCGCAATTGTCTACGCTAAATAAGTCTGAATATGTAACCAGACTTATGACGTCATCAAGCAACTTTTTAAACGCCCATCAAAAAGAACCACTTTCCATTGAACAGCGAGATTATGCTTTAAAGAAGTGACGAGGCTGCAGAATGTTTGGATTGAAGTGAACTCTCAAACCCGGTCCTCACTGAATGAACATGGACATTGTAACAAAACAAAAATCACATGTAAACAAACATGCAGATGAAGGAGAAAGGCTTTAAACTGTCTTTACATTCATGATGAAATTAGCTGTAAAAATCACTCACCTGCTGTTTTCCTCTGAACGCCCAGACAGTTTTTATTTTACTTTTTTTTTTTTTTAATATAAAAAAAAACACCGCACAGCTCCGGGTTTTAACTTCTACAGTCTCAGCGCAGATTTTTTTTCAGCATTACGACGTAATGTGGGTTCCCAGCGCCCCCCTGCGGTCGCTGTGAGTAGTACAGCTCGTAACAGGTGTACAACATGTAGCAGGTAAACACAAAGTGCCTTTCTCACGCACAGAGACTCACAACTTACCTGTTACCTTTTCCCTTTACATGACATGTATAAACTATCACAATAACTCATTATCAGTGCAAAGATATTTAATTGATATTTTAATGAATTTATTTAAAGCATAGGAAAATGTGCATATCAACAATTAGGACACTAGGGGGAGCTGTTTACTGCCAGAAAAACAATAGATGAAGAAGGTAAGAGAGAAAACTTATAAAAGGTATAAATCCTTACAATAGGCACAATATCAGTGTAACTATGTTATTTATTTTTTAATTACTTTATTTGGAACGGGGGGGGGGGGTGTCTACGAATAATTAGGACACTAGGGGGAGCTGTTTACTGCTAAAAACAGTAGCTAAAGAAAGCCAGAGAAAAAACTTTATAGAGCCCCACTCAACAATGTTCTACCACAAACAAACAAACATCTCATGACAAGGAAGAAGAAGAATAAGAAGGCGAGAATGAGGGTTTGCTTTTTACACCACGAAGAGACAAACAGCAATTTTTCCCTCACATCCAATGAAAAAAGACATGGGTGTGATCTAATATAATTGATACTTTGATTGACAGTCCTGACTGAGAGGGTCAGACAGGAAAAAGAGAGAAAGACAGACAAAGTGACAGAGTGAGAGAAAAAAGAAACAGTAAAAGATATAAAGAAAAATAGTTGGGCGTGGTCTAATATTCTAATTAGTAGTATTGATTGACAGCTATGATGAGACGTGAAAGATGCAGAAAGAGACAATGACAGAGTGAGAGAAATAAAGAGAAAACATAGAGAAAGAAACACAAACAAACGTGAGAAAAACAGAAAGAAGGAAAAGGAGTTGAGTGGGTGTGGCCTAATATTGTAATGAGCATTGTTGATTGGCAGCTTTGTTAGCGTGGGATAAATGGAGACAGTTGGAGTGAGATTAAAAAAGCACACAGCGATTTTCACCCTGTTAAATATCTGACAACTGCAGATCCGAGATTTGAGCTTGATGACGGCGTTTGTGTTGAAGTGGTGGATCTTAAATTATCTCCAGACGTGACGGGTTTATTTTCACATTTTACAAAAAAAAAACAAAAAGAAACGTGAGATTTTTTACGCTATTAACACCAGAACAAAAATAAGTTACACAGACGATAAAAATAAAATACAAACGCTGGAGTTGTTACTAATAATGCACTTCACATCCAAATCACTTGTGTGTGTGTGTGTGTGTGTGTTTAATAATAATAATAATAATAATAATAATAATAATAATAATAATAATAATAATAATAATTTTAATCACCAAAATTATTGGTACCTTCATAAAAATAAAACCACATACTAATGAAGACAAAGATGGGATGGAGTGATAAAAGAAAGAAAGAAGAGAAACTTGGAGGGATATATTTATATTTAGAAGCAAAGAAAGGATGATAGAGGGAAGATTGGGAGGTGGGGTATAGGGAAGGAAGGATGGAGAGGGGAATGGATTTAGGGAAGAGGAAGGAAGGGAGATATGTGGAAGGAAAGGGATGAAGAAATGTGGGGAAGAAGGGATAGAAGAAGGAAGTGACAAGAAGAGCGAGGTACGGGGGGCAGAATTCAGGGGAAGTTGGATATAAAAGGAGGAAGAATGAAAGAGCTGCAGGGAGGAGAAAAAGAAAGATGCGAGGGGGAAAAGAAATGTAGGATAATGGAGGGGTGGAAGGACTGAAGGAACAGAGAGAGGGGTAGGAAAGAATGGATGGAGAGACAGAGAAAGATAAGGATGTCCTGTAGGATAAAGGAGGGATAAAGGAATGGTGAGACGTGAGAAACAATGTAAAGATGGATGAAAAGAGTAAAGGAGAGTGTAAGAAAGGAACGATGGAGAGAAGGAGAAAAATATTGAGTGTTGGAAAACCTGGGAAAAGGATGGGGGTAAGAAGGATTGTAACAGTGGAGGAAAGAAGCGAAGGTGTGGTGTAGGAAAGAAGGGATGGTGGGATAGAAGGAGGAATGGTTGTGGGGGAAAAAAGGAAATAAAAGGGCAGAAAGGAAGGAGGGAAGGCCGGATGTAGGACAGATAACGATGATGTAGAGATGTAAGGATGGAGAGATGGAGGATGCAAGAACGGAGAGAGAGAGAGAGAGAGAGAGAGAGAGAGAATAAAAAAAACAAGATGTCTGTCTGAATATCACAAGAAAGATCCATCCAAATATTTTTACTTGTGTGCCGATGAGATGAAGCTCATCAAACCTTCTGACCTTCATCAAACCTTCTGACCTTCAACAGACCCTCTGACCTTCATCAGAACATCTGACCTTCATCAAACTTTCTGACCTTCATCAAATCTTCTGACCTTCAACAGACCCTCTGACCTTCATCAGAACATCTGACCTTCATCAAACTTTCTGACCTTCATCAAATCTTCTGACCTTCAACAGACCCTCTGAACTTCATCAGAACATCTGACCTTCATCAAACTTTCTGACCTTCATCAAATCTTCTGACCTTCAACAGACCCTCTGACCTTCATCAGAACATCTGACCTTCATCAAACTTTCTGACCTTCATCAAACTTTCTGACCTTCATCAAATCTTCTGACCTTCAACAGACCCTCTGAACTTCATCAGAACATCTGACCTTCATCAAACCTTCTGACCTTCATCAAATCTTTTGTCCTTCATCGGAACATCTGACCTTCATCAAACCTTCTGACCTTCATCAAATCTTTTGTCCTTCATCGGAACATCTGATCTTCATCAAACCTTCTGACCTTCATCAGAACATCTGACCTTCATCAGACTGGATATACACCAAATACTTCTTAAATCATACTGGAGACACATTTGATCATCAGTATGTTGACCATATAAGGTGTTTCTTTATGCAAACGTGAAGAACATCCAGGATTGTTTAAACCTCGGACATGGAGAACAGGACGGATTCCTGTGTAATAAAAATCTTACCAGTCTGCGATGACGCTACGGAGGAGCGCGTTGTTCACATGGAAACTGACAAAGAAAAAAAATGAACCCACCTTCACTGAGACATCAAGGAGAAACAAAAAGAACAAAAAAAAAAGCGTCCTGATAAAAGGTAGAATTCGAGTGAAGGTAATATCAGGATCCTTCAACAAGATCAGAGCGATTTATCTTTAATCCAAACCTCGGCAGCTTCCTAATTCCATTCCGTCTCTTTATATATATATATATATATATATATATATATATATATATATATATATATATATATATATATATATACTGATTCACTGATCTGCATTTTCTTTACGGAGTCATTTAGCGTGAGTGATAAGTGTGTTTTTATTTCATCTTCTATCTGGGTCTTAAATAAAGGAGGAGATCCGTGTGGAGAAAAATCATGAAATAAAGAGTTTTTATTTTTAGATTTAAACACACAGACACGTCTAATAAACGACTTTATAAACCTTTCACACGTTTCTATCAGACTTGTTCTCCTGATGATATGTACTACAAATTCACATGAAATATGATTGTATATTCTATAAAAATGTCTCATGAAAAAAATAATCATCGTCTTGTACTGATAAAGACAAAATATTTGAAACATCGTGACAAAATATTTGTATTAATTTAATGGCCAAAAGTCATTATATATTATTTTTTTGCATTCATTGATCATTTTGTTGCATTCATTGGATATTATTTTGTTGATATCATTTTGTTAAAAGGTAAGTATAAGGAATGCTATTATTGTTTTTAATCAAGTAAGGAGTGGAGTTTACTTTTAATTAACTTCTGAAAAAAGATTTATCATTTTGTGATTTTCAAAAGTCTGGCCTTGCACTGATTACTGCAGCAAATTAAGTAGTGGTGCTGTGAACAATTTTAATGACATGATGTTCTACATGCGGTTGTACAACTTATTTGAAGCAGGAATAGCAAAGAAAGCAGACTTCTGCCTCCCAGACCAATATTTATTGCCAGGGGTTTAGTCTCCTCCATGTAACTGCCAGTCTCTAGGAGGCTCTATGGTAATTATTATTTTCTGACGCCTTCCACCCTGACCAGAGGCCACATTATTAACCCCAGACCATTTTTCCGCCACCAAACTTCACTGTTTTCTGTGTGAATCTGATCCATGCGGGCTCCAGTCTCCTGCAATATTTCTGGTGTCTTTATCATTGGGCTTTTTGTCCATCCTTTTCAGGCTGTGGGCCTTTGCCACACGGTTTTCTATCGTCTTTTGTTTAGTGCTGGCTTTGGGCACTTTTGCATTGACACATTCAGGTCAGGTGACCAGGTTAGTTTTTTGAGGTCGAGCCAACAAACGGTCTAGTTGTCTTGCGGGGCCTCTGTACTGCTTGTCAAAAACGTCTCCAGTTCTTTTTATTACTCTTGATCTGAGACCTATTGATCCATTTTAGTCAGTTGCAGTTGAGGTGAGGTCTAGCTGGGGTTCTTTTTATACACACCTGAGACCTAATTTCCATTATTAGTCACAGGTGCTATTAACAAGGCGACAACACTTATGTCTTTGCAAAAATGGACTCAATGGGCTTTACCAAGCTGTGAATATTAGAATACTTTTTGACAGTTTCGTTTTGCACTGAAACATTATTACAAAAGCTGTTGGGATTAAAATGAGCCATTTCTTGTAAAAAAAATCTTGATTAGAAATATATTTCAGCGGCACTTCAGGTCAATTTGTACACAAGCGACAAGACTTTTGTCAGGGACTGTATATCATTTTGTTGTATTTGTTGTATGTCATTTTGTTTGTATTTGTTGGTTGGTTGGGAACTTTTATTGTGGTCCATGCAACATAATGTTGCAGCACGTACCTTTAATAAAGTGAAACACCTCGAGAGAAAGGACGTGTGCGTTTGTTTTTTGTTTGTAAACACCTTGGTAAGAGTTTTTTTTTTTTGCTTTGTTAAGTGAACTCTTGCGTTTGTGCAGCCAGCAAGGTTTGTTGTTGGTGTCCTTTATGTAATCAGCTCAAATTTGTTATACAATTGATTGTATTTTTGTTTATTATATAGTTTGACGGTGGTCGTTATATGGGAAAGACTTGAAAGTGCAACAAACCATCAGTAACTACAAACCGTGGTGGTGTATGACCTGAAGGAACCCAATGGGCTTCTCCTCATATGTACATTTACATTTATGACATTTGGCACACACCCTTATCCAGAGTGACTTGCAACTCAGCAATTGAGGATTAAGGGCCTTGCTCAAGTTCCCACTAGTGGCAGCTTAATGGTGGAGGGATTTAAACCTGTGATCTGGTCCAGAGGCCAATGCCTTAAAGACTGAGCTCCCACTGCATATATAATTCTATTTATAAAACTTCATAATACGGTAATAATTATATCATATTTCTACTAATAATGCAATGCCTTTTTTTTCTTTCAACCCTGCAATTCATCGTCACATATTAAAAAGAGAACACTTCATGACAGATACGGCTCCTGTCAGGGTTCAAGTCTTTGAAGCGATTGAGAGAGAGAGAGAGAGAGAGAGAGAGAGAGAGATAAAGTGAGTGCAGGAGACAACAGAAACAGGGTTCTCTCCATGTTCAAGTGCCTCATTAACCCAAACCTATTATTGCAGTTCAATTAAATACAATCTGGCGATCTGTTCAACCTCGAGGCAGCCGGTGATGTGTAGTCTTTTTAACTAACAATAAAGCTCATGCTTTCCTTTAAAGAAGCCACAAAAGAATCTGCAGTATATCACCAAGATGTTTATGGGATTCAAACCTGTGACCTACTGGACCAGAGCCCAATGCCTTAATCACTGAGCTATCTCTGGAATAACTGTCGGAAAGTAAGTGGTTTGAGCAATCGGCCTTTAAAGACCAATAAAACCTACAGCGGCTCTTCATCTGGATCTGGAGATGATCAGTCCAGTCCTGATTAATGGAGCCCCCGATGATGCAGACGCACTTAATGTACCGAACCCTGGACAAACCACAAACACACCAGGAACAACGGGAACACTTCAACTCTCTGACCACGGCTTAAAGGAGTAATAAATCACACAATGCAAGAGCCGATTAACTAGTGTTAATATAGTGGCGATATTCCTTGAAGTTAAGGATGGCAGTGTTGAATTTGCAGGTTAAGTGTGGAATCAGACAGCAGACAGAGCAGTGAGGGAAAGCTGACGGATCTTGTGATGGGAAAAGTAGCGTTCGGGTTAAATGCAGCCTCGGGCCGAGCTTGACCGAGTCGGAGTTCTCAGAAATCAGAGACGTCTGTCTACAGACATCATAATATCCTTCACTGAAGCTCCTTCACCATCACACTCGTAACTCAGTGATGTGACGTGACTGTATGAGGTCATGAACTATCAAAACGTTCTCCGTCGTCCAATCACAGGAGACCGGGATTTCCTCTGATCAATCAAACAGAGGGTGGGGTCTCAAATTCATTCATTCATTCATCTTCTACCGCTTTATCCAATCTTCCCTCAGGTCAAGGGGAGTCTGTGCCTATTTCAGGTGTCTATGGGCATTAAGGCAGGACACACCGTGGATGGAATGCCAACCCATCGCAGGGCGCACACACACTCACATTCACACACACATTCATACATTAGGGACAATTTTCCAAGGTGCCAATCAACTTACCGTGCATGTTTTTGGACCGGGGGAAACCGGAGAACCCAGAGAAAAACCCCCTGAGGCACGGATCATGTAAATTCCACACACACATGGCCGAGACGGGAATCGTACCTGGACCTTGGCGGTGTGAGGTGAACGTGCTAACCACTAAGCCACCGTGCCCTCATGGGTCTCAAATTACGTATCTTCATTTGTATGTTTAAAAACATAAGTTCATTTGTAGGTTCAAGCCTCACCAAGCTGCCACTCTTGGCTCCTTGTGCAAGGCCCTTAACCCCTCTGTGCTCCAGAGGGCGCTGTTCCATGGCCAACCACAGATTCCAAAACAAACAATGTGTATGAAATGTATATGTGTATATACATTTGTGTATATACGTATAATTGTGTATATATATATAACGCATTTGTGTATATATGTATAAATAAAGACTCTTCTTTGAGTTGGATTTTCTCTTGTATTTTTACTAATATGGAATTTAGTCATCAACAACAGGTCATTAAAGCTTCACTTATCAGTGTGGCAAAAAAGACAGATATTCTACAGAACCAACACGGTGCATTTTGGTGGATTTGAGACCAAATAAATAGAAAGGGACACTGTTAGAGTTATTTATTTTTGTTTCCTTTCATTGTGGTTCATCTATTCAGCCACTAGATGTCGCCATCGTGTTCCTATGCTCTTTTGTTATAAATTGTTTCCACCTGTCTCTAAATACGCCTGTGTATACAGATGAGACTTCAGTTATGCTGAGTCTTCTGTTTACAAAGCACCACTAGTCCATTACATTTTCTTATAGTAATTCAGTATGTTTATTACTTTTGCTTTCCCTGTGTCTCCACTCTCATCTTGTTTTCATCTTGTTTATTTTTTTCTGCTATTTCCTGTGAAAATCCTTCAATTAAGTTTTTCCCTTTCGAGCAAAATACCTTGGTGTTTGTATTTTTGGGACCTGATTGTGTTCTTTTGTACCCTTTTCCAATTGGGAATTTATTTGTTTATTTCTTTTATTTCTTTTTTCTTGTGAAGACTTTTAACTTCTTCAGAACCAAACCCCAGATCCTCAGATAGAGAGCCTGGTTGTATCCATCGCTATTTCCCTTTGCTTGTATTCTCAGGTCGAACACTCATGACCTTCTCTGATTGCTCAGCTTCAAGCCTACTTTTAAAAGAATCGGTCTATAATTAAATAATCAGTTCCACATTCACCTGCTAACGATTTGATATTTTGCAAAGTGGAAGGAGAAAAAAAAAAAACGACATCTGCAATTAAAATAGTTAAAAATCAGCGCTTCACTCACCTACTGTCATTTCCTAAAAAAAAATCAAAAACAAAAACAATGCTTCAAAAGTGAGGGTCATTATTCTCTTAGTGTTTCATACACAATTATCATTAAGTGGCTTTTGTAAAGGTGGGAAAAAAATGAATGCTTTGTAAATACACGTTTAATCAGTTTGAATTATAAAGTAAATTTGAGTCAGATGTTTTCAGGGCCGAGGTGCTGCAGAGCCAAAACTCCTGGTCAGAAGAGACGCTGCAGAATTAAAACTCCGAGATGTGTTCAACCCAGAAAAAAACTAATTTGCAGGTGAATGTTGGAGGTAAAGACGTATCATTGCATGTACATGAAAGTTGAAACCCTTTTTAGAGAAATGATATATTTGTAAGTGCATTTTTCTATGCGTTTGTTTTTAATCTTTGACAGTGTGTGAATCCTGACCAACGATATCAATAATCAGGGAATTACTATTATAGAAATTGTTCAAGGTATGCAATCGAAACGCTTCATGAAAGGGTATGCAAGATTATGATTGGTGCAACGCCCTTTCCTTCCCAAAAAATGAATGCATAATAAATACACTACATGCAACCCCCCCCCTTCAGCAAGAGATCAGAGCACTTAAGATCTTCCACTCCAAAGCATATAAAGTAGGACAGTCAATCAATTAAAATATTTAATCTAATATTTTATTTAATTAATCGCATGGTTGCCATGAGTGAACTCGTAATTAATCACGTTTTCAATGAATACTTTTCATGTTTCTAATACTGCAACTAACTGTAACAGACATTTCTCTCAAAATCTCTCCCTTTCATAAAATGATTGATTATTTTATATTTATTTTACTCTTGAAATGATTCTTTTAATATAAATTTTTTGATAATTTCTTGTTACTTGTTTATTTTTTGTTTTAATTGTAAAATATGGGATGTGGCTCCTTTAAGAATTCTGTTCCGGTTGTTTTTCATATAAACTGGTGATATGTTTAGGTTATACAGAAGCGCATTGCATTCACAAAAGAAAAATGCGCTTTATTGCGTAATACGGATTTGGGAATGTGATGCGCTTGTGTAAAGTTCCGTACGGTAATATACACTAATATAGTGAGGAGATCATACCTGTTGTGAATGCGCAGCTAGTAGGTGTAATACTGGGAAATTTAGGAAGCGTGAGTGGATGCACTGAAGTTTCTTTATTCGTTTGTTGTTCGGGTTTCATTCATTCGCCAACAGAATGAAGGAGCAGATCATTCACATAGTAATGCACACTGCGTTAATCACACGTTAATAACAGTATTGCTGTTAAAGTAAATTTATGTTAATGCGTTAATAACTGTTAATAACGCTATTCCATTCCATGACGTCATAAACAATTATGCACTTCCAAATTTGTGTTAAAAGTGTGAGGACGAACCCGATGTCTTGGTTTTTGCTTTGGTCTGGTTTAAATGGTTAGAAGTTTGAATGATTTGAGAGACTCCGATCCTGAATCCGGTCCAGTGTGAGGTTCCTCTGCGTCGAGTGCGAATCCCAGCAGTAAAAGGCAAAGATTTAAAAGTGCCTTTATCCGAGGCGACAGGACACATTACTGTTATTCACTTACGCTAAACTGTGGAATTACTGCAGATGGGAAGCTTCACACTGAAACGATTCAGCAGAGACGTGGAGCGCGGAGAATCCGTTGGACAGAATCGACCCCCGTTACGGCGCTCCTCATTACGGAGCATAAAAGATACATTTGCAGCGCGAATGAAGAGCGTTTAGATTTAACAACACAAAATGACATCGATTTCCCTCAAAAGAGCTTTTTCTATAAAATAAATCTGATCTCTCAGCGGGAAACCCAACCCCTTTTTCCCCCGAGTCAGGGTTTTCCTCAGTAGAGTTGCCAGGTCAGAAGGTAAGACCTCCGATTCTGATTTGACTACACATATATGATCCCTTCAGGCAAGACGATATAGCATGAAACATTTCAGGATCTGTTTGTGGAGCTCATATTTCATGGGTTAACCAGATGGTGGTTCTGAAACTGGAGACTCCTTCCATTATATGTAGTGGAGGTAACTGTGACAGGGTTTACGGAAATTCGCCTGCCCTGAGTCTTTCTTTATAAAGGGTTCAGCACCAACTTCTGACTAACGGCACCGTGCACACGGCATTGCCAGATGGGTGACTGTGATTGCTTTCTCTCGGGTAAAAACATGTTTTATTATTTATGTTTGGTCTCATTTTTTCTACGAGAGTTTTCATCATAATTGTGAAAATATTGTGTGCAGACCGGAATGCTGGTTTGTGACATAGGTCCAAAAAGAATAGTGGCGTTAACTGGTGATAGATAGGCAACGTTGTGGAGTGACTAGTTACATGTAATGGTGAGTTACTGTGAGATTTCCATATTTAGGCTTTACATTTATACAAAACATCATATTTGTGATACTGTGTACCAAAACCTGGACATAAAATCCTTTGTCTCGCTTTGTCTCTATAAAGGTACCTGTAACCAGTCTTCTTGTCCATTTATTCATCTTTGACATGACCATTTCATTCATTCCTCTGGATGGAGGGTGTATGCATGTCTTCCTCTGCGTCTTCTACCTGTCTGTCTTGCTCTTGTGCTTCCAGCTAGAGCGCCCCCTGAAGGCTGTTAGCCCGCATAGTTGTGTAGGTGGGAAAATACACTAATAATATTAATAGCATTAATTGAATAATTAATTAGGCTGCTTTGGGAAAATGTTTCATTTAAACACTTAAACACAAATTTAAATGAATTCCTCTTGTCCTGGGTGTCCAGACTACTGATTTTTCCATTACTCTGTGTGTGTGTGTGTGTGTGTGTGTGTGTGTGTGTGTGTGTGTGATTATTTAAGTCAAAGCACTGTCCCGGTTGTTGGTTTGCTGAAGGACAGGGCCTCCTGTGTGATTTTACATCAATATTTCACCCTGTAATAGATTTGTTGCTTCTCGGAGGTCAGTACTTAAAAAAATACATCTCTCTCCTGTGATCTCTCTCTCTCTCTCTCTCTCTGTCACAATCTCTCTCTTTCTTTCTTTCTCAATCACAGTGAACACTCTGTTAACTGATTCCATTCAGTCTGGCCAGCAGGACTTCACTGGTGAAACTGGTGCATGATGGGATTGGCTTCAGTTCCTGTGAGCTGTAATTTAACAACCCCCCTACTCCTCATCCCCCTCCCCCTCCTCCCTCCCCCTTATTGCCACCTGCAGTTCTCTAAATCAGACAGGAAGTCGTGTTGTTTTGCCAAGTGTTGATCGTGTGAAAAGAGCGGTTAAACACGACCACGTTTTTTTTTCTAATTCTATTCGTGGACCAGGAGGGGGCGCCGTGATATACTTTCAAATGTAAAGTCGAGAATATGACGTGATCTGCTTTTGTTAGGAAGCAAGTGGGAAGAACTTCAGCGAGATCTACAGGACACCTTTAGAGGAAACGGTCACCAATGGTGATGATTCTGGATGAGAAACTGGACAAAACACCTGAAAGATCAACACCTGACATTTCAGCAGGAAAATCATCTGCTTAGAGATCCTTCTTGAACTCACACCGGCCATCTGCTTTTATTATGATGTGTAAATATCAGAGGAATTATCATTCCCGAGTCCCGTACTGAAGAGGGAACACCTCAGTCAGGTCCAATAAGATGGAGGAAATGATGTTTCTGATCCCAAAGGAAATCTGTGTCGAGTGCAAATATTCTCACAAAACTGATCTCATTACCTGCCTCTGGATTTCGCTTTCATAGGGCATAAGGTGGTGGAGCAGCACATGTTCTAGCAAACACTAGTCAGAACTGGAGTGCTGATTTGAAGCTAATATAATCATTATAGATATTGATTTCTCAGTCATGAACTCGTCATCGGGAATGAATATTGAAAACTAAATCAATAAATATTGATTTTACACACACACACACACCACACACACACACACACACACACACACACACACACACAGTGGAGTGGAATGTTGCTTATGCAGGAGCATGATATTGAATTTTAGGCATGAGCCAAGAAAGCATCCTCAAATAGGCCAAACACATTGACATGCCATTTTCCTCTTTGAGATGCTCACTGCTGATCTAATCATTAAACTTTGCTTTATCAAGAGCTGATAGTTGTCAGTGTGATGGATAGGGTAGTGTTGCATGATATACCGGTATTAGAAAAGGTATCGCGATACCTTGCTTTCAAAAAAAGCAAGCAGAGGCAGATTATGCCATAGATATATAAAGCACAATTGGAAGGTCGCGGTTCGAGCCCGGGTAACGCAAAGTTGCCGACCATTGGTCCTTGAGCAAGGTACCAATATGCATTAACCCTTGTTCTTCAGGGGGCAATGTATGCTGGCTGACCCTGAGCTTTGAACCCAGCATCTAAACTAGTTGGGATATGCGAAGAACCAATGTGACAAATAAGAGATGCCTTACGCTTTTCTGAATAAGTCTCAAGCCATTGTTAACTCACTAAATGTACCACAGATTAATACTATACTACTAATAATACACAGATAGATAGATTATAACAAAATAAGTAGGCAAGAGCATGCCATGGTTTCGCCAATGAAACGGCGAGCGATAAGAAAAAAAACATAAAGCTCGGCAAGGTGCGATAACGAAAACACAAACACCACAGTGTATTAGTATTCTGAGTAAGTGTGGCATGGCTGCCATTGCTATGTGTTACTGTCATGAGATAAAAGTCTCATTTATCCAAATTTAGCTCCAGTCTCATGTGACCGATGTGCTTCACCGAGGACGGCAAATGGAACAAAATGTTTGTGAACTAAATGATGGAGGGTGTCACAGGAAACTAGGACAAAGCATACTGCTTCTTTTTATCGCTTATACTTGCTTCTCATGTCCAATTAGGTGTCGCTCAAGTGTCTGGTATATATATATATATATATATATATATATATATATATATATATATATATATATATATATATATATATATATATATATATATATATATATATATATTTTGTGTGTGTGTGTTGTTCTGTTTTTCTTCACCAGATGTCGCCATTGTGTTACTATGTCCCTCACTGGTTTTCATTACTTCCACCTGTGTCTCATTAGCATGTGCTATGTCTACTATGTTTACACTAATCGGTTATAAATTAGAAAACTGCTTTATTGCTTAAAAAAATCAATTTGTGTCTATTTCATTGTTTTTTTTTCCCCCAAAAGCCTACTTTGTGTGCGTAAACATGTTCTTCATGCTGAGGGAGGAATTTTCACTGAATATAAAGTGTAATAACTGGACATGTATTTATTTGTTTAAAGTAAACAGTGATATTGTAACAAGGGGCACAGTGGCTTAGTGGTTACCACGTTCGCCTCACACCGCCAGGGTCCGGGTTCGATTCCTGTCTCGGCAAAGTGTGTGTGTGGAGTTTGCATGTTCTCCCCATGCCCCAGGGTGCCAAGGTTGATTGGAACCTTGGAAAATTGTCCCTAGCGTATGAATGTGTGTGTGTGTGAATGTGAAGTGTGTGTGTGTGTGTCCTGCGATGGGATGGCATTCCATCCAGGGTGTATCCTGCCTTAATGCCCATAGTCACCTGAGATAGGCACAGACTCCCCGTGACCAGAGGGAAGATACAATAAAGCGGTAGAAGATGAATGAATGAATGAATGATATCGTAACCTTGTTTGTTGTATCGAAACAAAAGGGACATGTATGTGTATACCATAAAGGACTCGCTGTTTCCAAATTTCCTACAGGTGATTTATGGGATTTTGTGACTGAACAGTCGAAGGAAACATCTAAACACAAAGCGGTTTGATAGAAGCGTTTCTGCTCTTTCAACTGTCAGAACCTTCTCCATGAAGAAGCTATCAGGACACCATAATGATCTTTTCATCCAGACACTCCTGGATTACATTCAAGTGTAATATTAAAACATCAGAATTTTTTTTGTGTAAATTATTCATGTAGATTGCCTTGGTCAAACCTACGCAGCTTGAATATCCTCAGGGGTTAAGTCTGGGCTCTGCAACCTCCACTCGCTAATAAGAATATGTATGATGTCGCCTCTTATCCAGATAGATGAAAGGCGATGAATTCATCCAACGATTGGGACTTCCTGTAGTCACCGCCGCGTGAAATCATTTCAGCGGGTTGACAGGTGATTTATTCCTCTTTTTCAGCCTCGGCAGTCGCTCGCTGTAGTCCTCGTGTTTCACCGGGGTGATCAAAAAGCGCTTTAAAGCCGGATGTAAACTGTACGACGGCATCTTCCTGCCGCTCTAGGCCCCACATCCCGCATAAAATAAGAGGATGAAGAGGATTTATTGATAATTACAATGAAATAGAGCGCAGTGTAAAGTGTGCATTGTAAAATAAAAAGCCAGCACTGGCAGGGTTTATGGGTGTCTCGTTCCAGCTACAGGCTCAGATAGAAATACCGGCTCTGTTTGTTTCATTACAAAACCCATATCACAAATTCAAGTCTAATATTTTGTATATACCAGAAGTGTTTTACTTTCTTGTTAGTGCTTGTGGAGTTATACTGTAATTCATGACGGGAGAATTAGGTGCAGGTAGAAACTCAACTCAGAACCTGAAACAAAAACACAGTCGAATCATTAACACTTACACTAATTAATTGCCAACATTTTTTTTTCATTTTTCCGTTCTCAATTTAGCATAATTGAATACTTTTTTTTAACTTATTATGACTGATGTTATATTATAATTATATACATTTCATTAAAAATGAAAAATTTCCCTTTAGAAAATAATTCATTATTTTATATTGATTTCCCTCTGGAAATTATTCCTTTAATATTAATTCATTCATTTCTTATTTTTGTTAATAAAACACATCTATCACCTCTTTTATATTCCATCCTAACATTATAAGCGGTAAGGACACGGACTGAAGTTTCTTTATTCATTTGTTCTTTTTATCGTTCAGCTTGAAAAATACCCAAGCTGGGAACTTTGTGCATTTCTATGTGAGTGATCTGCTCCTTCACTCGAATGAATGAAACCCGGACAACAAAGACACTTGAGAAGAAACGCCAATCGGCCATTCTGCTGTAAAACCAAGCAGTTAAATATGAGAGATATTGGCGACATAATGTTTACTTTTATCCAATTCCTGAGTTCCTCTTCATCCTCTTCATCCTCTTCATCCTTTGAGAAGCCTTTTCATTGCTCCGGGGTTGAGCTGAAGGCTGGGAACAATCAGGGTGGAAAGTGAGACTAATTTCCCTCCAGCTGTGTGTGTTTGTTAGTGGCTTTTGCCCGCAGGCCTTGTGCACGTGTCAACGGTTTGATCATCGTTCCATGTGTTTAGTGTGAAGCTGAAAATCCTCACATCGGCGATACGGACCAAGTGGATATATGTGAGATTTACAAGAACGAGCTCAGTTAATGCACAATCATGTAACGATAATGCGCAATAAAGTAACCATCGCCTACCAACGTGTAACAACAATGTAACAATAATGTAACAATAATGCACAATAAAGTAACAATCATATAACAACCATGTAACAATAGTGTAACAATCATGTAAGAATAATGTAACAATCATGTAACAATAGTGTAACAATAACTGTAAAAATAATATAATAATAAAGTAACAATCATATAACAATTATGTAACAATAGTGTAACAATCATGTAAGAATAATGTAACAGTCATGTAACAATAATATAACAATCATGTAACAACCATGAACAGTAAAGTAACAATCATGTAACAATATAACAATAAAGTAACAATTGTGTAACAATAAAGTAACAATCATGTAACAATAAGTGGCAATCGTGTAAACATATTGTAACAATGATGTAATAATAATGTTTCCACGTAACAATATTGATATATTTGTTGTTTAAAAGAGATCTGTGCTCTGTTTTCTCTGGCTGATCTTCCTGTACACATTTCAGCATGTACTTCTCTCATTACGTAGGGAGGTGGTAAGGCATTGGCCTCTGAAATATCACAGGTTCAAATCCCACTACCACTACCACCAAGATGCCACTACTGGGCCCTTGAGCAAGGCCCTTAACCCTCAACTGCTCAGTTGTCAGTAGTTCTGGATAATGACGTCTACCAAATGCTGTTCATCCATCTGTTGACTCGGACATCAGCACGACTATAATCGGAATATGTAATTCTCTGCACCATTAATCTGATTAGCATTTCTAATCTCTATTCGTGTGTGTGTGTGTGTGTGTGTGTGTGTGTGTGTGTGATTCTCCTCACAGCGCAGTGAATTAAAAATGATCCCCGGCCGCTTTTTGATGAACGATCCTTCCGTCTATCGACTTCCCGCAGGCCGTTAACCGGGCAGAGTGGCCGCTCCATAACACACACACACACACACACACACACACACACACACACACTCGGCTTCTTGTTGATTTTCGTTGTGTATAAACAGGAAGCAGAGTAACGTAACGGTGCAGCAGGAGGCGGGAGAATGATTGAAGGGAGATTTAACGTGAGAGTACAGACAGGGAATCCTGGTGCACACAGAGCGCTCAGGGTCTGGGTTACAGAGAGAGAAGTTCCAGCATCTGTACAAACATTTACAAGACAGATTTATGTCCAGTAGGTTGTGAGTTCAAATCCCAGTAAATCCCTGCCCTGACAAAGGTCCTTACATCTCAAGGTCTAATACCGTCTGCCCTGGGGGTGAATGCAGGGTGATGAGAAACTCTGCCCTGTACACCTGAAAATTCTGAAGATAATGACAGCCACCATCACATCTGCAGTTGAAGGAAGAAAGTAAAGTGGTGCTTAATAAAGTAAACGCAGAATAAACAATAAATGCATGCTGGGGAAAAAAACAACAACAGGAATGAATTCTATCTCTGTTTCTAGACTCAATGGAAAACACAAATTGGGGGTGAAAGCAGGGTGATGAGAAACTCTGTGTAAAACCTCCTCAGTGACCCGCGGCAAAAAAAAACAAAAAACAAACATTTCACTTCTTCTCCTCTGATGTTCCTGTCGTCTTCTCGGCGGCGTTTCTCCTGTCAGGACGATGCCATCGCTGCTTCATTAGCGCATGTGCTGTCACGGTTAGCGTCTTCCCTAAAGACGATAAACAGAATGAGATAGAAAGAGGACGGAGAGAGGAAAGTCTACAGAAAAACAGATTGAGAGATACACTAGAGAGACATGAGAGACAAACACAATAATACACGTCACTGTGTTGTCATCACTTAAATATAGCGTTGTGTGTTTTTTCTTTGGTTCTGTACGCGAAGTGTTTTTTCCCCCCCGGGACTCGGTGACATCGATCCTGAATCTGCAGCTGTGCTGTGAAATCGATGACTTGAGGGTTTTTCTCGGGGTTTTATGAGGAAGCGCGTCTAAAGGAAATAAAGGAGGCGTCGCTCGACATCACGGAAACTTTCAGACAAAACGCATCTTCACCGATCAAGACTGTTTTCATAATTCAGGAATAAAACCTGCGAGGAAATTTTACTCCCGAAAGTGTCGTAGCTCAGAGAAGTTGAAACGTCTGATTTAATGTTTGCATTGTTTAATATTTGATCTACTGGAGCTTCAGCGGAGCAGACGATTTGTGACGGTTAAAGCTCTGGAGGTGAAGAGACTCTGCACACAGTGTTTAGAGTAAGAGGATTTCTGATGGAGGAAAAAAAACCCACGTCGAGCCGAGACCAGCTTTAAACCCCACATAATAGAGGGATTAGTCGAGCCTGCTTCCAGGTGGGAGCCACGTTTCCAAGTCTTTAGTCATGTGACCGAAAAAAGCAAATAATTAAATAAATATATGGCCTGTAAAGTTCACGCTCGTGTTTGATGTCATTCTGACCCCGAATTGTTATTTTTAATAATGATTTTACGTTTTATTCTGATTGAAACATAAATCCACCTGCAGGAACGTCTTCAGACCTTCAGCGTAAAAATCCGTCTCTCGATTCTCATCACTTTGTTCTCGGGGACAAATTGAAGTGATGCAGAATTCTCCAACACCGTCTCGTCTTCATGGAGACGCCGCTAAAGCGGGATTCAGTCCATCACCGGTCACACGGCGAGGAGTGAGCATGCATTCATTACCACACACACACACACACACACACACACACACACACATGTGATTGGAATTCAGCTCAGGCTGCATGTTGGTGTGATGTGTCCTCCTGATTTTTCACTCCCACCATCTTTAACTACACTTCATTCATTAACAGCAGAAGGAAGAAGGAAAATGGCGTTGCTGTAGTAAAAAATGTCTTCATTCTGCATCGTTACTGATTTTGATGAATAAGCGTTTGTGTTTCCTGGGGAGAAAATAAAGGTGGAGGAAAATTTGTGGACTCGAGTTTAGGATCGATGCAGGAAACTCCTGAGAAACTTTTGTAGCGTTTCAGCGCCTCGTTCTACACCTAATTATTACAGCACACCAGCAGCGTCGAGCTTCAGCAGCCTTCAAGGTTCTTCACTGTTCTTCTGATCCGTGCGTTTATCCGTCACAGTGACGCCTCGGAGTCCAGATCATCTTCTGAGGAACGCTGCAGGTTCATTCAGCTGTAGAGGTGATTACAGATCTCTGATCAGCTCATGCTTCAACCTAATAATGCGGTATACTCAGACTCCTCCCACTTTATACTCAGACTCCTCCCACTTCATAGCCACTTTATACTCAGACCGTTCCCACTTTACTGCTTTATACTCATACTCTGCCAGTTTTATAATCAGACTCCTCCCACTTTATACACAAACCCCTCTGACTTTATAATCAGGCCCCTCCCACTTTATGCTCAGACCCCTTTAATTTTACCGCTTTATACTCAGACTCCTCCTCCTTTAATGTTTTATACTCAGACTCCTCTCACTTTAATTTATAGACTCCTCTTCCTTTACTTTATTCACAGACTCCTCCTTCTTTACTTTATTATCAGACCCCTAATCATTTTATTGTATACTCAGACTCCTCCCACTTTATTTTATATGACTCCTCCTGTATACTTAGACTCCTCCCACTTTGCTGCTGTGACTCACTCCTCCCACTTTAATTTATACTCAGACTCCTCCCCTTTACCTGTATACTCAGACTCCTCCCACTTTACTCTGTATACTCAGACTCCTCCCACTTTACTGTATACTGTGTATACTCAGACTCCTCCCACTTTACTACTGTATACTCAGACTCCTCCTCTTTACCTATTCAGACTCCTCCCACTACTGCTACTTTATACTCAGACTCCTCCCACTTTACTACTGTATACTCAGACTCCTCCCACTTTACTGCTGTATACTCAGACTCCTCCCACTTTACTGCTGTATACTCAGACTCCTCCCACTTTATTGCTGTATACTCAGACTCCTCCCACTTTACTGCTGTGTACTCAGACTCCTCCCACTTTACTACTGTATACTCAGACTCCTCCCACTTTACTGACTCCTCCCACTTTACTACTGTATACTCAGACTCCTCCCACTTTACTGCTGTATACTCAGACTCCTCCCACTTTACTGCTGTGTACTCAGACTCCTCCCACTTTACTACTGTATACTCAGACTCCTCCCACTTTACTGCTGTATACTCAGACTCCTCCCACTTTACTGCTGTATAGTCAAACTCCTCCCACTTTACTGATGTATACTTAGACTCCTCCCACTTTGCTGCTGTGTACTCAGACTCCTCCCACTTTACTACTGTATACTCAGACTCCTCCCACTTTACTGCTGTATACTCAGACTCCTCCCACTTTACTACTGTATACTCAGACTCCTTTATTTCTTTATTATCAAACTCCTCCTACTTTTACTGCTTTATTATCAGACTCATTCTCCTGCTACATTTTCTTCCTGCAGTAAATATTTATCTGATGCTCCTCCTGAAAGACCCAGAATCCCCTTCTTGTTGTTCCTCTACTTCTTTTGGTATTTATTTGTGAGGAGCATGTAGAACCTCAGCCCACTGCCCTTTCCCCATGAACCCTTACATAGCGATTAGCCGTGTACTGAATAATGCATGCTGGGACGCCGGAGGAAGAGACGAGTCTCTGTTGGCCAGCGATAAATCAGTGTTTTTATTGGAGCGGATTTTAAAAAGGCTGCCATTGAGCTGTGAATGTGCACTGTATATCAGCAGGTGTGTGTATGTATGTGTGTGTGTGTGTGTGTGTGTGTGTGTGTGTGTGTGTGTGTGTGTGTATGTGTGTGTGTGTGTGTGAGAGAGAGAAGATGGTCTCCAGTGTATTCTGTTCCTCTTTAACATTTATGGCTTTGTATTGGCATTTACATGACCAATTAAGTTTTAAAGCCAGCGGGTGTTGTGTGTTTTTATGTTCTGTGGTTATTTATCACTCCAGATTAAACAAAACATATATCTTTTTTTTTTTTTAATATGATCTGTTGAATACAGAAATCCTCTAAGGCCATGAAAAGTCACTTTGTGTGACGTCACTGACTCTTCTGTTGATGGTCCAGATCCAGTGATCACATTCACTATAAAGTCCACTCAGTTCCAGTTTACTTTCTGCTAGCCGCTGTGACTGTCTCCATGTTCTCCATGCTGGTGTTCAGGACAGGGTTATAGTCAGGGGTTTCCTCACACTTCAACACACGTATACAGCTGGACTCGCACGCCATTTTCTAACTGCATGACCTTTATACTGGTTGGTGTGTTATGACTCAGAAAGAGTGAAAAATATAGAGCAAAAAGAGAGTTAGAGAGAGAGAGAGAGAGAGAGAGATGATTGGAGATGGGTTCAAGACAAATTCAAACACTGTCTTCATGAGATATAAGTACAATATTTATATTCTACGTATTTTTCAAGGTGTTTGTTGTTTAAAAGAGTGGATGTTGTTTTGAATTGTGCAGATTCCACACATGGTGAATATGTTAAGAGAGATAGACTTGTGTCTATCTCTTTACATAGACAATGTGGAGCTCGTTCGTTCGTTGTGGGAGAATTGTAGTTTGCTGGTTAAGGCTTTGTGATACTGATCATTATTTCACAGGTATAAAGTATAAAGGAATCGCTAAACTGATACTTTTGGGGCCCCTGAGCAAGGCCCTCATACTCAATGTTCCAGGTTTGCTGTATTATGTCTAAACCTGATTCATCTTCTACTGCTATCTTCCCTTGGGTCACTGGGAGTCTGTGCCTATCTCAGGTGTCTATGGGCATTAAGGCAGGACACACCCTGTATGGAATGCCAACCCATCGCAGGACACACACACACACACACACACACACACACACACACACACACACACTTCACACACATTCATACAATAGGAACAATTTTCCAAGGTGCCAATCAACCAACCTTGCATGTTTTTGGACCGGGGCAAACCGGAGAAGTCTGAAAAAAAACCCTGAGGCACGTGGAGAACATGCAAACTACACACACACATGGCCGAGAATCAAACCCTGACCCTGGTGGTGTGAGGATGAATGTGCTAACCACTAAGCCACCCTGCCCCTTACTTTTAAGTTCTATGCAAATAATTAAAGGTGTATTAACATGAAAGAATAAGGCTTGTGTTACTTTGATGTAACACTATTTAATCCTTCATCATCTATTTTTCATGAACAAATCAAACTGTGTGACGCGTGTCTCCGTCGAATTACTTTTTAAAATAAGCTTCTTCTTGTTAGGGGAACTTTCTGGATTAGAAATACATCCGAACTTGCGAATGTTGTGTGTGCTATCATACAGCTATTCAGAAACGAGTCGAACCAGCATTAAAAATGTAATAAAATAAAAAAAGGATAAAAATTCAAATTTTGCCCTTAAAACTCATTGATTGCAGAACTTTGTTATCAATTATTCATCTGGAGACGTTTTTAAAAAGTGGTAATGATGGTGCTGTGTATAAAACAGCGTCAAATCATAAAACGTAAAAAAGCGATAGTCGCTATTTTAATATTCATAGCAGGTGTCGTATTTCCTGAGTGCCACGGCAATGAAACTGAAGCTACACAACTTCAGTCCTATTTTCATCCTCACTTTAATCATTCTACAGCCACCAACACAGGAGTGAGACAGAATAAACTATAACACGATGGAACAGAAGACAAGAACATGCACTAAACTTCCCACAGAAATATGAACAGATACGAACATTCATTCATTCATCTTCTACCGCTTATATCCAATCTTCCCTCGGGTCACGGGGAGTGCCTGTGCCTATCTCAGGCATCTATGGGCATTAAGACAGGATACACCCTGGATGGAATGCCAACCCATCGCAGGCCACACACACACTCAGATTCACACACATTCATACACTAGGGACAATTTTCCAAGGTGCCAATCAACCTACCATGCATGTTTTTGGTCCGGGAGGAAACCGGAGAACCCGGGGAAAAACCCACTGAGGCACGGGGAGAACATGCACAAACTCCACACACACATGGCCGAAACGGGAATCGAACGCTGACCCTCGAGGTGTGAGGCGAACGTGCTAACCACTAAGCCACCGTACCCCCATCAGATACAAACATATTACAATAAAATAAAGGAAAATAGAATATATTACACAATAGCATAGATTAAACATAGATGAACAGCATAAAATCCAATAAAAATAGTATATAATACATTACATAAAATATAATACAGTATAACAATTGAGAGAATAATGCAAAACCTAATAAAATACAAGATAGAATACCAAAAATTGTCCAAAACCTTGGAAAATTGTCCCTAGTGTATGAATGTGTGTGTGTGTGTGTGTGTGTGTATGTGTCCTGCGGTGGGTTGGCATTCCATTCAGGGTGTATCCTGCCCTAATGCTCATAGACGCCTGAGATAGGCACAGACTCCCCGTGACCCGAGGGAAGATCGGATAAAGACGTAGAAGATGAATGAATGAATAATATAAAATAAAATAGGATCAATAAAGAAGAATAGTTACAACAGTGACATTAAAAGTGACAACCATACAATACTATGGTAACTATACTATGGTTACTACTACAATACTATGGCAAAATACAGAAATAAAAGTGAATATGACGAAGTAAAATATAATGCAATCTAATGCAACAAAATTGGGCACGAAAAGATTTTGTATGTATAATGTTTTGTTGTATCAAAAATAGTTCACTAGGTGTACAGTGAACTTGTACAGTGAAACAACACACACACACACACACACACACACACACACACACACACACACACACACACACACACACACACACACACACACACACACACACGTGCCTTTCGCAACACAGTCTGCTAGTTCACGATAGTAGTCTATGCTGCAGTTCTTACTTTGACCACATGGGGGCAGAAAAGATGTTGATGTGAATAAGTTACTGTGCTGCATAGAAGTGATAGCTTTATGAAATGTATAACTGTGTGTGTGTGTGTGTGTGTGTGTGTGTGTGTGTGTGTGTGTGTTTGTGTGCGCGTGTGTGTGTGCGTGTGTGTGTGTGTGTGTGTGTGTGTGTACTCCATGTACACAAGTACTCTATAAACATACAGTAACTATTATATTTTACATAAACCAATACTATTTATTTTCCTTCAACAAAATGTATATTTATTTTATATTTATATTCAAGACAACAGCACACATCCCATAGAGTCCCACAAATCCCATAGAATCAGCAAAAAATACGAATTGGCGTTTTTTTTATGGGGTCCAAAAAACAATGCATATGTTGGAATAAATTGGAATCCCTTTTCTCTATTGGTTTAAAACTCAAAGTGGGTGTGGCTTAAATGCTGCACTTTTTCTCCCGTATCAGCGCTTTTCTCCCGTATCAGTTTTAAACCCATAGATAATAGATGTGATGAGGAGAAAGCAAGTATCAAGAGACATATGGGTTTACCTTTGCAGGTGTGTGTGTGTGTATATGTGTGTGTGTGTGTGTGTGTGTGTGGGAATTAAACGAGTGTGCTGATACAAATCGCACATGGAGTTGCCACGGTAACAGGGGCATCATATTTCTGCTGCTCCTCCAATGGTTGATGTCGGGGGAAAAAAAAAAGTTTTAACGAGCTTAAGGTCGAGAAACAGAATTAGTCTCCTGATTCTGATTTCCATGGTAACAGTGTTTTCTTTTCCAAAACACACACACACACACACACACACACAGAACAAAATATAAAAATGCAAACAAAAAGTTTCAGTCAGACACGCCGTTTGAATCCTCTTGATCTTGATACTAGGCGTCTCGTGGGGCCCCTTTCTCAGTGGCCCCATCCACTCGCTCTGGATGAGAGTGTCCACCAAATGCTGTAAACGTAAATGGTACTGATCGATGTGATTGGCTAAACCTCAAAAAGTAGACTTTTAACAAACAAATTAGTGCTGCGTAAATTAACATGTTTACACAAATTGATTTTAGCGGCGCTAGTATTATCAAGGCGCAATTAGCGCTTTACAAATGTAAATAAACAAATATAAAATTTACAGCGCAAAACACACATTTACTCCTCACGTCCTTTCTAGATAAAAATATTCTGTGTAATAAATCAATTTTCAATCATTTGTTTTGTGCAATTAAAAGAGTCCGTGCGGAAACATGAATAAATAAACATTTTCGAGTCCATTTAAAACACCACCATTACTTTAAAACATTTAGAAGAGTATTTTCTCTTCACACTCGAGACCAGGAGTGTGAAACTCATTATCACTGTGTCACATCAGTATTATAGTTTCCCTCGAAGGGCCAGGTGTAACTATAAGACAGTGTAATATAGTGCTGGATGAGCGACGTCGCCTCATAACACAAAACACACACAGCGCTTTTTATGCTTCAAGCACAAACATTTACGGCATTTGGAAGACGCCCTTATCCAGAGCGACTTACAATTGAGCAATTGAGGATTAAGAGCCTTGCTCAAGGGCCCACTAGTGGCAGCTTGGTGGTTGTAGGGTTTGAACCTGCGATCATCTGGTCCAGAGGCCAACACCTTACCACTAAGCCACTACCTCCCTACAAACATGTATTTACCTTCATTTCTTTCCCTTCCATCTGCATTGTTTTTTCCCTTCCTGGACATTCTGGGATAGAAATTTTTCAACGACTTTTTGTCGACTACTGGTGGGGGTTGTGGGGGGGAGGGTTCATATGTAACTGTAACATAATTGCACGTTATTTCTCAGTAACTGTAATAATTTACTGTTACTTTTATTTAGTGATTAAATTACGTAACACCGTTACGTGTTACTAGTTACTCCCCAACACTGATAATCAATGCGTCTTTAAAGCGTTGTTTTAAGACAATAGTACACCTTTTAAACTCATGACATGACGTGGCGAGCTTGAGTTTGATACGTGCGATGTATATTGAGTATTATTTTAACGTACAATCATATCAATTGAGAGCCCTAAGACCAAACTTATAACCACTTTAGCATTTAAAAGATGCTTTGAGACAAATAAAAATGAATTAAATCATTTACTCCAGTCCTGTTCAATGTTCTCACAGCAGGTTGGTCTCCAGTCGTGGAAGACTGGAGAACCATAACAAGAACCAGAACCGTAATCTCTCCCTCTCTCTCTCTGTCCTCTCTCTCTCTCTCTCTCTTTCTCCTGCTCTGTTTTTTTCATCCAGGTCGTGTTTGTGTATCTCACCCCCGTCCCTTCTCACACGTCCTGGCCTGAACCCTGCCTCGGGTCCAAGTCTGTCAACATGCCTCAGATCTGACCTTGGCTTTACGATAACAAGTTCCCCAACTTTTCTGTATGTACACCTCCGAGCTCAACACATCCTGGTGATTAAAGCAGGTCAGATCTTTATGGGCTCACCTCAAAACACAAGTTTTACTTTTTTTTTGGGTTTTATTATTTTTGTTTAACATGGAAATACCTTGGGAAAAAAAACCCTTTTGACCATGAAAGAGCGCACCTGGATACCATAATAAACATTACTCTACAAACACACTCTATAAAGATAATTCGTTTGAGAATTAACAGCTGCTTCAGATTATATATGTGTGTGTGTTTGTGTTTGTGTTGATATTGATAATTGTGTACACAGAAAGGTTTATATAAATCTCGATTCACACGCTGTTCGTTTATTTCTCTGCTGAGATCAAAAGGTGAGCGTGTTATTCATTTATTTGTCCAGAATTTGAATACCATTTGAATATTCATTTAAAAACATAATGTCAACATACTGCAAAAAAAAAACTTTCGTTACAGCCCTGTCCCCGAGACACGATGTTTAAAGTGATCGTGAGCGCCATCGCTCTGCTGCTCTGTTCGGTCCGAGCTCACGATGAGGTGAGATACTGTGGTAATTAAGTAAAGGGTTAATCCAGGGCTTGACGTGTTTTATAGAATGTCAGTAATAACGTTTCCATTACATATTTGCGCAAAACGTTTGCGATATTTTCGAAATGGAAATAAAAAAACTGTTCATGCGACTTAATCTCGTCCTCTCACAATGCCGTTCGAAAAAAATGCCGACAGATATTTAAGAGCTTTAAGATGATAAGATTCGTGAAAGAGCTTCTCTTTTATTTCTGATTCCAATTCTTGATAAATGGTGGCATTACTCTGTTGCTTGGAATCTAATATTCCCGTAATTTTTGTTGTCTTTAATTAGTTTAATAAATAACTCCATTTCATCTCCGGTCCACACCGTCCATGCTTTCTTTAAAGAATGATCATTCGACCGTTCATGTATATATCATGTGACCTGGAAATGCGAAGAAAAAAAAAACCCGTCTCCATTACAATTTTGCAAATTATTCCTTTTTCGCATAATCTTTTCGCATGTGTGTTTTTGCCAATTTGATGCCTTTCCATGAGAAAGGCCAAAAGATCAAAGAGCATGTGGCTTGGATGTGAAGGGGTCCAGAGTCATTTTCCGACCCCTTTTACACACTCAGGATGTGTCCAGTCTCTTAAAGAGAGTGCAAGGGAGCACCAAAAAATTTATTATTATTATCAATAATATTATTATTAGTAGTAGTAGTAGTAGTTATTAGTTATTATTATTATTATTAGTATTATTATTATTTGTCATTAATTACTGTTTTTCTTGTTTCACATTTTGCATGTGCAAATCTTTACATTTTCTCTACAAGCTGGGTAAGTCATCTTCTCATCTGATATTATTTTTGTAGAATTTTATATTATATATATTTATATATATATATATATATATATATATATATATATATATATATATATATATATATCGATATATATATATATATATTATATTTAATTTTATATTATATAGAATTGTTGGATTATGAGTGGATGCATTTTCACAGCATCATGTGTATCATGATGATCATATGCATATCATGATCATATGCATATTCTGTGTAACGATGTTGTGTGTAATAGCTGCCGAGGACCCGTTAGCTGAGCTTTCTGTGGGAGAGCTGATCGAGAGAGCGAACACTAACATCTGTAAGTACACACACACACACACACACACACACACACACACACACACACACACACACACACTGCACCTTCTGTTAAGTGACTTACATAAATGCCTGTGACAGGCTGAAACAGATAATCTGCTCGCACATTCTGCGAAAACAAAAGATTTGACTGCAGTTTGTGTATCATTATATTTCACAGCTATTCTCCAAAACTGAGCTCAAATCCTTCCCTGAAGAGTGGAGTTAAGTGTAATATGTGAAATATCTGACTGTGACAACAGTAAATAGGGAAATGCCAGCTCAGATATTGTCCTTTAGAACAGAAGATCACAGGATCAAATCCCACCACCAACACCACCACCACCACCCAAAACTGCCACTAGGGGGCCTTTGAGCAAGGCCCTTAAATAGAGCTGGTCGATACGTCATATACATTTAATCTCTTTTTTTTTAATTTATAATATTTTGGATACAAATCGAAAATGTGTTCGTCTATTGTTTAGCTGTTTGTAGTCGGTGTTTTGGGGTTTGACGTTGTCATGTTTATCAATCATCGCCACACACACCTCAACAAGGTGCTTCTATTTAGAATAAATGAGTCGTGTTGCTTCTTTTAGTCGCCAGGCAACTTTAGGCAACATTTTTTACAGCAGGGCTTTGGATTGTTGAACATCTGAAACCCCAACCATTTCCATATGACATGTCAAACCGAGATGACATCATAAAATCCCCAAACTGACCCAAATTGAGCTATAATGATAATTATAATCTCCCGGCTCCAGCCATTAACTCCCAATGGCTCAGTTGTATGAGATAAATATACATGACCTGTACATATATATATAGGATATATATATATAGTATATATATATATATATATATATATAGATTATATATATATATATATATATATATATATATATATATAGATATATATATATATATATATATATATATATATATATATATATATATATATATATCTTATATAGATAGCCATATATAAATTTCTATCTCTCTCCTCTCTATATATAGCGGGGCACGGTGGCTTAGTGGTTAGCACGTTTGCCTCACATCACACCGCCAGGATCCGGGTTCGATTCCCGTCTCGGGAATGTGTGTGTGGAGTTTGCATGTTCTCCCCGTGCCTCAGGGGGTTTTTCCCCCGGGGTTCTCCGGTTTCCCCCCCGGTCCAAAAAAAACATGCACAGTAGGTTGATTGGCACCTTGGAAAATTGTCCCTAGTGTATGAATGTGTGCGTGAATGTGTGTGTGTGTGCCCTGCGATGGGTTGGCATTCCATCCAGGGTGTATCCTGCCTTAATGCCCATAGACGCCTGAGATAGGCACAGGCTCCCCGTGACCCGAGGGAAGATCGGATTAAAGCGGTAGAAGATGAATGAATGAATGAATATGATATATATATATATATATATATATATATGTGTGTGTGTGTGTGTGTGTGTGTGTGTGTGTGTGTGTGTGTGTGTGTGTGTGTGTGTCCGGTGTTATAGATCGTGACGCTGATGAACCCACTCTGGTTGAAGGAGACATTGCCGTGAGCGACGACAACCATAGAAACGCCGATCCCTGCACATCCCGTAGCTGCATGTGGCCCAAATCCACCGACGGAAAAGTCTACGTCCCCTACGTCATCCTCAACCAATACTGTACGCTATCATCCATCAGAGATCGTAGATATTATCCCTTTAGTGTGAACGAGACCTCATTCAAGTATCATCTGTGCAGCGAGCAGCGAGCTTCAGGTGATCCAGCGCGGTCTGGACTCCTTCTCCTCTTTCTCCTGCATTCGCTTCGTACCTCGTTCCAACCAGAGGGACTACATCAGCATCGAGTCTCGCAACGGGTACGTGTCCAAAACTAAACTCCAGATTAGATTGATCTACAGACCGAGCATACTTATATTATCGTGATATTTAAACAGATGCTACTCGTACGTCGGACGTCTCGGTAACGGACAGACAGTATCTCTGGCTCGTAGCGGCTGTGTCTACTACCACACCATCCAGCACGAGCTTCTCCACGCCCTGGGATTCAACCACGAACAAACCCGCAGCGACCGCGACAGCTACATCCGCGTCGGATGGGAGAACATTCAGAGCGGTACAGCTTTAAGATTTATTTTATCGCTGCATGGTGTTTTATTTATAAAGACATTATGGAGGTGGAAATGAACTCATTTTGCACATTATTTAATCGCACTCGCTTCATGGATATAGAGGTTCCAGATCGCTTACATTAAGCAATTCAAGTGTATTTCTAATTTCAATTGCGTGTCATACAGACTACATTAATGCAGCTCTGATGCATTGAGTACAGCGATATCACGAATTTAGACGTCGCCATTGAGAATAGGCATCAGGGGAAAACGGCTCCCATGATTTGCTCTGTAGCAAAATTCTCCTGCACATGATGAACTTTACCAGTGAAGTTGTGCTTCATTCCCTAAGGGAGAAGGGAGCGGCAGAGGAGGGCGTGCCACTCCTAGCGCTTACTGAAGCCAAAAACTTAAAAAAGGGGGGAAATCAGGGAACTGGTGGGAGGGACCTGGGCGGAAGGGGAGATTCGTAAGTTGAAATGAAGTTCCCCATCCTCGGAGGCCCTACAGGGACGGGGGCTAAGCAGCGTTAGGAAGGTTACTTTGGAAATGAAATACGGGAGGAACTCCTAACAGATTATAAATGACCTTGGGCTGGGCGGACAGCCAATTCAAAACGGTTCGGCGGAGGCCCATCCTCAGGCTCGGAGGTGGGCCGCAGGTTCTTGAGCGGGCCGCGGATCGGGGCGGCTCGGAGGGCCGCACGGTTCGGCGGCCACTGGTTCGGGGTTGAGCAGGGCCGCAGGTCGGCGGTGGGCGGCGCAGGTAACCTTTTCAATTCGGCGGCCAGAGCTTCGGCGGCCCCCTTATGTTCGGCGGCCATCCTGAGCAGGACCTGCCGCTGAAGGTTCGGCGGCCAAAGTAAAGTAACTGATTGAAATCGGTCTCGGTTTCCTCCGGGTTATTTTTGATTACTTTCATTTGTCCCATTCGATGGCGCTCGGAAAAATGGGATATATTTTTCGGAACTGACTTCCGGGTTCGGCTGCTTTAGAATCAAATTGCAAGGGAAATAACCTGGGTAGAAACGGAGCACTATTTAATATCCGTGTTGGAGCCGACATTGGGGGGGGTTGTTAAGCAGTGGTCATTGGAATTTGTAATCTTCAATATTTTCAGTAACTGTAATTTAATTACATCACGCGCCCGGACAGGGAATACGGATTAATGTTACTTTTATTCTGTAATTAAATTACATAACACCATTACACGTAACTAGTTACTCCCCAACACTGCCCCTAAGGAATAATGTAAAGTCAGATAATCCGGAAAACCAAAAATATTATGTTAAAATGTACTTTAAAAATACAACCAATACGTGCTAATATTATTTACTTTGGTGTCTTTACACCTAAAAATGTTTTTACTGGGTACCTATGTACCTATGAGAAGACCAGGCATTACGTTCGTAGAGGTAGAGAATGGAGAATCTCCTACGATTATGATATCGTCTTGAGACAATGCTCTCGCTATGAACTGAACAGGAACTGAGCGGTTATAACTGGCGAAAACCTTTGTGCCTGCGAAATTCATATCACTTGCAACCTGGAATTCTGCTCATAAGCCGATAAATTTTTTAAACGAATTGTAAAAAAAAAAAAAACACTTTTTGGAGCAGATACTACTTGGGGCCCAAAGGAAATGCACTGGGAGGAGTGTTGTAAACAAATATTGACCGGAGACACTGCGGAGATCCACTGCGGATATTCGCAGCGATTCTTCGGCAATGTGTCACAGAAAGAAGATTTTCATGGCACGTTGCTGAAGAATTCTGAAGCGATGTATTGATGAGAACATATTGATATTGTGTAAAGGTAGATAAATAAAGTCTTGCAAACAGAGCCAGTTTTGAAGCTTTTTAATATCACCTCAAATATGGAAAGAGTTGGATTTTCTTAAAATGGTCTTTATTGGAAATAAGGAAGCAGTCCATGTGTGTTTGGCGACAAGGATCGTGACACCACTTGATGTCAAAACCTGCGTCGGAAATGCCTGCATCAGTATCAATCCAAGCCAAAGCATATTACATCTCTTCTGCTTCCATTTGAACGTCCCTTAGGTATGTATATATTACTGCATGCATTAATTTTCCATTGAATTCCAGGCATGGAGCACAACTTCAACAAGATTGCGACCCTGAACCAGGGAACTACTTACGACTACAACTCCGTCATGCAGTACCACAGGTCCGGCCACAATCCCAACTTTACCCATTTACTTTATGTGTCATTATTGAATAGGCATATTGGTATCAGACTTAACAACTGACTTTGTTTTATCAGAACTGCTTTCTCTAAGAATGGCCAGCCCACCATGATCCCCATCCCGAACCCCAACGTACCCTTCGGCCAGGCCACTCAGATGAGCCAGAACGACATCACCCGGCTCAACAGACTCTACAGCTGCTGTAAGTATTCAGCAGAAACTAACAATAATAACAGCAAAGCAATGAAGCTTATTTATGGATATTATTTTTCTTTCTTTTTTTTTCTACAGAGACTGGAAGAGATGCTTCTGTGGTCTGAAAGAATACCACATGTAATGTAACATGTACAACAATATAATCAACAAATAACGAAAATAAAATGAATTCATATCCCAAAATGTCTTGTTATTGCTATTTGTATCACTTTTATCAATAAATCAGCGAAGAGTTTTACATCTGTACTCTTACAATTAAATGCCATTTGGCAGAACAAAGTAAACATCTGGATTTAACTAATCAAACAACTACGAGTCTCTTATTAGATAACTATTGCATGTCAGATTGTTTCAGATCTTACTGAAGCAGTGAGTAGCTTCTCATTTCCCGAACATCCTTGTAGGAAAACATATCCTGCGGTGTTGGAAAAGACGTTAATCTGTTTGAGAATGGCTTAAGGAGATTACTGACTACTAAACTTGGGTTAAGAACTGAGTGATCACTTAAAGGTGAAAGAAACTACAGTAAAACTTGATGGTGAAAGTAAAAGCATTTCCATATGCAGGATGCGACTGGAACTGAATGGATTAACCTCTTGTAGACGATTGTAGCGAATTCGCATCAAACTCCTTACACGGCCAATTTAATGTATTTATTCCTCCAGTTGACGCATATATGATCCATACCATAGATCATAATGGAGGCACTAATTGCGCAATTAAAGTATCTGCTTGAAGGCTAATTCGCTAAAAAAATTTGCTCAGGAGCTTAAAGATTGGACTCTAGAGCAATAGAAGAAGGTCAAGTGGTCCGTTTCAGAGTGATGGAGGCATCAGGGTAAGAATAGAGGAGGATGAACTGATGCACCCATCATGTCTAGTGTCTATGGTACAAGCATGTGGGGGTAGTGCGATGATCTGGGGTTTCCGCCATTGGTCAGGAATAGGTTCAGCAACGTTATATGCCCAAAGAATGAGGTCAGCTGACTACGTGCATATACTGAATGTATACACAAATTCACAAGTACAGCACATTATTCTATACTAAGAACAAATAGAAAAAAAACAAGGGTAAAAAAAGCAATAAATAAATAAATAAAAAGCGGGCAGTGAGGACAAAACGATAAACAATTCACAGTAGTGATGTACTTGTACAAAAACAAGGATTTGTTCCTATGCAGTGGAAAATAAATAATGTGATATTTTAATGTAATCATTGCGAGCACTATGTGCTTACCCAATTAAAGATGTGTGTCTTTATTCATTCTGAGATATTCCGACAGACTTACATTTATGGAAGGAGTCTCCAGTGTCTGTGTTTTGACATCAAATGCTAATTTTCATTCAAATGAATCAGAAAATGTAGCTGCAGAGAGAGAAAGAGAGGATTTTTTTTTTTTTAACATCGCAGCACTGCCTGTAAACAATGATGACAACAGACTACTCTGAAATGTGAACTGAGAAAAGATTGAGAGGGAAGAGAGGGATAGAGAGAGAGACAGACAGTGAGACATGGATAGAGAGAATCAGACAGAGACCGATTGAGTGATGAAAAGAAACACAGATTCAGAAAGGGGTGAGTAAGAGAAAGAGTAAGAGGAGAAACAGATAGAGTGTGAGAGAGGGATAGAAAGAGAGAAAGGAGATGTTCAGTGCTGAAATCTTCCTCTTGCTGCAGGATTCATGACGTCATGTTTGCATGGAAGCGTTCTGCTCTTCTGCTCTGTCCGAGCTCATGAAGAGGTACGATATTATTTACACCAAACAACCTAAGTAAATGAGGAAATAAATAAAAACACTTCATATTTTCTCCATATTCCTCTTTTTCTGTGTGTAAAATGTCTTCATGTCACAGCTGGGTAAGTCACATTCTCTCTGTTGGGTAGCTCAGGAGTGGTTATGATCAAGACATCTGATCAAAAGGTCATGAGTTCAAATATCAACCCTATCAAGAGACCCTTAAAATGCATTTGCTAATGCCTTTAAGAGTTTGCATTACTAATTGGAAGGTCAGTGGTTCAAACCCAAGTATTGACTAAATGCCACTGTTGGGCCCCTGAGCAAGGCCCCTAAACCACTTTGGTGTTATATCATGACTGACACCAGTTTCCTCTCATTCCTGGGATATGTGGAGAATATCAGACCACTCAGATAAGCCAGAACGACATCACCAGGCTAAAAAAAACTGCAGTGGTTCATTTCCTGGTGGGTCCTCTTAACAAATGTCTGTAATCAATAACAATAAAATCAATGACTTTAGATCAACACCAGAATGTCTACGTAATATCTTATGACAGGTACACGATGTAGAAATCTTTGGTTTGTTTCCAGAATATTAAACCACTATACAATTACATTGAACAGGATTGGGAGTTGTGTAAAAGTTGTGTTGGAGGTTTAACAACAAATCCAAGTTGCAAAGTTTATGTGAATATCCATCCAAGGTCAAAACACAATAGCAAATTCAAACTGAGGGCAAATCCCAATTATGCACAGTACAAAGCATGGGTCTAGTGCCGGGAGGGTACGGGGTCAAGGACAATCGATTCACGGCTCAGAATGCTGGAACAAACAGGAATCTTGGCAAAACTTCACAATTGCTGCAGGAACAGGGTTCAGAGGTTATACAAATGTCTAAATCTCTCTTTTTTAGAAGATAACAAGTCAAAGAAAGTGGTGTAATGCGGTAACTTCCATACGTTTGCGTACGGACGATCTGGATATATCCCTAAAATATTCGTAAGCTCTTGTAGACGATTGTTGCCAAATCGCAAAGCCCTAAACACAACCAATATAATGTTTGCATTCCTCCAATGCCTGTTGATGCATATTTAACACATACCATCATATCATATTGTACTACTAGCTTCATCTAGTGCAATTTTAGTATCTGCTTGAAAGCAAAACCACACAACTTTTTATATGACTGCAAATAAATTCAGGCAACAAGGGGTTAAGGCTACAAGTGTCAGGCATAACATTATGACCACCTGCATTATACTGTGTTGGTTCACCATGCAAGATAAAGTTGGATCATACCACATGGATGAATGAGCCTCGGCCATCCGTGACCCTATTCCTTCCTTTGGAGCACACCTCACAAGAGCTGAAGTTTTGGAGATGACCCAGTTGTCTAAACATCACAATTTGAACTTGGCCATTTTTCCCATGATTGCCATGATGTGCCATGATGAATATAATCAGTCTCATTCGCTTCAATGCTTGTAATGCTGTCATAAGGCTATGTCTGACCAGTATATTTTATATAGAGTGTTTATCCAGCCATGGATTTCTCGATAAGGAATGGGAACAACATGGCAGGTGGTTAAAGCTTAAAGCCTATCCAGGCCTGGAAAAACAACAAAGAACATCCAGAACTGCATCTATAATCCTGTGTCAGACAGAGAACATTCCACTCTTTCCTTTTTCCCTTTACAGCATTTGGCAGACGCCGTTATCCAGAGCGACTTACAATTGAGCGTTTGAGGGTTAAGGGCCTTTCTCAGAGGCCCACTAGTGGCTCAGTGGTGGCGGGGTTTGAACCCATGATCTTCCTGTCCAGAGGGAATTGACTAAACCACTTAACCACCATTCAGTTGGAATAGGGGTTTTATTATATACTTACTAGGTTTCCTACATTAGGAAAGCGGGACCGTGTGGATAGTGGGGGTTCAAAGCGCATCCAGGCCTGGAAACTCTATTAAGAAATGGGGTGAAGGTATGGTAATGATCAGGCCTGGGATTTATATACACATATGGGCTTTGATCACATTACCACCTGGTTGGGATGGGTGAGTGCTTCCCTACAGGCAATATCAATGACGAAGTCTGTAATAATGACCTTATTGCTGTCCTCCTTCCTTTCCAGCGCTGTTTGGACACTAGGCAGCAGATGTTTTGACAGGCATCTGTCAGTCATTTAAACTACATGTCTGGTCCATCATCCTGATCCCATTGATGACCTCAGTATCAATTTTGAGAGAATGCTCCAGGGATAAATGCATCTGTCAAAGGCTTTGCTTTTTAACTGCAATGGAACAATTCAGATATGGCTTTTCCACAGACTGGCAGGAAATCGAGATTTGTGGTATCAACGGTCTTCAGTTCTGCGTCTGGACGTTCAGGAGAAATTCGGGGTGTCAGATACACACATTCATCCCAACCTATAAATTCCAGCAGCGAGATGATCAAGGTTAAGTTCTGTCAAGGTTAGTTGGGATGCATTGGATGCTACTTACAAATGGAAGAGGATTTTGACATCCTAACTGGTAAAAACTGGTGTGTGTGTATGTGTGTGTGTGAGCACACATAGTTCAGTCACTCGCTCAGAGATGCAGATCGTGTATAATTGCACGTGTGGTTTGGGACCTGAAACTCGTAGCTGCCATCTTTGGAAGCAGTAATGGCTGCTGGGGTCTGGAGTTCCCCACTGGCTGTGATCTGACCAACGGTAAATCAAATTCTAATTAAATTAGTAATGTATGTAGGATTCTCGAATTGCTCAGATGGGCTAACATTTCGAATTGTTTTCGCCTCCGGGGTAATAAGACGTCTCGTATTTATAAGAATCACACCTGCTGCTTCTTTCCTTATTTTCTGTAAGAGCTTCCCAAGTTTTCCCCAAGACTTTTTAAGAGGTTCTTTCTAGAATAGTTTCACAACTCACCAACAGATGGCAGCACAAGGCAGCATGCACAGTCACAGGGAGCACTAAGCTTCACAAGTCAGTGTGCTCTAAGACATTATCCTGCGTACATCATGAGCTGGCCCTATTCTGACCATGTTCACCGAACTCTTCTCACACCTGAAATAACACAATCTCCTCTTCTGCACGCGTCCTACTCCCAGATTGGTTCCTGTGGACTTCCGAAGATCACCATTTTGTTCGCCATTTCCAGCACAAATTGCAGAAGGTACGACGCAATATGAAAAGAAGACTTCCAGACTTGGCAGGAATTCTCGGAGCACTGTATTGCTGAGGAAGGGGACTATATTGAAAATTATAGGAAGATAAAAAAAAATTTTGTAAACAGAGCAGGTCTCGAAACTTACAATCAATTAAAAACGAAAAAATATATAAACATCCTTATTCACGAAATAATGAGTAAGGATAATTAGCGACCTCTGGTGGCTTGAAGGAAAAGTGTCTCTACTGAAAATCTTGTTTTATGGAATATAATATATCTATGGATAGGGGCACGGTGGCTTAGTGGTTAGCACGTTCTCCTCACACCGCCAGGGTTCAGGTTAGATTCCCGTCTCGGCCATGTGTGTGTGGAGTTTGCATGTTCTCCCCGTGTCTCAGGGGGTTTTCCTCCGGGTTCTCCCGTTTCCCCCCCGGTCCAAAAACATGCACGGTAGGTTGATTGGCACCTTGGAAAATTGTCCCTAGTGTATGAATGTATGTATGAATGTGTGTGTGTGTGTGCCCTGCGATGGGTTTGCATTCCATCCAGGGTGTATCCTGCCTTAATGCCCATAGACATCTAAGATAGGCACAGGATCCCTGTGACCCAAAGAGAAGATCGGATAAAGCGGTAGAAGATGAATGAATAAATGAATCTATCTATGGATAGGACACAAACACACACACAAACACATTCATCATTATAAATTGAAGATTTGAACACAAAATTGAACACATCATGTCTTTATAGTTATTTAATAATAATAATATCCTTTATTGGTCACATATACATTACAGCACAGTGAAATTCTTTTCTTCCCATATCCCAGCTTGATGTTGGTAGCTGGGGTCAGAGCGCAGGGTCAGCCATGATACGGCGCCCCTGGAGCACAGAGGGTTAAGGGTCTTGCTCAAGGACCCAAGGGCGGCAGTTTGGCCATACCGGGGCTCGAACACGGATCTTCCGATCAGCAGCCCAGCGCCTTAGACCACTGAGCTACACGCTCCTTTCGGAACATCCATGGAAAGCGGCTAGAAATTCCTTCATGAGCTTCTCACTACTCCTGACCAATCCATAATTTATCAGCCCTGTAATATGACAGACAACACATATATCTCAGAAATCCTTCCAGATACTCAGTCATCATCATCCAGCACAACAGAATAGGATGGGTTCAAGATCTGCTTCACATGGGTTGATTTTGATGGAACATCTCCTCCATCTGGCTGCATCTCAGACCTTCTCACTTCACCTACCTAACTTTACTAACACCGTTATGGCTGAATGAATAGTAGAACATCTTTCCAGAAGAGTGGACCGTACTGTAACAGCAGAAGCACACACTAAATTTTATGCTTAGGTGGCTACACATTTTTCTTTCCATACCATGTGTGCGTGACATTTATATGAAATGTATAAAATACTCGAACACATCCAATTATTTCCTCCCAGCTGTGTAGCTGCCAGGTTTCCTTTCCGACCCTGAAGCTCCAACTACAGCGAGAAAATAAAAAAGGAAGAAGTGTGTTAATGAAGCTTAATCCTTATTAAAGTACACACGCCTCATCACCTCCCATTCTCTCGTAGCTCAGAGGCATCGGTGGCTTGCTCCGAAGCGCTCCATTGTCTCTCGCCCACACATCTGTCAATGCTGCCGCCGCCACCGCCACCGCGTTTCTCACGTGCATTCCTTCTGCTTTTTTTGGTTCTGACTTGGAGATAAACTGTCAAATTAAAGCTGTTTTTTTTTTCACAACACACACACACAAACAGATGCTGTATGAATGTAAAATGCAAACCATGGACAAACATTCCATTCCACATCTCCATTATAATAAGCTCCACTCTTCTGTGAAGATGTTCCTCTGTTTCCAACCAGACACAATGGTATTAAAGTCAGGTGCTGGTGGAGGTGATGTGAAGTGAGGAGGAGGTGTGGAGTGTAAAGCATGGGAACTGGCGTTGTGCACTGAGGGTTAAGAAAATATTGTCATTTGATGTTGAGATGTTCATTGGGAGAGGATTAGAAATGAGTTTATTAGAGGGACATGTTTAAGAGACGAGGTGATGGAGGAGAGATTGAGATGGTTTGTACATGGGTGGAGAAGGATGTTGAGGATGGAGGTACCAGGCAGGAGGAAAAGAGGGAGGAGGAGGAGGTTTATGGGTGTGATGAAGGAAGACATGCAGGTAGTTGGGATGAAAGAGGCAGATGTAGATTGAGGCTGCCGTTCTTGGATCCTTAACCCTCTGTGTGCTCTAGTGGGCGCTGCATCATGGCTAACCCTGCACTCTGACCCCAGCTTACTATCTGGGATATTCATTCATTCATCATCTACCGCTATATACGATCTTAACTCTGGTTCATGGGGAACCTGTGCCTATCTCAGGCGTCTATGGGCATTAAGGCAGGATACACCCTGGATGGAATGCCAACCCATCGCAGGACATACACACTCACATTCACACACATTCACACACTAGGGACAATTTTCCAAGATGCCAATCAACCTACCGTGCATGTTTTTGGACTGGAGGAAACCGGAGAACCCGGAGAAAAAATACCCCCTGAGGCATGGGGAGAACATGCAAACTCCACACACACGGCGGAAGAGGGATTTGCATTTTTTTGTTTGTTTGTTTATTTATTTCTCTGATTTGGATTCCACAGGTTTGGTGGAAATTTTCATGTCAAAAGCCCCTTTAGAAATATTTTTACAGAGAAAAAAATGGTGATGTGTTTTAATAATTATTTTACACGACACAACCTCTTAGCCTCTACAGCCTTTAGGCTTCAACACACACACACACACACACACTGCCTCAATCCCTCTGTCTCTATTATAAATGTCCACGTTGCTATTTTTTTATTTTTATTAAAATTTCATTCAGCTTCTTCACCTCTTCTCCACCCGAGGCACAATCTCCTTATCATTTAATAACCAGGGCTGGGTTTCTATCTATCTCCGTGCCTGAGGGGAAAAATCCACATCATCTTAGATTCACAGAGCAGAAAGGCCATTTGTTTGCTTATAACTGAGTTTATGTGTGTTTATATGTATGAGGTGCATGTGTATAAGTATGTTGTGTGCATTAAGAAAACACAACACACACACACACACACACACACACACACACACACACACACACACACACACACACACACACAAAAAATGAGCCCAAGGACTTGTTTCTAACAAATGACGTTACCTACAGTTTCCCCTGATGCAAACACTGCTAACCTTACGTATCCGCTTCCCTCCATTTTTTGTGATCCCCATGTTCTCTGATGGACAAAAAACACTACAGTACAACAGAAAAACCCAAAATGCTCACCAGCACAAGAACATTGTACTCACGCTGAAGAATGGTGGTAGTACCAATGTCCGAGCTAGCTCCTGAAGCATTGTAGTAGTTGTATTAAGCTCTGAGCTAACTTCAGCATCTTGTAACACGTGGTAGAGGTAGCATGGTAGCTCATAGTTACCTCCGGAATCTTTTCTGGTGGTAGAATCATACTCAGAATTACCTCCAGCATCTTGTGAAGCATGGTGGTAACAGTATCCTGCATCTTGTGAAGCATGGCGGGGGTAGCATAATGCTCAGAATTAGCTTCGGCACCTTATGAAACATGCTAGTGTTAGAATCGTGCTCAGAATTACCTCTAGCATCTTGTGAAGCATGGCGGGGGGATCATAATGCTCCGAATTAGCTTTGGCGTCTTATGAAACATGCTAGTGTTAGCGTCATGCTCAGAATTACCCCCAGCACCTTGTGAAGCTGTCACGGTGTCCCTCTCTCTCTCTCTCTCTCTCTGTCTCTGTCTCTCTCTGCCTCACTCATCCCCTGGCTCCGCCCCGCTCGTTACACACACACACACACACACACACACACACACACACACACACACATTCCCTCTCTCTCTCTCTCTCTCTCTGTCTCTGTCTCTCTCTGCCTCACTCATCCCCTGGCTCCGCCCCGCTCGTTACACACACACACACACACACACACACACACACACACACACACACACACACAAACTTCCTCTCTCTCTCTCTCTCTCTCTCTCTCTCTCTCTCTCTCTCTCTCTCTCTGTCTCTGTCTCTCTCTGCCTCACTCATCTCCTGGCTCCGCCCCGCTCGTTCCACACACACACGCACTCAATCACACTCAGATCAGGTGGTCCTTATCCCAGCTCCTTTTCCATCTCCCCTTTAAATAGCCCGGCTCTCCCTTCATTCCCTGTCCGGGCTCGTGACTCTTTGGTTAGTGTCGCGGACCCGTACTATTGTGATCTATATGCCTAACCCCTTCTATGTTTCCAGTCTGGTCCTGTTCCCGCTTCCTCCGGCTCCTGATCCCACGGACTCCCAAGTCCGCTCCGGATCTCCTTCCCGTTTCACTCGGCTCCAGAATCCGGACTTCCAAGTCCGCTCCTGAACTTCGGTCCTCCAGAGACCACGGCGCACGGCGCGCAAGGCTCCCAAGCCTGTCTGGCCGCTCCGTTTGAGCGGCGTCTCTTTTGTTGTTTCGCTTTTATAAATAAATCCTTTGTTTTCGGAAGTCTGGTTTCCCCGTGTGTCTGTGCAGCGCACCACCACCGTTACAGAAGCATGGTAGGGGTATCAAAATGCTCTGAATTAGCTTCTGTATCTAATGAAGCATGCTCAGAAATACCTCCAGAACCCTGTGAAACATGGTGGGGGTAGCATAATGGTCCGAATTAGCTTAGGCACCTCATGAAACATGCTGGTGGTAGCATCATGCTCAGTACTAGCCTCTGTATTTTGTGATGCTCGTTGGTGGTAGCATCAAACATGCTCAGAATTCAGCATAATGCTACCTCCAGCATCACGTAGAGCATGGTGAAAACATTTATTTCTTTATATAATTAGTTCTTGTAATCAACAACTATAATCCTGTTTTAATCCATTTCAGATGCAAAGCTTTTCCTCCCGACCTTTCTTTCTATTTTCCTCCTCGTCTCTTCTCAGGGATTTTTCTTTTTCCCTCCGCCGCCGTCGCCGCCGCTGGCTCCCTCATTAAAGCTCTAAATCTGCATCCAGATTTCTGCAAAGCCGCTTTGTGTGCGCTCTTAAAAGCAGTGTACAAATTTAATTGCATTTAATTTAATCTTTCCCTAAAGCAGAGTTTGTCAAGCAGTATCATGACACACACACACACAAACACACACAACAAGGACGCACAGGGGAATTATTCCCACTGTAAAATCAGCTTTTCAGCTCATAAGCTCATCTTTATGGTGCATTGTGTGTCTAAAGCCTGAATGAACGTCCTCAGAGAGCAACAGTCATGTTTAGAGAAAAACCCCCTCGAGTCTATTCCGCCACATTTTAAATTCACACCGAGCACACAAAATCCTCTCAGGGGGAGGATTCCAAAGACCACAAAAGTCTCCAGCCAGATCTGGTGATCCTGATGGAGAAATAAATGTTCAATCAGATTAAAATACATTTTCTCCAAATGCTTTTTGGTGGGGCAAACTTTTTCTCTCAGGACCCACATTGACTTTTAAAATGGGACAGACGAGGCCCGGGTCTGCACCAGATGCATAAATGTCAAACATAAACATATAAAAGGCATTAATATTAATATCACTGTATCTATTCAACGTATCACAGTGTCTAATGCACCACCTGGTGGAACATCAGGCAATTACAGGAGCAGAGCAAGTGAATGCATTCATAATTATGATATATGACAAGGACAATTGTCTACCAATCTTCGGGCCGGATTAAATGGACCAAAGGGCCCAATGTGGCCCGTAGTTTGCCCACCCCTGATTTACACCGTTTATCCAGAGCGACTTACAAGTGAGCAATTGAGGTTTAAGGGCCTTGCTCAAAGGACCACTTGTGGCAGCTTGGTACTGATGGGAATTGAACCTGTGATCTTCTGGACTAATTATTTTCAAAAGCCACCAGGATCCGTATGAGAGGCATGAAACAGCTGTGGGTTGGTAACCTCTGGAGCAGGGTAAGTTGTTTCAGACAGACAGACAGACAGACAGACAGACAGACAGACAGACACAGACAGAACAGACAGACAGACAGACAGACAGACAGACAGACAGACAGACAGACAGACAGACAGACAGACAGACAGACAGACAGACAGACAGATAGATAGATAGATAGATAGATAGATAAATAGATAGATAGATAGATTATTACAATGTGATCGATGAAAAGGAAACAGAGGTGAAGAAAATGCATTTCAGCATTAAAGGTCTTTGGTGGTGTTTTACCAAACAACCCCAAACACCACAAACCCTTTAGTTATCTTCTCCTGATAACATGGTGCTGTTGGATAGATAGATAGATAGATAGATAGATAGATAGATAGATAGATAGATAGATAGATAGATAGATAGATAGATAGATAGATAGATAGATAGATAGATAGATAGATAGATAGATAGATAGATAGATAGATAACAATGTGATGAAAAGAGCGGTGAAGAAATGCATGGAAATCCAGCTTGTTCTTGGCTGTGTTTGAACCCCACACCATCAGCAGGTCTTTATTTCATGCAGATTGCAGCGAGGTAGCCTGCAGAGTTTAAAAGAAAAGGAATGAAAAATCAGCCGTGCCCATGGAGCTCACCAGTGGGTCTGCACGTGTTACTTCCTTCCTTCCTTCCTTCCTTCCTTCCTTCCCTCCATCATTCATGCATGCATTTACACCACAGCGCTGTTGGATTATGCATTGTGATTGGACATAAGTTGTTGATTGATGTGGTACAGCAGTAGCTCTGACCTGGTTCTAATACAGTACGGTTTCTGTAGTGTACAGAGAATAAGGTGGATGGACTACAGTGTTTTGTATTAGTCAAAGGTAAAGTGACAGTATGAGATGTATTTGCTTTACAGAGGTAGAATAATCCTAAATACCTGAAATACAGTGTAACTAGGAATTTACTCTTTTTATAAAGTTGTGTAATTGGTAATTCTTTAACATTCTGAGGTTCTGAGGACTGAGGTTTATTGCCAAGTAGTTACGAAATTGACATATAACAACAACACAGATAATAAAAAATACAAATAGGTACTGTATAGAAAAAATAAATGGAAAAGTATTGCACAAAAATGTGAAATATATAAAGTGCACACATATCTATCTATCTATCTCTCTATCTATCTATCTATCTATCTATCTATCTATCTATCTATCTATCTCATCTATCTATCTATCTATATCTATCTATGTATATATATATATATATATATATATATATATATATATATAATAAAAATATAATAACAATAATAATAATAAATAATAATAATAATAGTGGTTTTAATGAATATTTATATATATATATATATATATATATATATATATATATATATATATGGTATTGCATAAAAGTACAACAATTTAAAAAAAGAAAGGTACATATTTTATAAAAAAAAAACAAAGAAGAAGAATGAAAGGAATTAATGTTGCATTAAAACGTGGAATATATTTTAAAATAATAGTAAAAAATGCTATACATATATTTATAGGACGATGGGGAGACTCGGGGAGAACAATGAACTCTATCTACATCCTTGCTGTCCATCTAATAAATTAATTTCTAATCCTCTACATTCCAGACGAAAATCCCATCATATTCCTCTCTGCCATCATGTAATTCCGGTAGCAGCGGTAAAACTGCATCCATCTCACATGTGCATAAGAAGAGATAGAGGTCGTAATAAATATTATATTGGAAATATTCTTATAATAGGCTCCAGAGATGCAGAATTCGTTTAGTGTTACTCAAGACAAATAAACATCTGCCTCGTGTCTAATGTGCTTTCTATAAGTAACATTTGGAAAAAACTTGAGTGAAACCCAGTCTCTCTATTAAATATTTTATCTTTAAGCCGTGTCCTTGTATTCAATCCATCTCAACACTGCAACACGTCCTTCAACCTTCCGTCGCTACGACTCTTGTCCTGGCTGGCTCTCCAACGAAGGTCTGCAATTAAGCAAAACCTCATTTAAAATGAGGGGAATAGAAACGAGGAATAAAACGGGTCTCATTGAGGAATGACCTGAGCGTTTAAATAAAGGTCAGTGGGATTGAGAGATAACGGGGGAAAAGGAGTTTGTAGTATGAAGAGCGGCTGGGAAAGAAAGACGAGAGAAAGACGAGATTTCTGTCCGTTCATCAGTAATTGTATCTAAGCGAAGGTCAGCAGATTCCTTCCGTCCGTCTCGACAATGCTTTCACTCGTCTGTTTAAAGGTTTCCTGCTCGAACTCAGTGACAAGACAAGTTTCAAAGTCACCCTAAATCCAGTCTTTTATACTTTTTTAACTTTTCCGAGCAATTTTTTGTTTATTATTGAACTGTAAAACCATCGCACTTCATTTATTGTACCCCAGAGCTTATTGCTTAGAGATACATCCAAGATATTTTACTGATAGTATGGACAATACACCCCAGTCCCCACTACCTTTCCATTGGTCAATTGGACAAGAAACAATACATAACTTACATTATTCCAGTTTTATTTATTATCTGATTTTGAAATTTCTGAATTTTTCGGGATTTTCTCCGCCACATCTGTCTATGACTCACTCTCGCCTCGGTCACATGACTTACCTCCTTAAAAGCGCTGCTAACACATAATATTCATTCATTCATTCATTCATTCATTCATTCATTCATTCATCTTCTACCGCTATATACGATCTTCCCTCGGGTCACGGGGAGCCTGTGCCTATCTCAGGCATCTATGGGCATTAAGGCAGGATACACCCTGGATGGAATGCCAACCCATCGCAGGGCACACACACACTTTTCCAAGGTGCCAATCAACCTACCGTGCATGTTTTTGGACTGGGAGGAAACCGGAGAACCCTGAGAAAAACCCGTTGAGGCATGGGGAGAACATGCAAACTCCACACACACATGGCCGAGACAGGAATCGAACTCCGGGTTGTTGAACACAAACACTCTTTGTAAAGTTTCTTTACGCAGGATTAAAGATCCAGAAAAATATCTTACGACTTCAAAGATTCTGCATTTAACACACAATACCAGGACATGAAATATGGATTTATTGCGACAGGTCGTTCCCACGCACCAAACCCCCACTCTGTATAATATTACAGCGAGTGTCTCTCTAATGACGCAATGACGCTTTCAAACACTGCTTCACCACCAAACATTCTGCATTAAAAGACCTGTTTTATTTTGTTGTATTGTTCACTGGAAACAAAAAAAGTGACAGATATAAAGTCCATGCTCAAATTGAATATTGTGTATATGTATATGAATATTGTGTATATATTGTGTATGGTGAATAATGTTTCAAATCTCAACACCAGCCAGTGCAGCAACAGCAGCTGTTACTAGTGGGCCCTTGAGCAAGGCCCCTAAATGAGTAGTTGTAAGTAGTGTCTGCCAAATACCCTTAATGTCAGTGCTAGATATTGTACTTATTAAAAGTTTAGAAAAAAAGCTTTTATAGGATTAATTATCCACTAAATCGGGGTGGGACGGTGGTGTGTGGCGACAAACTACTCCCCAGGGGCCACATCCGGCCCTTTGGTCCTTTTTATTCAGCCCTCTGAAGATTGCTACAGAATGATCTTGTCCTGTAATTACATGACGTCACACCAGATGGCGCATTATACGCGGTGATACATTGAATATTAAAATTATTCATCTTCTACCGCTATATCTGATCTTCCCTCGGGTCACGGGGAGCCTGTGCCTATCTCAGGCGTCTATGGGCATTAAGGCAGGATACACCCTGGATGGAATGCCAACCCATCTCACACACACACTCACATTCACACGCACATTCCTACACTAGAGACAATTTTCCAAGGTGTCAATCAACCTACCGTGCATGTTTTTTGGACCAGAAGGAAACCGGAGAACCCGGAGAAAAACCCCCTGAGGCACGGGGAGAACATGCAAACTCCACACACACATGGCCAAGATGGGAATCGAACCCGGATCCTGGAGGTGTGAGGTCAACGTGCTAACTACTAAGCCACCGTGCCTTATATTAACATTAATGCATGTTATATGTTTATGTTTGATATGTATGCATCTGATTCTGACCTGGGCCCTGTCTATAACATTTTAAAAGTCAGTGTGGCCCCTGGGTGAAAAAGATTGCCCCCCCAGAATCAAGAATTCTTTACATACATAGGGATATCGTTTCTAAATACTGCACTCTATTTTAAGGGCACACTACATTCCTTAAACATAATAGCGGAATACTTACAGATGGGAATAAGTCTATGCTTCCTATTGAACTTGGACCAATTAATTACAGTCCACCATTTTTCTTTTGCATAATAGAACTATTTTGACGAACGTCACGAGCCTCCTTTCACGAGCGTCCTCCCGCTCCAAGCTCAGCACCCAATTTACGCCGTAACTAATCGATTCGCACAGTGTGAGGTTAATATCGCACTTTCCTATTTGCAGTGCAGGAAAACTCATTCCGTGGGATTTTCGGTGGGAGCCAGGAGTCATTTGGGAACGTGGACAAACTCTGGACTCGGAGACCGTCTGCTATTCTGTCCGACCTCATTTGTAACACGTGACTTAACCTCGTCCATTTCTCCATCCTCCAGGGAGACGAGAGAGAGAAACCGAGAGAGAGAGAGAGAGAGAGAGAGAGAGAGAGAGAGAGAAAGTTTCTTCACTGCTAAAAATAACATTGCTGCCCACCTGGTGCTGCTCGCTGGGTATCGATCTCTTTAAATTACACCCAACCGAAAGTCATGACCTTAAACTAATTGTGTGTTTGCGCAGCGGGGCGGAATGTCGCTGTGTTACAAAGTTCAGAGATTGATTTTTTTTCTCCCCCCCCCCCCCTTTAGTCTGGCTTGCACTTTTAGATCAGACACCAGAGACTCGTTGTGGTGATGTACTGAACTATTTCTTATGCAGACACCTGACTTTTCCATTCGTAGGTCTTTCTTTTCTAACCTGTGCACACTCCTTTCATGTAGTAGCATGACATTTTCCCTTCATTCGCACATCAGGAGACATCAGATCTGCTCGCAGACCCTGATACCTTACATGGGTTAGAGTGGACTCCTGCTGTACAGCTCTGACCCTCAACCCTATTGAATAGTTTTTTTTTTTTTTATGGGGAATGGACTTCAAACTGCTCTCCAGACCTTCTCAACCTATCTGACTTTACTCACATCTCTGTCTCTGAATGAAGGTCCACCAATCTAGTAGAACATCTTCCTGAAACACTTATGACTTATATGGACACTTGGTCGTAAGATGTCTTTTTTTTTTTTTAGCATTGCATTCTACATTCTAGAATTTGCTCTTAGAATTTCCTCCACTCTTAAAGATTATGTGAAGATGTGTGTTTATAAGACACATGGGTGTTAGTAAAGTCAGGTAGTGATGTGGGTGAGAAGGATTTATAGAAGTCTCTCTCTCTCTCTCTCTCTCTCTAGGGGGCTATATATATATATATATATATATATATATATATATATATATATATATATATATATTCATTCATTCATCTTCTTCCACTTTATGGATGGAATGCCAACCCATCATAGGACACACACACTCTCATTCATACACTAGGGACAATTTTCCAAGGTGCCAATTTTTGCATGTTTTTGGACCCGGGCGGAAACCGAGAACCCGGAGGAAAAACCCATGAGGCACGGGGAGAACATGCAAACTCATGGCCGTGACAGGAATCTAACCCCCAACCCTGGTGGTGTGAGGCGAACGTGCTAACCACTAAGCCACCGAGCCGCTATATATATAGATATAGATATAGATAGATATGAACCAGTGACGAGTAACATACTGAATATAGAGCAATAAAAACAAGAATGATCTAAAGGATGACCTAAAACTTCTGGAGTGTTTTGAAGAAAAAAAAACATATATAAACAAATATAGTTCTGTTTATAGAAAATGGTCCTCAGTGACATTAAAAAGGGAAATTCGTGTCCGTGAGCACGAATTAATAGATTGCATTCTGCTCTTATACTGTAGTATGAAATGTCGTGAGACTGAAGGCTACGAGAGCGACTATCTCAAGACCTTAAACAAGACGTCTGTATAGATTTAGAATGCGAGATGTTTGGGTGAAGGATCTCAGCGTGGTGCTGCTGCTCCATGAATAATAAGGCAATTTGCTATTTCAAGTCAAGTGTCAAAGACTATGCCGATTAGCATGATGAAGAGACAGCTAGCTAATTCCTTTTATCCGAGGGGAAGAAAAGGGCAAAGCTTATCACCCTTTTAAATCCACACCATTAACTACATCTCAGAGCCATCAGTGTAAAGACGTCATTAACTCGTATTTGACCCCTGTGACTGGCCTCTAAATCAAATATAATCTACAACGCAGCGAGAACGCCGAGACGAGCCGCCGTGTGTGTGTGTTGTGTGTCAACGTGTAAAGCACTTATAACACGGGGAACGTTTAAAAACGATGATATTTACCGTGCAGAAGGTCTTTTCTTCTCCTCAACAATTCCCCACATGGTTTATCATCTTTCCTGATGCAGCTCAGGTCTTCAATTCCAAACCATAAAGTGGTGTGAAAAGGTTTTTGCCCCCTTCCCATTCATTCATTCATCTTCTACCAGAATTCCCCTTTGAACGAAAGAGGTTTTCCGTGTAAACCATAACCCATTCTTTCATTGCAGCCCTGTGTCTCATAGCACATTCACTTTCGGATCAGGTCTTCATCTAATGGCTCATGCGCAACCATTGCACATCAGCTTCACACCCATCATGGTGAAACCATACCAATTCTTTATAAAAACCGATCTTACTCGGGTCGCGTGCAGCCTGTGTCTATGTCAGGCGTCTTTAGACATCAAGGCAGGATACACCCTGTATGGGGTGCCAAACCATCGCACACACACACACTCACATTCACACTCAAATTCATACACTAGGAGACAATTTGTTTTTGGACCCCGGGTGGAAACTGGAGAACCCGGAGAAAAACATCCTGAGGCACGGGGAGAACATGCAAACTCCACACACACATGGTGGAGGCGGGAATCGAACCCCCAATCCTGGAGGTGTGAGGCGAACCTTTGATATTAGTCAAAAGTTACACAAGTAAACACAAAAAGCAGTCCTTATATGAATGGTTTTTATTAGTAACGGAAAACTAAAATAGACGACATGCCGCTACATGAGAAATTTAACTTAATAAACCACATGTTCTCCCCATGCCTCAGGCTTTTTTTCTCTGGGTTCTCCGGTTTCCTCCCGTTCCAAAAACATGCACGGTAGGTTGATTGGCACCTTGGAAAATTGTCCCTAGTGTGTGAATGTGTGTGTGAATGTGATGTGTGAGTGTGTGCCCTGCAATGGGTTGGCATTCCATCCAGGGTGTATCCTGCCTTAATGCCCATAGACTCCTGAGATAGGCACAGGCTCTCCGTGACCCAAGAGAAGATCGGATAAAGTGGTAGAAGATGAATGAATGAATGAATGATAAACCACAGATTAATGGGAGGGAGAGGGCCTTAATAATAAAAGTCTTTTTAAAACTTATGTTATCGTTGATTAATATTTAAATTATTTTGATGATCTGCAACATTAAAGTGTGACAAACATGCAGAAAAACATAAGAAGGGGACAAACACTTTATCACGCCGCCATATAAAGAATGTTTTATCATGTTTTCATCTTTCGTATTTTGTAGGACGTCGACGTGGAAGCAAATGTATTATGGAATGTTTACAAATCTTATGGTTCACAATTCTTTGTCTAAATAATGTAAACTAATCTATTTCTTGGGGGACGTTAGCTTAACGGTTAGCATGTTCGCCTCACACCTCCAGGGTTGGGGGTCCGATTCCCCCCTCCCCCACGTGGATGTGTAGTTTGCATATTCGCCCCGTGTCTCACATGGTTTTGCTCTATTGGTCCAAAAACATGCATGGTAGGTTGATTGGCACTTTGGAAAAATTGCCCCTAGTGTGTGAATGTGAGTGTGTGTGTGTGTGTGTGTGTGTGTGTGTGTGTGCACACCCTGTGATGGGTAGGCATTCCATACAGGGTGTGTCCTACTCATCCTTGATGCCCGAAGACGCCTGAGAAAGAAGTTGGATAAAGCGGTTGAAGATGAATGAATGAATCTCTTTCTTAATGGAGGTGGGAGCTCAGCACTTAAGGCATCAGGCCCTGGGCTGGAAGGTCACAGGTTCCAATGCCAGTACCAGCAACCTGACACTAGGGGGCCTTGAGCAAGACCAATCAACCAAATAATGTAAATGTTGTAAAAGCATCCATGTACGCATCCTGGTGGTTTATTATGAACCTCAGATGTTCTTCAGCTGTAATGTGGGTTTGGAGTCTCCCAGACGCAGCAGGGTCACGTTAAATTGTTGCTGCTGGAAAGTCATTAAAGCTCAACCTTCCGACTGTTTGTTCTGCTTCTGCAAACACTTATTAACTCCTGAGCTAAACGACCCTGTTAATACCCATTCCCCCATCCGGATGGAATTAATTTGCTGCCCCGGCCAAACGAAGGAGCAGAGTCCTCGCCTCACTTTCTGCACAAATGAAGAATCAATCAGTCGAGTCGATGAAGCAGGCGCTAAACGCCCCGTCGCTGCTGCGGTCGAGAATTTAAATGCGATCCCCAAACCTGGAAGTGCGTTATCAGGAGTAGTACATCTCAGATATCCGATTTCTGCCACCGGCACACAGATCTACGCACTCTTTTAACTTCATTTCTCAGTTCCGGGTGCTTTAGCGCTTGAAGACGTATTTGCAGAATCGCCGTTTGACATTTCTTCACCCAAGGTCAGGAATTCATTCACACTCCATTCTATTGGATTAAAAATGTAAAAAAAAAAAGGGATTGAAGGTGAAAGGCTTTTTGGTGCATCACTCCGGTCTTCAGTAATGAGCTATGAATTTGGGGTTAAAAAGACAGTTAGAACACATCTCATAAATACATTTTAATTTTATTATTTTATTTTTATTATTAAAATATAATAATATCTATGGTAGAGGCACTGTGGCTTAGTGGTTAGCACCTCCAGGGTCCTGGTTTGATTCTCGTCTCGGCCATGTGAGTGTGTGGAGTTTGCATGTACTCCCCGTGCCTCAGTCAGGGGGTTTTTTCTCCGGGTTTCTCCCGTTTCCTCCCGGTCCAAAAACATGCACAATAGGTTGATTGGCACCTTGGAAAATTGTGTGTGAATGTGTGTTTGAATGTGAGTGTGTGTGCCCTGTGATGGGTTGGCATTCCATTCATCTAATGCCCATAGACGCCTTAGAGGGAAGATCTGATAAATCGGTAGAAGATGAATATGAATATGAATATGGTGCTATTGGTCAACTTTTGGTCATTAACACAAATATGAAATGAACAGCACAAGAAGTAATGGTCTATGTGTTGGTGTGTTGGTGGGTGGTGGTGGTGATGGTGATGGCGTTGGTGATGTAATTGTGATGGTGACATTTTTTTATATATATATATATATATTATATATATATATATATATATATATATATATATATATATATATATATATATATATATATATATATATATATATATATATAATATACATACATGGGTCATTATTGTCATGATAGGCCCCTCTGCTCCATCTACCATAATGGGCAAGCTCTCGGAACTCACTTCACAACAGGATGCAGAGGGACTGAGGAAAGGCAGCGTAGCCCGTAGCGCATGATAAAGGGGCTGGGGCATCATCAACAAGACATGGCTGGAGTTTATCCCGGAGTGGCACTTCTATTATCTTCAATCCGGTGGCTTCTATAAAAGGCCGCTGGAAGGGGGTTGAGATGGAGAATGTCTGGGCTCCCGACTAATGGCGTATGTTTCTTTTTCCGACCTTCCACTACAGGTGAGATGGCCGATGCGGATAAGGAATTCCTGCCAGACCCTCGCAGCACCTCGCATCTGGGAGCCTCCACAGCCTTGCTCCAAGAAACCAGCCTGACCCCTACATGCTGATGGATATCCGGAGGAAGAAGCTGCCTACCGATTGGGATCATTTTCACTTCACTGCCCTCCGCCCCCCCCCCCCCCCCCCAGTTACATCTATATATGTATATATATATTGCACATAAATAAAAACATTCTTATATTTCTTTTATTTCTTGGCCAGTACCTATCTTTAACGGAGTGCTAAAGTCATTTTTCCACATCTGTATCTTCCAAGCTATTAATTATGGCTTGGGCTCGCTCACTCCTCTTATTAGCATATAGTGAGAACATTAAGCAGAGTAAAAAAAGAAGAAGAAAAAAACGCTTTTATAAAAAGCCTGCAATAGCCCACAGCTTTGACATCCCATTAAGCGGTCATGACACAGACGTGATGCTTTAATGAAAAGATGGTTTACGGGATTGTGAGTAAAACACCAAGGCCGTGCTCCCGCATCCATAATTACACATAATCAGAAAAGCGAGATTAATCTGTTTCTCACGCCTCGAAATGCAAAGCTAACGTGCAAGCGTAATGCATGGATAGGTTAGCGCTAATCAGCAAATACAAACATTTAAGGAATGTAATCGCATAGCTTGGTTTCAGACACTTTACTTATACTTCGCTCTTAAGCGGGTTTTAAAGGAGAAGTTAAAAGCTGATTGGATTTTACTAGCTGGATAATAAAAGTGTTAGCGGTTAGTGATGCGCTATCTTACAGATGTAGTAAGAAAATACACAAATGATGCTCCCCTAAATATACACTTACACCACAGTGCATGCTGTATACACGCCAGTGCACGATGCTTTATACACCCCAGTGCACGATACTGTATACACCCCAGTGCATGATGCTCTATACATGCCAGTGCACGATGCTGTATACACCCCAGTGCATGATGCTCTATACATGCCAGTGCACGATGCTGTATACACCCAAGTGCATGATGCTCTATACACGTTAGTGCACGATGCTGTATACACCACAGTGCATGATGCTCTATACACGCCAGTGCACAATGCTGTATACACCCCAGTGCATGATGCTGTATACACCCCAGTGCATGATGCTGTATACACCCCAGTGCACGATGCTGTATACACCCCAGTGCACGATGCTGTATACACCCCAGTGCATGATGCTGTATACTACCCCACCCCCAGTGCATGATGCTTTATGCTGTATACACCCCAGTGCACGATGCTGTATTCACACCCCAGTGCACGATGCTGTATACACCACAGTGCATGATGCTGTATGCACACGTATACACCCCAGTGCACGATGCTTCGTATACACCCCAGTGCACGATGCTGTATACACCCCAGTGCACACTGTATACACCCCAGTGCATGATGCTGTATACACCCCAGTGCATGATGCTCTGTATACACCCCAGTGCACGATGCTGTATACACCCCAGTGCATGATGCTGTATACACCCCAGTGCACGATGCTGTATACACCCCAGTGCATGATGCTCTATACACCCCAGTGCACGATGCTGTATACACCCACAGTGCATGATGCTCTGTATACACCCCAGTGCACGATGCTGTATACACCCCAGTGCACGATGCTGTATACACCCACAGTGCATGATGCTCTATACACCCCAGTGCACGATGCTGTATTCACGCCAGTGCACGATGCTGTATACACCCCAGTGCATGATGCTGTATACACCCCAGTGCACGATGCTGTATACACCCCAGTGCACGATGCTGTATACATGCCAGTGCACGATGCTGTATACACCCAAGTGCATGATGCTCTATACACGTTAGTGCACGATGCTGTATACACCACAGTGCATGATGCTGTATACACGCCAGTGCACGATGCTTTGCCATGCACGACTATACACGCCAGTGCACGATGCTCTATACACGCCAGTGCATGATGCTGTATACACCCCAGTGCACGATGCTGTATACACCCCAGTGCACGATGCTGTATACACCCCAGTGCATGATGCTGTATACACCCCAGTGCACGATGCTGTATACACCCCAGTGCACGATGCTGTATTCACGCCAGTGCACAATGCTGTATACACCCCAGTGCACGATGCTGTATTCACCCCAGTGCATGATGCTGTATACACCCCAGTGCACACCCCATGCACAATGCTGTATTCACCCCAGTGCATGATGCTGTATACACGCCAGTGCACGATGCTCTATACACGCCAGTGCATGATGCTGTATACACGTATACACCCCAGTGCAGTGCTGTATACATGATGATCTGTATACCCAGTGCATGATGCTCTATACACGCCAGTGCACGATGCTGTATACACCACAGTGCATGATGCTGTATACTCCCCAGTGCATGATGCTTTATATACACCCCAGTGCACGATGCTGTATTCACGCCAGTGCACAATGCTGTATACACCCCAGTGCGGGCGGATGGATGAATGGATGGATGGATGGATGGATGGATAGATGGATAGATGGATAGATAGATAGATGCACATGCACATTCAGCACATGCACTTGTGAACACAAACACGCACACGTATATACACACACACACAAAGAGAGAAAAAAATAAAGCCATCTAATTTCCTTGCACGCCGTTTTCACTTTTCTCTCTCTCTGTAAGACCTGCTCCTGTGGATTTTCCCAGCAGCCCCTGCAGGATCTCGTGCTCCAGATAGTACTTTAACACGACGCTGTCATCTCAAGTAAACACTGGGGGAAGGGAAAAAAAGGGAATACAGACTTTTCTGTTCAACATCCATTAATTAGTGCTCCCCCGAGTCGGCTGTGTTTAAACGTCACCGAGCAGCGAGGTTGCCAGACAGTCACAATCACAAACTTCTACTCCTTTTTCCTAACAAGCCTCCTCCAATCGGATCCTGCTGCTGAACTCGGATCGCTCTGACTGAGCGGGATAATAAGATCCTCTACACGCCTCGGAAAGCTCACTAGCAGGAAGGAAAAAGCGCTCAGGAGTGGAAACGGTGCAGTCTTAGTCTGTCCACAACACTTAAATGCCTGGAAGTGAGAAGAGAAAGCAGGAATGTCACACCTTTTCCGAACGAATCCCGGAATAATTGGTGCGGTTTCTGACAGCAGTGCGGATCCGCCGCTAGTGACCGAACCAGAAATACGATCCGGCTTCGTGCCCAATAATCTTTGTGCGCGGATTGATTCTTATATCGCCATTTTACTCTGGGAATGCCACGTCTTATACACCAGCGCGGAATGTTTTCCGGCTCAGATTAAACACCGCTGACGTTTATTTTACATGCAAGTTAAAAAGAGGCAGCTTGTTAAACGGAGACGGTGGAGATGTTTGAACAAATCCCAGTCAACTTTACGCTTGGATTAATATTTATGGTTGCGCAGGACGGCAGATGGCTGCAGCCTCGGCCCGGTGTTCAGGGCGGGACACTGTGAGCATCTGCTTTCTGCCCACTGGCTGTGCTTCATTACAGAAGCAAAGCCTGCTGGGAAAAACAGACATAGCTTACAATTTTCAATTATTTTCACTCATCCCCTATTCCTCTATCACTCATTCCCATCATCTACCATTCAACCCCACCATCTATCACTCATCCCATATTCCTCTACCACTAATCCCTTCAACATCTATCACTCATCCCTATCATCAACAACTCAACCCCATCATCTATCACTCATCCCATATTCCTCTACCACTAATCCCTTCAACATCTATCACTCATCCCTATCATCAACAACTCAACCCCATCATCTATCACTCATCCCATCATCTACCATTCAACCCCATCATCTATCACTCATCCCATATTCCTCTACCACTCATTCCCATCATCTACCATTCAACCCCAATCTATCCCATCCCATTCCTCTCTATCCCTTCACTCATCCCATCCCTATCATCAACAACTCAACCCCTCATCTATCACTCCCAATCCCTTCAACATCTATCACTCATCCCTATCATCAACAACTCAACCCCATCATCTATCACTCATCCGATATCCCTCTACCACTAATCCCTCCAACATCTACCACTTTTCCCTATAATCTACCACTCAACCTCATCATCTATCACTCATCCCATATCCCTCTACCACTAATCCCTCCAACATCTACCACTTATCCCTATAATCTACCACTCAACCTCATCATCTATCACTCAACCCATATCCCTCTACCACTAATCCCTCCAACATCTACCACTTATCCCTATAATCTACCACTCAACCCCATCATCTATCATTCATCCCCTATTCCTCTACCACTCATACCTCCATCATCTACCACTCAACCCTTAATCTACCACTAATCCCTCCATCCTCTACTATTCATCCCTATCATCTACCACTAATCCCTCCATCTCAGACTTGATGTCTTGATGTCTCAGACGTGATGTTTTTCTGTAATGATTTTATATCTTATATAAAGGCGTATCAGAGAGGTGCGGGATCTAAACGCTGCTTTGCATCACTTAACTTCAAAAACAAATAAACTCTAATTAGATCTCAATGCTTTGAAGCGAGAACAAGAGCTTTGTGTTGTTGATTTTCTGTATTATGTGAGAGATTGTTTTAACAAACGGAAACTGGATGTGACGGCGTTTCTCGGAGTGGACGTGATACACAAAGTTTCTCAACGGTTTTAATTGTCTCTGGTTTTTACATTAGACGTGATAAGATTGATGAAGCTGTGTAAGGTGTGATTATATGTAATAATGTGTACAGTTGTGTCAGATGTGGAGTTTTAGTTACTATGTCGGTGTGTAAACACGATACAGATTTATTACAATGGATAAAAAAAACACACGGCAAAGTTGGATTTGGAAAATGAACTTTTTGATGTAAAAGTCAATACAAACACAAAGCCTTCTGATTTAAAACATGAAATCACAAATGAAAATATCAAAACATCACTTTCAAAAGAACACACTTTTATACTTCTTTTTTAATTTAATAGAAGAGAAAAAAGAAACGACCCAAACCAAAAGCTTACAGTCTCTTACAGCCAGATCCCTATAGATAGATAGATAGAAAGTGAGACAGACAAACAGACAGACAGACAGACAGACAGACAGACAGATAGATAGATAGATAGATAGATAGATAGATAGATAGATAGATAGATAGATAGATAGATAGATAGATAGATAGATAGATAGATAGATAGAAGGATGGACGGACGGACAGGCAGATAGATAGCTAGATAGCTAGATAGATAGATAGATAGATAGATAGATAGATAGATAGATAGATGCGCGATAGATACAGAGCTAGATAGATAGAAAGTGAAACATACAGATGGATCGATCGTAGCATAGATAGATAGATAGATAGATAGATAGATAGATAGATAGATAGATAGATAGATAGATAGATAGATAGAAGGATGGACGGACGGACAGGCAGATAGATAGCTAGATAGCTAGATAGATAGATAGATAGATAGATAGATAGATAGATAGATAGATAGATAGACTAGATAGATAGATAGATAGATAGATAGATAGATAGATAGATAGATAGATAGATAGATAGATAGATAGATAGATAGATAGATAGATAGATAGATAGATAGATAGAAAGTGAAACAGACAGACAGACAGATGGACAGACAGATAGATAGATAGATAGATAGATAGATAGATAGATAGATAGATAGATAGATAGATAGATAGATAGATAGATAGATAGATAGATAGATAGATAGATAGAAAGGGAAACAGACAGGCAGACAGATAGACAGAAAGATAGATAGTTTCTGTGTTATTGATCAAAATGTCAATAGATTAAGTCCCATTATCACCAAGGTGACAACCTTGGGCCCTTGAGCAAGGCCCTTAACTATCTGTAATGACTCACAACTTCCTAATATTTGCAAAGAAAAACTTTGTGTCTGCACATTTTTCTATGTGACAAATATTAAAGTACTTTTAAGCTGTTTGATACCATTTTTCATTATATTTCCCGTATAAAACTCATTTTCTTCCTGTTCCCAATATAAATCAAACCACGTGAGAAAATCTAGTACAGGACCTGTATGTTACTATGGTTACAGGTATTTATAAGCAGCGTATCCATTTACGACGCTAATTAAAACTTAAATGCTCTTAAACAAAAAAAAAAAAAACTGAACTTCCAGCCAATCACAATCCTCTATTCACACTACTTTTGATTCCTCTCAAATAAACAATATTACCAACTAGAAACATGTATAAATTCATTCTCCAGCCTTTATTTTTATATCAAAGCTTTATTTATGTGCTCAGGTTCGGGTTTCCGTATCTCAGGTAATGATATCCGTCCAGGAAACACCGAAGTCACACCAGGGACAGGGATTTGTGCATCTGCTGTCGTTTTCCCTTTATCCCTCCATCTAAAGTGTCTATCCGCTGAGTGCACTTTATCTCTATAGGACACAGATAGCTGCCTTATCTGCTCCTCCACACCGGAGGCAGCGCTTTCAAAACTTCACTCATTTTATCACGTGGAGGAGGAAAAACACTCCCACGCCACCGCTGGCCTTTAATCCACCACGCGTCAGTCTGTTAGAAGGGGATGAGGTTACGGTGCAGCGTTACTTCCTTTCAATTCTTCGTTTTAAGCAAATGTGCTCGCAAATACTGGATTCTGATTCGTCCGAATGTATTCAATTATTTCTTGCGGCACTGTTTCTAAAGTCGTACTCCAGGATCAAAGTCTAAAACAAACAAATAAATAAACAAAGAATTCAACAATGGAAAGCCAAAAAAAAATCCTTTTGCGTTTTATTTATTTTATCCTGGATTAATACTCACACGATCCTGGATTTATTATTCATTATCACGGGTTAATTATCTTGCGATCTTTTTAATCTCGTGATCACGGCTAATTGACTTTGCAAGAAGGGTTTAAATAACTAGTGTCTTAATTACTTCCTGTTTTTTTTGTGCTTAATAATTCCATGAAATTGTTTTCATTATCGTGTGGTCCTGTTTTAATTCATTCATAACCCTCGCTTAAGTTTTCTTTTTGGTGATTTTGTCTTAATTCTCTCATAATAATGGCTTTATCTCATAATTCTGATTTAATTATATTGTTTAATTAATCCATGATCCTGGCTTTGTCCTCTTATTAACTTATTAACCTGGTTTAATTACTTATCCTTGCTTAATGACCTCATACTACTGATTTAATTATCTCATGATCCTGGCTTCAGTATCTCATAATCATGTTTTAATTGTCTTATATACCTGATCCTGGTTTAATTAATCTACGAATCTGGTTTCATCCTGGTTTAATTGCTTTTTCTTGCTCAATTAACTCATGATCCTTGATTAATTATATCTATATATATATATATGAGCCTTGTTCACGATCCTGAATGAATGATTTCTTGATCCTGTCTTAATTATTTTACAATCCAGGCCTTGTTATTTGATGATCCTGGATTAATGATCTCATGATCCTGGTTTTAAAATCTTATACTCCTGTCTTAATTCTCTCTCACGATCCGTGTTTACTCATTTCCTGTTTAGTTATTTGGTGTTTTTTAATCTCTTGATTTTGGTGTAATTATCACATAATCCTGGCTTAAATATTTTGTGATCTTGGGTTTAATAATCGTGTTAATGATTTCCTGATCATTGCTTTCGTTATCTCATGATCCTGCGAGAATTATCTTGCTATCTCGATCATCTTGTAATTCTGCCATGATAGTCGTATGCTCTTGTGCTTAAGTTTGACTCTATTTTAATCACTGAAAACAAACATGCAAATGTAGATAGATAGATAGATAGACAGACAGACAGACAGACAGGCAGATAGACATGCATATAGATAGATAGATAGATAGATAGATAGATAGATAGATAGATAGATAGATAGATAGATAGATAGATAGATAGATAGATAGATAGATAGATAGATAGATAGATAGATAGATAGATAGATAGATAGATAGATAGATAGATAGTTTCTGTGTTATTGATCATAATGTCAATAGATTAAGCCCCATTATCACCAAGGTGCCAATCTTGGGCCCTTGAGCAAGGCCCTTAAGCATCTGTAATGACCCACAGCTTCGTAATATTTGCAAAGAAAGACTTGATCTGCCATAATAATCGCATGTGCTTAAGTTTGACTCTATTTTAATCACTGAAAACAAACATGCACATGTACTTGATTTGGGATGTGAGCAATGTTTACAGAGCGATGTTTATTCGCCGAACTGCTTATGAATTATAACTCGACTGTCAGCGAGTATCTTCTTCTTCCATTAGGTTTACATCATGCAGCTTTTCAATAATTACACACCCTCTAATGGAGCTGTGTGAATATATGATGAGTTATAATGTGCAATTAGATCCTCTCTCCCTCTTTTTTTTCCCTCTCTCCCTCATTTCTATGTGCATATCAGCATGTTAGCAGAGCTCGTGTCTTGTGTCTCCTCTCCAGCCAGTGTTTGATTATTCAATTTCCAAAGCACCACAGGGGCCAAAATATATGCACACTAATCTATCTGACTTTGTTCTGTTTGCCCAAGACATAAAGGCAAATTTAGGGAAGAGGCGTACAGATCCTTTATTCCACATGAATCCGAATGAATTATGTGCTGCTTTAATGTGTTACAGAGTCGAGGACGGGTAAAGAGCAAAAGAGCGTTAATTCCTCGTATTACTCTTTATACAGACAGTAAAATACAAATAAATCATTAATACATTCTTTGGATGCCTAACTTAAAACTACAGAACTTAAACCTCTTTTTTTATCATGAATTAATTTACTTATTTATGAATATGTATTTATTAATGTATTATGTTATGCCTTTATTTATTTATTTATTTATTTAATCATTTTATCACATATTTATATTATTTATATTATTAATGTGTTTTGTTTATTATATTACAAATATTCATTTTCATTATTTATTTTTAAAGTGCACCTGGAGGATTCTGTCACCAAAACACATTCCTTGTAAGCACTTTCTTATCCTGATTTTGACAGCATTATTTTTAGTTGTAAACCTTCAGGGTTATTTCACTTAGAGAGTGTGCAGAGTGTGTAGTGTGTGTAGAGTGTGTAGCATGTAGTGTGTAGAGTGTGTAGTGTGTATAGTGTAGAGAGTGTAGTGTGTAGAGAGTGTAGAGTGTGTAGAGATAGAAGGGTGTGTATAGTGTGTAGTGTGTGTAGAGTGAGTAGTGTGTAGAGTGTGTAGTAGTGTGTAGTGTGTAGAGTGTGTAGTGTGTATAGTGTGTAGAATGTCTAGAGTGTGTAGTGTGTGTGGTGTGTATAGTGTGTAGTGTGTAGAGTGTTGACTGTGCAGTGTGTAGAGTGTGTAGAGAGTGTAGTGTGTAGAGAGTGTAGTGTGTAGAGAGTGTAGTGTATCAGAGTGTGTATAGTGTCTATAATGTGTTGTGTAGAGAGTGTAGAGAGTGTATAGTGTAGAGTGTGTAGTGAGTAGTGTAGAGTGTAGAGTGTAGTGTTTAGTCTGTAGAGTGTAGTGTAGTGTGTAGTGTGTAGAGAGTGTAGAGTGTGTAGTGTAGAGTGTGTAGTGTAGTGTAGTGTGTAGTGTAGTGTGTAGTGTGTAGTGTGTAGTGTGTATAGAGTGTGTAGAGAGTGTAGAGTGTGTAGTGAGTTAAAGAAATGAAAACACACCTCTGTTGAAATTTCCAGCAGTATATTGGGAAGGGAGAAGGTTCCATAAACCAGCTGCTGAAATCTTTACTAAAGCGCGAGCAGAAATCCAGAGTTCCACGTCCTTAAAAAACCCCGTTCATCCTCCAAGATCTTCCTTCTGAAACAAGGACAGGATGTGACGGTCCACCGCAGGAGATCACACGCGCCTCACGTTCACCAGTGGCTCGGAAAGGAGGAAGAGAATCAATGAAGAACACGATGTAAGCCGGATTTGTGGAGGTGTTGAACGAAATCTCCCCGTGGTGTCCCTCAGGACAGATGTTGATGCGTTTACGCGTCTTCACGTGTCAGGTCTGCATCAACAGGAGCACTTTGAAGATCCCTGACACCTCCTGGGTTCCTGGGCGAAGAAACATCCAGCGGGAACGTTGTGGGAGAAGAAGGAAGCCTTGCATCACATGCAAACACTTTAATATCATTCCCAACACTGTGTGGATCACAGGCCTGAGGGAAAACACTGTGTCTCATGAAACATTCATGCCTTGTAAAGATGTGAACGTTCTATAGAGAACCTGCTGAAATAAATAACACTTGTTTATTGCACCCTGAGATCTGCTCCTTCTGGAGTGAAGCTCGGACATGGGAGGGAGGGGGGTGTAAAAAGTCTCATGTTTAGTGATACAGGTTAATTGGGAAATGTACATGGTTATTAATTGGTTATTGATTGCAGCAGTTTGTCTGAGTTCGGGCTCCAGTGTGAAGCAGCGTTGTATATCTGACGCGAGCGACGTTGTGGAAAATCTAAAGCCGTAAATCCAATTCAGTTGTAATGCAAGATATGACACATAATCGATAACCTCAGGTTGCTTCGATGTTTTATTTTCCTCCTTTCCTGGTGCATAGAGGTTAGTTTTCCGTTTGTTTGTTTTTTTTTTTTTGCTTGGTGTGATTCTGAAGAAAGAGTCGGAGATGGAATACCCTCCATTGAGGCTTGTTCATGTTCAGGGTCTCTTCTGGTCATATTACTGTATGATTAGATAAAGCTTGTTGACGTTTTTCTCCAATATCACTGGGATCATCTTTCAAAAGCCGAGCCTGTTGGGTCTGAACTCCTCCTTCTGGAGTTGGATCCTGGACTTTTTGAACTGGAAGAACAACATCAAACTAAGCATTGGTCTCCTTCAGGGGCATGTGTGAGGCCCGCTGCTGTTCATCATCAAGTTCTGTGATGACTTGACCCGTGGTGGGTCTCATCAGCAGGGACGAGGAGTCAGCATACAGAGAGGAGGTGGAGCAAACAGAGAAGGGATGGAAGAGGTGGGGCATACAAAGAGAAAGATGTATAGAATACAGAGAGGAGGTAGAGCATACAGAGATGAGGTGGAGAGGATGTATAGCATACAGAGAAGAGGTGGGCAGGAGGTGGAGTATACAGAAAGGAGGTGGAGATGAGGTGGAGGATCGGGAGCATACAGAGATGAGGTGGAGAGGATGTATAGCATACAGAGAAGAGGTGGGCAGGAGGTGGAGTATACAGAAAGGAGGTGGAGATGAGGTGGAGGATCGGGAGCATACAGAGGGGAGGTGAAGCATACATAGAGAAGGTAGAGATTAGGTGGAGCATACATACAGGAGGTGGAGCATCCAGAGAGGAGGTGGAGCATACAGAGAACAGATGGAGCATACAGAGAGGAGGTGGAGAGGAGGTGGAGCATACAGAGAACAGATGGAGCATACAGAGAGAGGTGGAGAGGAGGTGGAGCATACAGAGAACAGATGGAGCATACAGAGAGGAGGTGGAGCATACAGAGAACAGATGGAACATACAGAGAGGAGGTGGAGCATACAGAGAGGAGGTGGAGAGGAGGTGGAGCATACAGAGAGGAGGTTTTCCTGTCCTAACCATGAAATTGTATAGAACGTTGGTAATGTATTTTGTGCAGGAAGCTTCACGGGGCGTCTGTGCTCAAAAGAAGACGATGTGCGTATTTGCGCCGCTCCTCAATTCACAAATCTGTCCGGTAAAAATTTCTCAAACATATTTGCTGTGTTTTTGTAAAACAGGGAAATGAAAACAGCACTTTTGTGTTGTTGCCTTGAATAAAGGCAGAAACACGAGCCATGACTCTTAAAAACAAGAACAACAATGAGTTATTGGATTAGACTATTAGTGTTTTATCATGTACAATGTTACATTACTCGTGATTAATGAGAGTCGACCCAATAACGTATAATGTATAATGTTCAGCCATTGAGTGCGCAGATAAATCATATCTACGTCACATGACCTCGAACGAAACGTTTTAAACCAGAAAAATTGGTAACATATTTAGTGACAGATATTACTGTTTAAAGTAACATGTATATCTCTGTAAATATCTCAAATAAAGTGTTTTACGGTTTCAGAACCTTTTAAAGGTGCATCTGGTGCGTAATCTTTTTTTCGCTATACAATTTGTATCGTTTGTACAAACCGAAAAACAAGATTTCCTATATATACACATGCATTTCACCAATTTGAATAACTGATGTTTCCTGATGGCCTGAGATGTCGGAGCTGGCATTCTCCCCGCTCGGGATCCATCTGTTATGTCTATTTTCGGAAGAATGGCACGTCCGCGGAGGTAGAAAGCGAGTTAATTGCGTTACGAATCGCATTACGGCGACGACCCCTCGATACGATGCGATACATGACTCACCGGCAGTGATATACTGTCGGTGTTTGTCGAAGAGCCCGGTATTTGTGTCTTTTCACAATGAGATCTTCATCAAAATGACTCACACAGAAGCTATTTTTCACGCCTGAACCTCTATTGATCGCCTCTCGCTCTGAAAAATGACTGATACTTCACGGAGAAGTGTTGTGCGCCCGTGTGTGTGTGTGTGTGTGTGTGTATAATTACGTCCTCTGACTCACACGGCTCTAATATAATAATTGTCATTTATACTGGATGTGTGCGATGTGTTATTACGCAGCACTCGCTCCAGCCTTTATTGTGCCATAACAATAACCAGCCTCGCTAGGAGGAGGAGGAGGATTAACTGAGAGGCTGAGCTATTTCTGTCCTACTCTATTACTCAGACGAGAGAGGGAGGGGGAGGGAGGGAGAAATAGAAAAAGAGAGGGAAAGAGAGGGAGAGAGAAAGAGATGTCCAGAATAAAGGTTCAGAGATCTGGCCAAAGCTCAGCAAAGGCTCAATAGTCATGTTTTCCCGTCTCTGATTGAGTTAAAAATAGCTCAATGGTGGTTATTACACTTATTGTGGTCTCCTCTACAAGAGATCCAATTCACACCGAGCCACAGGGGGTCATTTCTTAGTGCGTGACATTATTTATGATCCGGTTGGGGGATATATGTGATTGAGTATCCTGTGTTTGTCTACGATGACGTTTGAGCACATAATAAAGTCATAGCGATAAACACCGGCTGAAATTGACCATCGTATTTTAGTGGCCTTAGAGGGTGCTATTGCTTAAATGTAGCTTAACATTAAGCATTACTCTTCAAAATGCGCCTAATGGAAACGCGTGAAGGTGGGTTTTTCAGGTGATGCGAAGAAGGAATTGTGGCAGCATATCGGGAGTGGAGGGCGGAGCCAGACGGAACGAGCGCTAAGGAACACCTGGACCTGATGAGCACACTTGTTTCCATCCAGAAATAACAATAAAGAGGAGCCGGAAGGGGGACGTGCCAGGCTGCGGGTGCACTCGGGCAGACGTAAGGGAAACGGGCAAAAGTTGGGAGGACATGCCAGTCCTCAAGTGGGCATTGAAGGACATCGGAGGAGGGCTCCCTAGCCGTGAGGCTGTGGGTGTGTCCCGGCGCTTACTGTCCCTTGTACACACGCCGGAACACACACACAACCTCACAGCTCGGGAGCCCTTCTCCGATCTCCATCGATGCCCACTTGAGGACCGACACATCCACCCAACTCTTGCCAACACATTGAAAGCAATAAAGATGGCTCTCTGCTTGGTGATTTGTTGTCTGTGTCTGTCTCTTCCACCATGAATCGTTTACAGGAATAATTCACAAAATTTTAATGGGGACACTTTTTTCGCATTTCCACATGATATACCTTGCCTTGCCATGGGCACGATGCTGCCGTGCTACACGAGGCCCTATTGAACTGCACAGCTCAAAAAAGTGGACGCTTTCATCCGGAAATTCCGAATCCACAGATCCTCCGGAAATCATGCACTAGTGCCTCCCAGAAGAAGCGCATACATACTGCTTCCAAGTATAGGGGGGATCGTCTCGCCATTAATGCGTGTATAACACGCCTACATCTCCGATTACAAATAAAAAAAGCATTGGTTGCAATATAAGTAAGTGTGCCGATATCTGTCTCCATTTTTTTTAATGACTTCATGACAGGACGAGTTTTAGTGGCATGATGTGGTTAATGGAAACACCGTCATTTCACAACATTTTTTAAGCAGTTTTTAAGCAGTTAAAAATGTACTTTTCTAAATTGCCCAGAAGCATTCTGGTACTGGTACTGGTTTGATAAAAGGTGCTATATTGGAGACTTATTCCACTACCACTTTGAGGTATTTCACAATCGTCTCGTGGTCATCTTCATAGTCGTGGTCCTGGTCATCTTCCCAGCACCTGATCAGCCTGTGTGGATAGACATGGATGTTGTAGAGAAGATACAGACAAGAGCGAGTCACGTTGGCGACATGAGAAGAGAGAGCAGAGACTTGTGAAGGTTTACACTGAGATTCTGACCTGGAGATGAACCACCTGGGATCACAAGCAGTTCAGTTTTCTTCAGGTTGACGATCGCTCATCCATGAGGCGACGTCTGACGGGCAATCTGAGAGTAGAGTGGAAACAGTGGCATCTGATGGAGGGAAGGAGAAGATGAGTTGTCTTCTGCATAACAGGGTAGTCAAATCCAAATGTGAGGGGATGACTTCACCAAGAGAGGGAGTATAGAGTGAGAAAAGAAGAGGACCAAGTACTGAGCCTCGTGGGACACCAGTGTCAGATGTAGATCTTCTCCAAACATACGTGACATGCAGTAAGTGGTAGCTCAGCGGTTAAGGCTTTGGCCTCTCTTGGAAGATCTCAGGTTCAAATCCCACCACCACCAAACTACCAATAGAGGGCAAGTATACTGATCCCACCATAACATCTACCTGCCCATTTTGCAGATACATAATATATATATATATATATATATAATTTACTTTCACAGTATCACCTCCCCCTTTACACTGTTTAAATATGCAATTTAGCATGTATTTCTTTGTATGTTATATATGCAAATTGTATACACTAATTATTGCACCGGCAGGATGCTAACTGTATTTTGTTGCCCTTAACCCACATGTGCGGTGACAAAGTTGAATCTAATCTAATGTAAACTAATAACGAAATTCATCATACCGAACAAAAAAAATCTACTTTTTTGTAAATGGAGAAATCACAGAGCTGCAGTAAAAAGGCTTTTCTGCTCCACCACACACAGCCTTCTGCCTCTGACTCCGCACCCTGTCTTATTTCATACAATCCACCTTATTTCTCTCTGCACATCTAATGTGATGCTCATTAAAATGTAAAGCATGGGGGATGAAAAAAACCCAAATAAATAAATAAATAAAAAACCCCACCACATCTTCGTTTTTTAACCTGAAACCGAACGATCCAGCCTCAGAGGAGAATCTGCACGGCTTCACACTGCCTGCAAAGGAAACAATCCAAGATTCATATTTCAGATTAGATTCATAACCCAAGGGAAAGAAATGGGGTGAAAAAAAAAACACAACACAATTTCTTCTCCTCTTTGTATTCATGGATTTATTGTTTCCCAGATGCCCAGCAAATCCAGTGGGGAGGGTCGACACCCGGCGCCTGAGCTCCGAGATTCGTCTAGCTTTAATTAGCCGGGACATTACGCCATCGATGCGGCAAATCGGTCAACTTCTCATCGACGTTTAATGCCGTGACCCTTAAACCCCACTCTCTGTTTTAACACACCCTGCAGTTAAACTAACAAGCCGTAAAGTGACAGGTAACTATTTATATCCTGTAGATGTATGTGTGTATATGTGTGTGTGTGTGTGTGTGTTTGTACACAGAATATGAACACCAGAAGAAAGTGTGGTGTCTTTTTGGTAAAATAAAAATTTGCCTGCACCCTTTATTTTCTTTATAAAATAATAGAAACAAAAGTGTGCATGTACATCTTGGGGTGTGCCGCTAATATTTTGGCTCAGGGCCGACATTGACCAGCACCGGATGCATACATACAAAACATAAACATATAAAAGACATTACTGTTAATACTCAATGTATCACCGTGTCTAATGCGCCACCTGGTGGAACATGAGGTAATTACAGGACATGGTGCAAATTAATGCAATTGTACTTATGATATGATTTGATTTGGAAAATTCTGTACTGATCTTCGATGGGCCGGATTAAAAGGTAACTTTTGATGTAGACAGTCTAATTACTTAAACACGGTATAGAAGCACACATTAAAGTAACAAAAAAAGCAGATGACCAGAACGAAAGCATTTGGCAAAAGCAAAAGCACATACATTACAAAAAAAGTGGACGGGACGGAATCAGAAAGTCTATTTTTTTCTCTGCGAGCTTCTGATTTCAGCTTCCGATCCAGCTTTATAGGAGGTGGGGGTGGCTTTGTTAACCTGGACTGCCTCAAGTGGACGAGTCTGGAATAGCACCTGGACAGAGCAGACATATAAACCCACAGTAATATTACCAAAAAATCATATACAGAGGATTACATCATGAGCCTGAGCAACAATAAGCACTAGACACTGAAATAACTCTCCAATATAGAAAGCAGCCTTACAAGTCATTATTATTATTATTATTATTATTTTGGGGGTTTTTTTGGGTTGGGAGGAGGGGTGAGGAGGAAAACCCAGGCACTCGAAATAAAAGAAAAGTGAATTACACCGACAAAAATAAGCTTGCCTCTACATGGAACAAGACAGTGAGATTGCTTTTAGATGCTCTAATACACCACCGAAGCACAAGACAATATTCTCCGACCGGAATTTTATTTCCATCTTCATGGCGAGGCGTAAGAAAGACCAGAACGCATGTAATCTTTTCTCTCTCTCTCTCTCTCTCTCTCTCTCTCTCTCTCTCTCTCTCTCTCTCTCTTGAGAATAGTTTGTTTTTGTTGTGCTCGTTTGGATGATGTCTTTATATTGAAGTCGAGCTCGAAATAAGACTCGCCACTAGAACATAAAGCTACAACACAAAGGTTTGTTTGTTCTGCATTTATACATATAAAGGATCAAAGGTAACTGGGTTTTACAAAACAAGACCTGAAAACAATTAAAGATTGATAGAAAAGCTGAGAATGTAACCCTCGCTTGAATTATATAGACATTTGTAGAAACCTGAGCGTTAGCTGCTTCTTTGTGAACTGGTCATCTTCCCAGCCCTGGTCCTGGTCATCTTCCCGGCCCTGGTCCTGGTCTTCTACCCAGACAGGATCCTAGTCATCTTCCCGTTCCTGGTCCTGGTCAACATCATCCGGGCCCTGGTCCTGTCATCTTCTTGGCCCTGGTCCTGGTCTTCTACCCAGACATGGTCCTGGATATCGTCTCGGCCTTGGTCTTGATCATCTTCCCAGCCCTGGTCCTGGTCATCTTCCCAGCCCTGGTCCTGGTCCTAGTCATCTTCTCGGCCCTGGTCTTGGTCATCTTTCCTGTACTGGTCCGGGTCTTCTATCTGGACCTGGTCCTCGTCATCTTCCCGGCCCTGGTCCTGGTCCTGGTCATCTTTCCAGCCCTGGTCCTCGTCATCTTCCCAGTCCTGGTCCTGGTCTTCTACCCGGACCTGGTCCTGGTCATCTTCCCGTTCCTGGTCCTGATCATCTTTCCAGTCCTGTAAAGGCACCATTTGTTGTGGATGTCCAGCAGGACAGGTAGAATGGGACAATCTGCTGACCGCACCACCCTCTGAAGGACTCGCCTGTCCTGTATGTTGCTTTTCCTGATCCAGGAAGTGATGTTTCCCTTCAGGACGCTCTCGATGGTGCAGGTGTAAAACTGTCATACTATCTGAGATGGAAAGTTCGAGTGAAGAGGAAATTTCATTTTCAAGTTCAATATCATGTCAAGAAATTGTAGCTCATACAGGTCACCCGTGCCCTCGTTTGGGAGCAGGAGGTACCATTTTTTAGAGCTGTGATCTGCCGAATAAAAACTCTCGCATCATCGATACACACCCAAGACTCAAGTGAAACCTCTTGTAGTTGTCTGAGACGGATGTTGTGTTGTGTTATGACACAAAGCCGTGCAAAACCCGCTTCAGTCAGCAAATAACGTGCTTGCATTAAAGTGTGTCCCACCTATCCCATAGGGGAGGAGAATCAATCTTCCAGCCGCCTCCGTCTGAGATTCCATGATTCAATTTACACGGCAGACATGCCAATAAATTTATTTTAATTAAGGGGAGGCAGTGGAGGAGCTGCCATAAAACTCAGGCAGCAGCTGAGATGAGATTTCAGTCTCTATCTCTCTCTCACTCTCTCAGACGTACGTACAAGAGCACATCTGGATTTCAGGCTCTCGGTTTACAATCGCCATGTCCTGCCCTGGCAGCCGTTTAACTTCTACACCTCGATCTACACTCGAGTGTGTCTTCCAGCTCTGCTTGTCTTTCCTAGAGTCTTGACAGGACATCAGTCTTGTTGTTCTTGGACTCGTGCCTGTTGTGAGAGTAAACGCTATCAGGGCACCCTGCAAGTTTTGGCAGGAATTCATCCTCTTAGCAGATTTGACCTTTTTGTCAACAGCAGAGTTAGCGAGATGCTTTTTACCCTCTAAACCAGATCTGCAATCACCTACATCACCCGAATCGGCTATTAGCAACATGTCTGACTGACATCAGTGTGTATCTCAGGGGTCACAAACTCAGTTCCTGGAGGGCTGCAGCACTGCAGACTTTATCCATAATTAACAATCACCTGATCCAACTAATCAAGTCATTAAGGCTTATTTTAAAACTACAGGGTATTTATGTTGGAGAAGGGTTGCGACCCTCCAGGAATGGAGTTTGAGACCCCTGGTGTATCTTTTATCTATAAACCACACTCATTGCCCACGCCGTCATTTTATGTGGTGTGCAAGAGTTTAAAAGATGTATAATTGTATTAAAATAAAGCTTTAAAGCGTGCATTGGTAATAAACTACATCTCCCACAATGTACACAACTATGTTACATGTGAAGTGGCGACATCCTGCCACTAGAGTGAGGTGTATCCCACAGAGGGTGATTTTTCCAACAAGCTGAAATGAGAAATTTCAACCAAATGTCCAGAAAGTGAAAAATGGATACAGATGGAAGGCACTTCCAAGAAAGCTGTGAAGATGTTTGTGCTATGTGGGAAAAAAAAAGCGCTGTGTGTTTTGTGTTATGAGGTGACGTCGCTCATCAAACACAATATGCTGTCTTATAGTTACAACCGGCCCTTCCAGGGAAACCATAACTACTGATGTGACCACGGTGATTTCACACCCCTGACATAACGGGTTATGCACTAACTGGAAATGATTTGCAAAAACCAAAAGGAACCCAACATCGACCTTTCCAGGTTTAACAATAAATACATCCAAAAAGCACTTTATTCTTTAGGATATCATCACACCATCAAAAAAAAAAAACATTTTGCCCCCATTTTAAGGAGGTTTCCATGGTGATAAAAGGACTGCACCTGTGCCATTTGTCCCCGGAGGCATCTACTTCCACCATGAAGGGCAAAAAAAGGATAAGGGGGAAAGATATGAAAGATAAAAGCACTGGTATTGTCATCTTTAAGGGTATAGAGTTTAAAATGCTTTATGATTCTACAAAATGCATTTATATTTATTTATTTATTTATTTATAATTATTTAAATATAATTATTTATTATATTTATTAAAAATTATTATTATTTTTTTTTTTTTCATTTGTCTCATTCACACTTTGTTTCTTATTCGTTCTTAACGATGTCATTAAAGTGACCGTGTGCTTATATTAAAGTATAAAAGTGACTTATAATTGTGCAGAAAATAAACAGAAATTCAAGCATTAAAAGAATCCATCGTTAATAAATAATATATGTAATACTTAAAGTAAATAATACTATTTATTTCTTTTTGCTTTTAGTTAATAATACTAAAAGCAAATAATACTAAAATACTAAAACTGAAAGTAAGACTCTGAGAATTGTGACTTCTCTTTGCTATAAACTCTGACCTTTATCTTTTTGTTCACACGTCCAGGTTTTGCCTCTGCAGGGAAGCTCGTGTTGTCTGATGACATTTTGTCCTGGTTGTGCTTTTGTTCTGACCCCCATGTTACATTACGTAGTGTGTGGCTGATTTTCTGCCCTCCATGCCCTCTGAAAAAAACACATTATAGTGAATTCATTGTGAAATGCGTTTATTATACGATAAGATCAATCGTTGTTTTTTTCCCCCTGAATAAATAACATTTCTTTTGGTTCTTTGTGAAGATCTGAAGAGATGCCACACCTAGTTTAGATCAGCGAAATCTTTTTTTTACCCATCTGCCTCAGACGTGTGTGTGTGTGTGTGGGCAAAGTGAGCGAATTAATAATTAAATCAGCAACCACCTGTCGTTTACTCGGAGAAGCTGAAAAAGAGAGCGAGAGCGAGCGCGTCGTTTTTCTCATATTTGCCAATCAGCTTCACAATTCCTGTAATTAACTCAACATCAGAATAACCAGCTCCATCCAATCCTGCTCACAGTGTTAGTAATGTGTCCTAATTTAATTACCCCCTCATTTCCACTTAATATGTGCAGAAACTCGAGAAGTTGTTTTTTTATATATACTATTAAATAATTAAGAAGACTTAAATCATAAAAAAGAGATTTTTATTGCATGTCATTTGCGATGTCATATCATCTGTATAGCCCGTTTATCAGTTCTGATTGGTCAGACATGAATTGGACAATAGTATCAGTTAGTGTTACGCGATATATCGGTACGAGAAACGATACCCTGCTTTTAAAAATGATCCAATTCATCATTTTATTAGTTTAAAAAATGACAGCTGTAGTTCCAATTGTTGTACTACAGGGGGCAGTGCACTCTGACTTTCCTGCTGGTGGAACTAAATAATTACAATGACAATTTATTCTTGTATTATTTTATTTTGAATGAAGTTTCATTATTCAATTTCTCTTATCGTTCTGTTTTGTTTTGTTTTTTTATCATGACATTTAATGTAAGTATTGTAAATTTGGTATTGCGACAACACCAGAACAAATCGGTCCTGCGAGCTCGTCAAGGAATCTTAGCGGAGTTGACCTTTTGGTAAACACTAGAGTTAGAGAGGATCTTAAGGCGATGCTTTTTCTCTCTAAACAAGCTCTAAATCATGATATACTGATTATACAGGCCAGTTTCTAAAGTCGACAGTTCAATGTTCTTTGGAAAAGCTATGTCTACGGAACATTTGTACACTGGTTTTTTGCTGATGCTGCAAAAAACCTATGACTAGTGCGCTGAAGTAGATTTTTAACATAACCAATTTTTACGGAAATAACAAACTTTGCAGCCTAAAACTGTGAGTGTACGATAAATATTCGATGAGCTATGACCAAAAATGTGCAAAGTTGATTTTTTGGGGATTATAGCGCTCCCCTGTGTCCAAATGTCTTGAGACTTTATAAGCCTCTCCCCAAACTGAGCTCTACCATCATGTCTCTAGGACTTATGGTTTGGTCTTCACGATAACTTTTAGGGCAGAAAGAATAATAATAATAATAATAATAATAATAATAATAATAATCACACCAATAACAATAGGATTTCACTCACTACATGCTTGAATCCCTTAAAAAGTAATTATAGTTCATTGAAGAATACCAAAATAATTGAACCCTACATGGACCTATAGGAAGCTTTTATTCTTCACGGCTACTTTTTTTACATTTACACTATTTGGCAAAAGCCCTTATCCAGAGCGATGTCACGGTGCTCTCTCTCCTCGCTCCTCCCTGCTCTTTCCCCACACACACACACACACACACACACACACACACACACACACTAATTGGCCCCAGCTGTTTGCAATTCTCCCTCTCCCGATATAAGCCCGGTTCTCCCTACATTCCCGGTCCGGGCTCGTAGCACGTACGTAGTGTCGCGGACACGGACGCTCATAGATGTATGTTTAACCTTTTGTCTGTTCCCGTTTCCAGTCTGTTCCCGATTCCAGTCTGTTCCGCACCCGCTCCTGCTCTCCGGTACTCCCGGTACCACGGCGCGCAGCGCGCAAGGCTCCCGTAGCCTGTCTGGCCGCTCCTTTTGAGCGGCGTCTCCTCTGTTGTTCTTTATAATAAATCCTGTTTTGTTGGTATTCCGGATCTCCTGTGTCTCTGTGCAGCGTCCACCGTTACAAGCGACTTCTAATTGGGAATTAAAGGCCTTGGTGAAGGGCCTACTAGTAGCAGGTGATGGTGGGATTTGAACCTACAATCTGCTGATTCAGATGCCAAATCCTTAACCACTGAGCTACCATGTCCAGTCTTGCCCCATGTGGATGAAGCACTAATGTATGTGATAGCAGAAGTCCTATAGGCGAAGATCTTCCAATTTAACCCACTGGTTAAATTTCCTGCTCTCAAGACAATTGGATGAAGTTTTATTTGCAGCTTAGTGGATGGCAAAGAATTTTTGTCCTAAAAGTTTAAATCTCAGGCACAATCAGATTCCACTCATGTGCCCCTAAGGCTCATAAACCCCAGTGATATTAATTACTTTGGATCAAAATATCTGCCGTAAAATCATAAATGTAAGAAACACAAACTCCTTCGCCTCCGAAAAAGGCATGCAAATATAAATTGCATATGCTTCAAACCAAATTCCGAGGAATCTGAATCAGGCCTGCTTGATATTATGTTTTAGATTAATCGCATGTTTTCAGTGTACCATAAATGAATACTTTATCCTGTTTCTAATACTGTAACTAACTGTAATTATATACATTCCTCTCAAAATGTCTACTTTTTATAATATTTGTGATTATTTCATATTTATTTGAATGTATAAGTTATTCTTTTAGTATAAATTTTTTGTTAATTAATTAATTTCTTGTTAATTACAATGTTACTTTGTTTAGTTGTTGTTTTAATTGTAAAATATGGGACGTGGCTCCTTTAAGAATTCTGTTCCGGTTGATTTCCATATAAACTGGTGATACGTTTAGGTTATACAGAAGCGCATTGCATTCACAAAAGATAAAATGAGCTTTATTACATAATACGGATTTGGGAATGCAATGCGCTTGTGTAAGATTCCGTACGGTAATATACACTAATATAGTGAGGAGATCATACCTGTTGTGAATGCGCAGCTAGTAGGGGAAAATCAGGGAAATTTGGGAAGCGTGAGTGGATGCACTGAAGTTTCTTTATTCCTTTCTTCTTTTTTGCTCTTTATTGTGAAGGAGTGAAGGAGCAGATCACTCACATAGTGACGCACACTGCATTAATCAAGCCTTAATAACATTAGTGTCGTTAAAGTCAATTTGAATTAAAATAACCTCATTAACTTTTTAGAAGACGGAGTGAAGAAGAGTTTTAGAAGACGGTTATTTCCTTAACACTGCCCGCCATACTATGTAGCTATAAATGGATAATAATTAAACTGTTGCTGGAATAAAAGGAAAGAAAAGAAAAACCCCTTCCACTTCTCTTATGTAACGCTGACATCGGTGTTTCTTTCTAAAGGTCACGTTCATTAGTGTGGAACTTTGTAAACTCCGGTCGCCTTCATGTTCTTTGTGCTTTCTCCAGGCAGACTTGAGACTAATGAGAGTGATCTCGTTGGCTGTGCGCCGCATAAGACCCACAATGCATTGCTTTCTATGCACCCCTGCCAGGTGATAATGACTCTCCCAGGCTCTTAATGATGCTTTGCTTTTGTCTTTAATGTAACCTCCAGAAATTGTCTTACTTTTCACCCCCCCTCCCCTCCCCCTTTTAATTGCTCTGTCTTTTGACGAAAGAGATGAAAACCAGATCTCACACACACAGAGACATGGACGTCTCACTCTTTAACAAGCCCTAATGCATTCTGGGGAATGAATCATTTACATAGTCTGTCACCTGTGAGGTCATCAGAGCGCACCCTGCCCATGGGCTGCTTATTAAAATGCTAAGCGCCAGCCAACCTGTCACCTCGGAAATGCTCTCATTATCGTCTGCTTTTAACGTCAGCCAGATTTTCTTTCACCCCGCGAAACCCCCGAGGAGCCGAAACGAGACGCCGTCAGGAGAAAAAGAGAACCGGCCGAGTTTCATCTCTGGATTTTTCAGAACATCAGGGACTCATTATTGAAGCTGAAACAAACACACAAGTGTGTGTGTGTGTGTGTGTGTGTGTGTGTGTGTGTGTGTGTGTGTGTGTGTGTGTGTACAATTGTGTGCTTGTTTTAAAAGCATTGCTTTGCCCAGAAGCTTCAGTAATTCAGCACCATGGACAGCAACCACACAAGTGCTCTCTTTGTCTCATTTATTTCTTTTCTTTTTTTTTACCCCCCCCATGTCTTTCTCTCTCTTTTTTCCCTCTTTCTCGTGCACTCTCACTCTATTTCTTTCTTTACCTCCATGTCTATTTCTCTCCCACACAGTCCGGCTTTTCTCTCACTTTTCCAGGTCAATTCTCTGTGTCTCTTTTTTTTCTTTCCCTTTATATACATTTCTATATTTTCCTCATTCGATGATCGCATCCATTTGTTATTTTCTTTTCCCCCTCAATCATTCTTTCCCTCACTGTGTGTTTAATAGAGGAGATGGATCTCTATTACACATTTCATCTCTTCTTTTTCTATTGTTTTACACCAGGTTTGGTTCATGACTTTGTGGTTGAGGAACATTAAGGAGATCAGGAACTGATGATGGAGGTGTTAAAGTTCATCCTAATGGTGTTCAGTGCAGTCGAGAAGGTCAGGCATTGTGCAGAACGTTCATATTCTTCTACTCCAACCTCCAGTCCATGTAGGGGATATTCTCTTTCTCTCTCTTTCGTCCTACCCCTTTCTCTCTCTCGCTCTCTATTTCATCCTCTCCCTTTCTCTTTCTCTCTCTTTCATCCTCCCCCTTTTTCTTTCTCTCTCTATTTCATCCTCTCCCTTTCTCTTTCTCTCTCTTTCATTCTCCCCCTTTTTCTTTCTCTCTCTCTCTCTCTCCCTCTTTCATCCTCCCCCTCTCTCTCTATTATCCTCCTGCTTTCTCATTATCTCTCTCTTTCATCCTCCCCCTTTCTATTTGTCTCTCTCATTCATCCTCAACCTTTCTCTTTATCTCTATCTCTTTCATCCTCCCCCTTTCTCTTTATCTCTCTCTCTTTCATCCTCCCCCTTTCTTTTTATTGCTCTCTTTCATCCTCCAAATTTCTCTCTCTCTCTCTCTCTCTTTCATCCTCACCCTTTCTCTTTAAATGTCTCTATTTCATCCTCGCTCTTTCTTTTTATCTCTATTTCTCTTTCCCTCCTCCCCCTTTCTCTTTATCACTCTCTTTCTCTCTTTCAATCCTCCTTGCCTCTCTTTCTCTCTCCATATCACTGTTCTATTTCTATCTCTCTTGCACTCTACCTTCATCTCTCTCCCTCTATTAGACTCTCTCTTTTTCATTCTTTGCCCCCTCTCTGTCTCTCTGTTGCTCATTCATTCTTCCCCTCCAACTTTCTTTCTCTTTCTCAACCATTCAGTCTCCATCTCTTTTACTCTTCCTTATGTTCTCTCGTTGTCTCTGTCTTTAATTCTGTCTCACTCATTTTCTCTTTTCCTTTTGTTCTTTCTTACTCTTTCTCTCCCTCTCCCTTTCACTCCTCCCCTGCCTCTCTTTCACTCTTCAACTCTTCATATCTCTCCATCTCCTTGTCTCTCTCTCTTTCATCCTCCTCCTTTCTCTTTAAATGTCTCTCTTTCATCCTCACCCTTTCTCTTTAAATGTCTCTCTTTCATCCTTCACCTTTCCCTTTATTTCTCTCTTTCATCTTTCATCTGTCACTCTACCTTCATCTCTCTCCCTCTCTTAGACTCTCTCTTTTTCATTCTTTGCCCCAATATCTCTGTCCCTCATTCATTCTTCCCCTCTAACTTTCTTTCTCTTTCTCAACCATTCAGTCTCAATCTTTTTTACTCTTCCTTATGTTCTCTCGTTGTCTCTGTCTTTAATTCTGTCTCACTCATTTTCTATTTTCCTCTTGTTCTTTCTTACTCTCTCTCTCTCTCTGTTTTACTCCTTCCCTGCCTCTCACGCTATCATCATATCTCTCCCTCTCCTAGTCTCTCTCTTTCTCATGCTTTGACCCCTACCCCCCCTCTCTGTGTATCTTACTCATTTCTCCCCTCCAACTTTCTTTCTCTTTCTCACCTGCTTGATCTCCATCTCCTTTACTACCCCTTTCACTCTTCCTCATGTTCTATCTCTCTCCCTGTCTTTGTCTTTTATTCTCTCTCATGTTCATTCTCTATTTCCTTCTCTCTCTCTCTCTCTCTCTCTCTCTCTCTCTCTCTCCCTCTCTCTCAGCATGATGACTGTTTTCTCAGGGAAATTGCAGGTTGTGTGTGAGTCAGTAATTGCAGGTGAATTTCCAGGTGGTTACTCGCTGCATGCAGACATTACAGTACAATATTTTATCCTTTAACAGGAAATGCTTCATCATCATCCACTCGAGAGCGAATCTCGCTTAACACCAGGGAGGTTTATGTGCTATCGGCCGCTTAAAGACTGCTGTGTGTTGACGTGTGATATATAGTATATGTTGGGGGGCAGTTGAGAGAGAAAACAGCAGTATATATATATATATATATATATATATATATATATATATATATATATATATCTATATATATATATATATATATATATATATATATATATATATATATATATATATATATATATATATATATATATTATATATATTATATTATATATATATATATATATATATATATCTATATATATATATATATATATAAGAGGGGCACAGTGTGATTAGTGGTTAGCACATTCGCCTCACACCGCCAGGGTCTGGGTTCGATTCCCATCTCGACCATGTGTGTGTGGAGTTTGCATGTTCTCGCCGTGCTTCAGGGGTTTTTTCTCCGGGTTCTCTGGTTTTCCCCAGTCCAAAAACATTGCCGGTACCTTGATTGGACCACCTTGGAAAATTGTCCCTAGTGTGTGTGAATGTGTGTGTGGCCTGCGATGGGTTGGCATTCCATCCAGGGTGTATCCTGGCTTAATGCCCATAGATGCCTGAGATAGGCACAGATTCCCATGTGACCCTAGGGAAGATTGTATAAAGCATCAGAAGATGAATGAATGAATGAATATATAGCATGTATAGTATAATATATACTATAATATATAGTCCTTCACAGTGTAGTGTGTTAATCATTGTTTTCTTGGTAAATGTGATTCCAGATGCCTTGAGACCATTGAGCGCCATGACCTTCTCCCCAAGCTATTTGGCGATGTTCTTGCAGCCCATTGTGTAGGTCTACAATCCCATCTCTGACCTCCTTGGACAGCTCTTTGGTCTTGGCTTTGTTGGAGGGTTTGGAATCTGATTGCTTCTGTGGACAGGTGTCTGTTATACTTGCTCATGATGAAGAACGGGTCCGATTATTTTATTATTTATTTGCTTGTTTATCTATTTATGTTAGAGACTAATTAATAAGAGCCAATCATTGGGCATTAAATCTGTGTCAACAATTCCTACGACACACATACATACACACACCTGCTGATATACAGTGCACATTCACAGCTCAATGGCAGCCTTTTTAAAATCCGCTCCAATAAAAACACTGATTTATCGCTGGCCAACAGAGACTCGTCTCTTCCTCCGGCGTCCCAGCATGCATTATTCAGTACACGGCTAATCACACTGTAAGGGTTCAGGGGGAAGTGCAGTGGGCCGAGGTTCTACATGCTCAAATAAATACCAAAAGAAGCAGAGGAACAACAAGAAATGGATTCTGGGCTCAGGAGGAGCATCAGATAAATATTTACTCAGGAAGAAGGGATAAATATTTACTGCAGGAAGAAGGGATTGAACTGATTATCTGACGTTGATACTGAATCCTGATTATGAGCAGCTCTGACTGCAGTTCATCCACAAATCACAATTTTATATTAATGCACTTCTTCTGATACGCTGTCATTTCTGTAATTACTCACACTGACTTACAGATGTTTTTTTTTACAGATGTACGTTTTTATTTTTATTCATTACAAACACCATAAAATGTAGGATCAACTGGCAGTGTCTTTAAAAAACAGGAGGATCAGCATCAGATATAAATATAGCATTATACAATATTTATAGACCTTATTCATCAAACACTACAGCCACTTTACAATTATTATTATTATTATTATTATTATTATTAGTAGTAGTAGTAGTAGTAGTAGTAGTAGTAGTAGTAGTAGTAGTAGTAATAGTTGTAGTAGTAGTAGTATTGCTGTAATTGTGTTATTATTGTATTATAATTGTGTCATTATGTTATTATTATTGTATTATCATTTTGTAATTATTATTAGCATTTGTAGTAGTAGTATTGTTGCTGTTATTGTGTTAGTATTGTATTATCTTTGTGTCATTGTTATGTTATTATTGTTGTTATATTGTTATTATTACTACTATGACTTCTACTACAACAACTATTAATACTAATAATATCGATCTTACTATTGTTATTAATATTATTATTATTATTGGTTATTAGTTGTTATTTATTAGTAAAACTAAAAGTAACAATAAGAATAAGAATATTTTCTTATTCTGGCAATCCTGTTTGCACCTGGATCGATCCAAATGCCACATATACAAACCGGATTCCAAAAAAGTTGGGACACTATACAAATCGTGAATAAAAACTGAATGCAATGATGTGTAGGTGCCAACTTCTAATATTTTATTCAGAATAGAACATAACACACGAAACAAAAGTTTAAAGTGAGAAAATGTACCATTTTAAGGGAAAAATATGTTGATTCAGAATTTCATGGTGTCAACAAATCCCAAAAAAGTTGGGACAAGGACATTTTCACCACTGTGTGGCATCTCCCCTTCTTTTTACAACACTCAACAGACGTCTGGGGACAGAGGAGACCAGTTTCTCCAGTTTAGAAATAGGAATGCTCTCCCATTCTTGTCTAATACAGGCCTCTAACTGTTCAATCGTCTTGGGCCTTCTTTGTCGCACCTTCCTCTTTATGATGCGCCAAATGTTCTCTATAGGTGAAAGATCTGGACTGCAGACTGGCCATTTCAGTACCCGGATCCTTCTCCTACGCAGCCATGATGCTGTGATTGATGCAGAATGTGGTCTGGCATTATCTTGTTGGAAAATGCAGGGTCTTCCCTGAAAAAGATGACGTCTGGATGGGAGCATATGTTGTTCTAGAACCTGAATATATTTTTCTGCATTGATGGTGCCTTTCCAGACATGCAAGCTGCCCATGCCACACGCACTCATGCAACCCCATACCATCAGAGATGCAGGCTTCTGAACCGAGCGTTGATAACAACTTGGGTTGTCCTTGTCCTCTTTGGTCCGGATGACATGGCGTCCCAGATTTCCAAAAAGAACTTCGAATCGTGACTCGTCTGACCACAGAACAGTCTTCCATTTCGCCACACTCCATTTTAAATGATCCCTGGCCCAGTGTAAACGCCTGAGCTTGTGGATCTTGCTTAGAAATGGCTTCTTCTTTGCACTGTAGAGTTTCAGCTGGCAACGGCGGATGGCACGGTGGATTGTGTTCACTGACAATGGTTTCTGGAAGTATTCCTGAGCCCATTCTGTGATTTCCTTTACAGTAGCATTCCTGTTTGTGGTGCAGTGTCGTTTAAGGGCCCGGAGATCACGGGCATCCAGTATGGTTTTACGGCCTTGACCCTTTCTCACCTTCACCCTTTCTCACAGAGATTGTTCCAGATTCTCTGAATCTTTGGATGATGTTATGCACAGTTGATGATGATAGATGCAAAGTCTTTGCAATTTTTCGCTGGGTAACACCTTTCTGATATTGCTCCACTATCTTTCTGCGCAACATTGTGGGAATTGGTGATCCTCTACCCATCTTGGCTTCTGAGAGACACTGCCACTCTGAGAAGCTCTTTTTATACCCAATCATGTTGCCAATTGACCTAATTTGTGTTAATTGGTCTTCCAGCTCCTCGTTATGCTTAAATTTACTTTTTCCAGCCTCTTACTGCTACTTGTCCCAACTTTTTTGGGATTTGTTGACACCATGAAATTCTGAATCAACATATTTTTCCCTTAAAATGGTACATTTTCTCAGTTTAAACTTTTGTTTCGTGTGTTATGTTCTATTCTGAATAAAATATTAGAAGTTGGCACCTACACATCATTGCATTCAGTTTTTATTCACGATTTGTATAGTGTCCCAACTTTTTTGGAATCCGGTTTGTGTATATATATATATATATATATATATATATATATATATATATATATATATATATATATATATATATATATATATATATATATATACCCTATATATATATATATATATATAGTATATATATATATATATATATATATATATATATATATATATATATATACAACCCATATACCCCTGATGGTGTTCTAATTGTTTAAAATGAATCTATGTTATAGAAAATAAAATCTGTGCATTTACGGCTCTGAGAAACGTTCTTTCAACATCGTGTTTGGATCACATCCAGCTATAAAGTGCAATGAATGCCGTATGATGTTTATATGAAGAGCGCAGTTATGGCCATATTAAACAGCACATAAACACAATGCATCCAAGAAGCAGTTGACTTGTCAAAGCCAAACCCAGTCCTGGCTCCTCTGCGTCCGTGTTAATAACTCAATAAAAGCTCATAAACCGTTTATTCGTCTCCTTCTCTGTCATTCTCTCGCTCCCCATCTGTTTGTATCTGTGTGCTGTCGTTCGTCCTCTTTAACCCAACACATTTACAGTCTACTTATTCATGGGGTAAGCGATCCACCGCACATCAGCCATTTACTGTCCCCCAGCTTCATTAGCGTAAGAGCTCGAACGCATGGTGTAATTAGCAGCAGCGATATCGCTGTATCGAGCGTAACGCAGTGTAATCAGTGTGATTAGTGAACGTTTGAGTGAGGTGATCACTCTGCTCCAGTCTCCTGACATCCAGGAGTCTTTAGAGGGATTGACTTACATCTAAGTCAGTAGAGAGTTTAGGGCCTTGCTTAGGGGCCCAGCAGTGACAGCTTAGTGATTCAAGGATTTAAACTCATAACCTTCCAATCAGTAGGTCCAATTCTTCTACCACTTCCCCTGTAAAGTTAATTAGACATGGACAATCATGTGGACATGCAAAATCTATCCATATGCAAAATAAAAAAGAAAGAATTGGTTGCAAATATACACAAAATATGGGTTACTTTTATAGATTTGTTTACCTGTAGATTTAGTACTGAATAAATTACAGACTTTGTTGTTTTATAGATAAACAAGGAAGCAGATATCTATCTCAGGTCTGTGCTAGATAGATAGATAGATATCTAGATAGATAGATAGATAGATAGATAGATAGATAGATAGATAGATAGATAGATAGATAGATAGATAGATAGATAGATAGATAGATAGATAGATAGATAGATAGATAGATAGATAGATAGATAGATAGATAGATAGATAGATAGATAGATAGATGAACGCTGTTTTCCATTTATTTTCTCGTTCCCAGAAACCTGCACATGCAGTAATGCTTTATTTAAAGCAGAGAGAGAGAGAGACTGATTTCACTGAGGTGGAGAGAAAAGTAAGGAAGAATGGAAAGAAGAATGGAAGGGAGGGAGAGGGAGGAAAGAATGAATGAAGGACAGAAAAAAGGAATGAAGGAATGGAAGGAATGAAAAGAAGGAATGAAGGAAGAAAGAAATGAAGATTCACTGTGAGATGATGAAATATGAAAAAAAAATATATAGAGAGAGTATGTGTTTATGTGTGTGTGTGTGTGTGCGTGTGTGTGTGTGTGTATGTGTGTGTGTGTTTGTGTGTGTGTGTGTGTGTGTGTGCTTTTGTGTTGTCTAGTAATGATTTGCTACATGCTATTATTACAAGTGCATTTTCCTTTTCATCCTCCACCTTCTCTCTCTCTCTCTCTCTCCATCGTGACCACTCAGCAAATGAGAGTTCGTGATTCACTCATGAGATGCTCCGATCTCCTGGAAGGGAGGAAAGAAGGAAGGAAGGACTGAAATGAGAAAAGAGAAAAAGAAAGACATTAGGGAAAGGAAGAAAAGAGGGAAAGAAAAAGCAAGGAGGGATGGGAAGAAGAACAGAAGGGAGAGAGGGAGGAAAGAATGAATGGAGGACAGAGGAAAAAGGAATGAAGGAATGTAAGATGAAAATTAGGAATTAAGAAAGAAAGGAATTAAGACTCGTTGTGAGAATCAAATATGAAACGAAATTATAAAGAGAGAGAGAGAGTGGGTTAGAGTGAGTGAGACAGTGAGAGAGAGAGAGACAGAGTGAGACAGAGAGTGAGATAGAGTGAGAAAGAGAGAGATAGAGAGAGTTATATACAGAGAGTGGGTGGGTTAGAGAGAGAGAGAGAGAGAGAGAGAGAGTGCATGTGTGAGAGTGAGAGACAGAGAGAGTGAAAGAGAGTGAGATAGAGTAAGTGAGAAAGAGAAAGATAGATAGGCAGTGATATAGAGAGAGTGAGAGGCAGAGAGAGAGGGTGAGAGAGAGTTAGACATAGTAAATAAGAAAGAGAGAGAAAGAGAGTGAGATATTGCATGTGAGAGACTGAGAGACAAAGAGAGTGAGAGAGAGACACTGAGAGAGAGAGTGAGAGAGAGAGAGACAGTAAGAAAGAGAGTGAAAGAGAGAGTGTGAAAGAGAGTGTGAGAGTGAGACACACACACACACACACACACACACACACACACACACTGAGGCGAGCGTGTGGTTTGTGGATGTATCAGTAATTAGTGAAATACACAGGTGATTAGTGTGTAGTGTTAATGTGCTTGGGTTTCTCTGTATAGCGGTGTGTTGTGAGATGGAGGGATTTTGTTTTCCTCCCCTCTGTGCTGACAAACGCCATTTATCCCTGAAACATCTCCCGTCTGCCTGACAGAAATAGTGCCTTATATAACACCATTACCTCCGTTTTCTTTTTGTTGCTGTTTTCGTGGCGTGTTGGAAGACGTTCCCCGGGAGAGTGAAAGCCAGCACTCGCCAAGCACTGATGTGTTCAGTCCGAGATGCTTCTGACAGGAGAACCGATTCAGAATCCTCAAAGGAGGAAAAAAGGGAAGGAAAAAAAAAACGAGTGACATGCCCTGTTTCCTGGTGCAGAAGCGGTGAGGAGGTTTTTACATTGAGTTCCACATCATCACTTGTCAACACCAACTCCTCCTGCTTTTACAAAATAAAACACTCACTGGTGTGCGTGTGTGTGGGTGTGTGTGTGTGCGTGTGTGTGTGTGTGTGTGTGTGTGTGTGTGTGTGTGTGTGTGTGTGTGTGTGTGTGTGTGTGTGTGTGTGTGTGTGTGTGTGTGTGTGTGTGTGTGTGTGTGTGTGTGTGTGTGAAGAAAGCATCCTGGAAAACCCTTCTGTTTTTCAACATTCCCAAAATTCCCTTCACCAATCTGTGAAGAGATTTCCCATCCTACAGCGATGATAAAGTTTGATGTAGTTGAGGTCAGGAGGATCTGGAGAATCTTCCACTTCAACATTCCAAAGCAAGTCTGGATTTTGTGTCTAAGACTCGTGTTCTATTGTATCGAAAGGAAATATGGTTGGAAAATAGTTATGGAAAAGACTAGGGTTCATCCAGAATGTAGGGATCATTCAGGACGAGGTCGGAGTTGTTGACATGTTGAAATTGATTATGTTTCCACACGGACGCCGGATTTGTGCAACAAGGTGGATTTGAGACTTATATATCAGTGCTGTCAAAGTTATAGCGCATTATTAACACCACTCATGTTATTAAGGCGTAATTAACACAGTGTGCGTTACTATGTGAGTGCGCATACTATGTACTAGCTGCGCATTCACAACAGGTATGATCTCCTCACTATATTAGCGTATATTATCATACGGAACGCAAGCGCATCTCATTCCCAAATAAAGCGCATTTTATCTTTTGTGAATGCAATGCGCTTCCTGTATAACCTAAACGTATCACCAGTTTATATGGAAAAAGCAACCGGAACAGAATTCTTAAAGGAGCCACGTCCCATATTTTACAATTCAAAACAACCACTAAAAACAAGTAATATTGTAATTAACAAGAAATTAATATTAAAAGGATAATTTCCAGAGTTAAATAAATATTAAATAATCCATAATTTTATGAAATAGAGAGATTTTGAGTGTGATGTATATAATTACATAATAATTATATTATTTTATTATATTGTATTATATTACTATTGTATTATATAATTTATATGGTATGCTGAATTAATGTGCGATTTATCGCAAGTTAACTCATGACATAAATAATCGATATATATATATATATATATATATATATATATATATAAATATATAATATATATATATATATATATATATATATATATATATATATATTCCCATATCCAAAACTATGACATAGAAGTATATGTGTGAGATGTGTGTGTGTGTGTGTGTGTGTGTGTGTGTGTGTGTGTGTGTGTGTGTGTGTGTGTGTTATTAAAACCCCCCCTCCCCAGTTCCCAGCAATTTGAGATATTGTGAAATAGCAGTGATTGTGGGGGTAAATGGTGTAGGTTAAGGGTGGGAGGGTGGATGGAGGGATGGACTGAATGCACCGAATCACAGAAGGAACCCTCATCAGAGCCTTCAAAGGGAGCCTTCAATCATCTGAGGCTGATCTTCTGAAATCCCACACACACCGCAGGCATCTCAAAGGCCTCCTTCATCCTCTTCCTCATCATCGCGGATAAGACACGACTCGGAGCTTTCAGTCAAACTCGAGTGGATCTTTCATTTATTTTTCGATGGGATTGGCTTGTCTCTTTTTCCTTTTCCCTCCCTCTCTTTCCTTCTTTCCTTCTCTCATCTACATTGCTTCTAATGTCAGTCTCTCTGCCTGGGCTGTTTTTTTTAAATGTATGTATTTATTTATTTATTTATTTTGATCACCAAAACAGCGACCCATGGAGCCAATTTCGGCTGAGAACCTTAACCAGTCCGCATTAAGACACACATTCCCCCCGGCGTCTGTGTGGGAACACTGGCCTTTAATATCCCAGCCCTGGGAAAAACGTCCTTTCTGTAGTGAGATTGATGCGATGTATTTTAGTGAGGAGTCTCGCCGGTCTTTCCAATTTTCCGCCGCTCTGTAATTACAAAGCTCGTTTTCAGCGCGACATGCTGCTTCTTGTCCTATTTCCGGCGCCGTGATCAGGAATAAACCGAGCCGCCGCCCGCCTTTGTGGATTACAAGCTCGTAGCAGGGAGGGCGAGAGAGATAACGGCGAGGAGAGAAAGTGACAGAGTGGGAGACAGGAACTAAAGACAGGAAGGAATGAGGACGGGATAAGAGGATGGGTTCGATTTACTTGATAAGGAAGAAGGAGCTGAGAGACCTACTGGGTTTCTAGTGAGCTCAGCCGAGATAGAGTATCTAGATATACATTTCCCAGCATGCCGTGCTTTGCATCGACACTGAAAACACCAAATGTTCTCTTTTTCGCAGGCACTCGAGTGTATATGTTCAACCTCTGAACCAAATGTCTCCATTAATAATAAACCTCATATTCGTTCTTCTCCTGCTGTAAAATTTTTACTTTCATGCCATGTAAAGACGTCAGATTGTCTACGGTGTGCATCGTTCTTTTATTTCGTTTGCCATGTGACTTGTGGGCACTGAATTGTGGCGAGCCAACAGGGTCAGCAAGGTCGTCTTTGCTGGATCAGATTTACATATTTACCCCACTGAAGATAAGCAGGGTTGAGTAGCGGTTAGTACATGGATGGATGGGTGACCTTCTGGGGGAAAAAATAGGTTGCTGTTGAAAGAGGTGTTAGTGACGGCCAGTAGGGGGCGCTTACCCTGTAGTCTGTGTGCACCCCAGTATAGTGATGGAAGACATTACAATGTCAAGCAAGCATTGTCTTTCGGATGAAAATAAGGCTCTCTGTGGTTATTAAAAATCCCAGGATGTCCTCCTCTCCATCAGAATGTACGGTTTAGAGACAGTGTTGTCTATAAGACAGGAGGTCGAGTGGATGAAGATGTTGAGATGTTCGTTGGGAGTGGATTAGAAATGGTTTGTACTGAGGGAGGACATGGGGGAGAAGAATGCTGTGGATGGAGGTTCCAGGCAGGAGGAGGAGGTTTATGGATGTGGTGAGGGAAGACAGGCAGAAACGGAGGTGATCGATGACCTGACAGAGCTTTAACAGGTTTTAACTTGGGCACATTAATTATAGGGGAGGTTTACTTCTACTTGTTCCTCTTCTCTTTTTTTTTGCCTCTTCTAGTCCTTCTTCATTTTCTGTTTCTTTTGCTTCTTCTTGGATTTTTTTTTCTCTTAGTATTTCCTTATGCTTATTATTGTACTTATTCTTCTCATTCTCATTCTTCTATTTTTTTCTCTTCCTCTTCTTTTTTTCTTCTTCCTGTTTGTTCTGTTCCTCGTTTTCTTCTTCATATAATTTAAACTACATTGTTCTCTTCTTCTTACATATTTCTGCTTGTTGTTGTTCTACTTTTTTGTTTTGTTTCCTCTTTACTTTCTTCTTCTCGTTTTTCTGTTTCTACATGTAATTTGTTCTCTTCCTCTTCTCCTTCTTCTTCTTCTTCTTCTTCTTCTTCTTCTACTTCTTCAACTTTTTCTTCTTCCTCTTCCTCTTTTATTACTGTTTGTGTTTCTCATAAGTGACTGTTATCCGGAATCGACCAAAAATGTTAAGTTTTGTTGTTAGTAGTGTTTCATATCGCCAAATGTATTGGGACACTTGAATTAACCAGCCAAGTGTGTTTTTCCTTCAAACTGGTGCCTCCAAACTTGGGATGTCTGCTCTCTACATAAAGCTAGTGGGACATATTTCCAGCAGAGATTATTATTATTATTATTATTATTATTATTATTATTATTATTAAAGCCAATGAAGCCTAAATGCTGAATGGCATGATAATGTACATATTAATCATTTGCTCTTTTTTATTTACAAACCGGATTCCAAAAAAGTTGGGACACTATACAAATCGTGAATAAAAACTGAATGCAATGATGTGTAGGTGCCAACTTCTAATATTTTATTCAGAATAGAACATAACACACGAAACAAAAGTTTAAACTGAGAAAATGTACCATTTTAAGGGAAAGATATGTTGATTCAGAATTTCATGGTGTCAACAAATCCCAAAAAAAGTTGGGACAAGGACATTTTCACCACCACTGTGTGGCATCTCCCCTTCTTTTTACAACACTCAACACTCAACAGACGTCTGGGGACAGAGGAGACCAGTTTCTCCAGTTTAGAAATAGGAATGCTCTCCCATTCTTGTCTAATACAGGCCTCTAACTGTTCAATCGTCTTGGGCCTTCTTTGTCGCACCTTCCTCTTTATGATGCGCCAAATGTTCTCTATAGGTGAAAGATCTGGACTGCAGACTGGCCATTTCAGTACCCGGATCCTTCTCCTACGCAGCCATGATGCTGTGATTGATGCAGAATGTGGTCTGGCATTATCTTGTTGGAAAATGCAGGGTCTTCCCTGAAAAAGATGACGTCTGGATGGGAGCATATGTTGTTCTAGAACCTGAATATATTTTTCTGCATTGATGGTGCCTTTCCAGACATGCAAGCTGCCCATGCCACACGCACTCATGCAACCCCATACCATCAGAGATGCAGGCTTCTGAACCGAGCGTTGATAACAACTTGGGTTGTCCTTGTCCTCTTTGGTCCGGATGACATGGCGTCCCAGATTTCCAAAAAGAACTTCGAATCGTGACTCGTCTGACCACAGAACAGTCTTCCATTTCGCCACACTCCATTTTAAATGATCCCTGGCCCAGTGTAAACGCCTGAGCTTGTGGATCTTGCTTAGAAATGGCTTCTTCTTTGCACTGTAGAGTTTCAGCTGGCAACGGCGGATGGCACGGTGGATTGTGTTCACTGACAATGGTTTCTGGAAGTATTCCTGAGCCCATTCTGTGATTTCCTTTACAGTAGCATTCCTGTTTGTGGTGCAGTGTCGTTTAAGGGCCCGGAGATCACGGGCATCCAGTATGGTTTTACGGCCTTGACCCTTTCTCACAGAGATTGTTCCAGATTCTCTGAATCTTTGGATGATGTTATGCACAGTTGATGATGATAGATGCAAAGTCTTTGCAATTTTTGGCTGGGTAACACCTTTCTGATATTGCTCCACTATCTTTCTGCGCAACATTGTGGGAATTGGTGATCCTCTACCCATCTTGGCTTCTGAGAGACACTGCCACTCTGAGAAGCTCTTTTTATACCCAATCATGTTGCCAATTGACCTAATTTGTGTTAATTGGTCTTCCAGCTCCTCGTTATGCTTAAATTTACTTTTTCCAGCCTCTTACTGCTACTTGTCCCAACTTTTTTGGGATTTGTTGACACCATGAAATTCTGAATCAACATATTTTTCCCTTAAAATGGTACATTTTCTCAGTTTAAACTTTTGTTTCGTGTGTTATGTTCTATTCTGAATAAAATATTAGAAGTTGGCACCTACACATCATTGCATTCAGTTTTTATTCACGATTTGTATAGTGTCCCAACTTTTTTGGAATCCGGTTTGTATATAGTTTATCTGCGTCCTTCTGCAACCCTCTACTTTAAACTTCTGTTTCCTATCTAAAACATCTTCATGTTCAGTCGATTCTCCCATGCAAAACCCTCATGTGTAGGTAAAAGTAGAAGCTTTTCAAAACATTGTCTGTGTTGCTGAAGAATGAATAGGAAGGAGTTCTGTAAGTAGCCAGCATTTTAAACAATTTAGTCAAAATGTACAACTGTGGACGGAAAATATCTACTGTGTCTCTAAAGGTCTACTTTTAGACTACTTTTTAAAAAGGTCTTATGCTTACTATAAGATCTTTTATTATATTAATGTCAATATAATATTACTGCTACTAGTAATAATAATAATAATAATAATAATAAGAAGAAGAAGAAGAAGAAGAAGAAGAAGAACACCAACAAGAAAAACAACAAAAACAACAACAACAACAACAACAACAATAATAATAATAAAAAGAAGAAGAAGAAGAAGAATAGTAATAGTAATAATATAATCTCTCCTGGAAATAGACTTTATTTAGAGAGCAGACATCCCACATCCAAAGATGTCCTACACAGTTTTTGGAGGCACCAGTTTGAAGGAAAAACATACTTGGTTTGGTTAATTCAAGCGTCCCAATACTTTTGGTACGATGCAGCACTACTAACAATGAAACAAAAAATTTTAGGTCGATTCCGGACAACAGTCACTTGCGGGGAACACAACGCTCACTACCAATGCACAATAAATTCCTTTATCAGTGTGGGTTTCCTCAGGGTTCTCCATTGGGACTCTTTAACCAACGTCTCCAGAGGGGGAATTCCAATCTCCTCTGATGTGTGAAAGTGTGAATGTGCAAATGTGTGTGTGTGTGTGTGTGTGTGTGTGTGTGTGTGTGTGTGTGTGGTGTTCTATAATGGACTGACATCCAATCTGGCATGTAGTCACGTCATGTCCAATATCCCTGCTCTAAGCCTGGGCTCCAACTCAAACCCCTGACGAGGAGAGAGCACTTCACTGAAGCTAAATGAAAAATGATACGCAGTAGATTTGTTTCAAAATCAATTCCACAGGCAACTCGATCAAGTCTCCTTCATAAAAACGGTCGATGCCTCGCCTTCTTTTTGTTTTTTTTTTTGTTCCCGCCGAGAGACGAGCGGCGTATCGCTTTCGCCAGCGTACACAAACACGGAAGGCTCGCTGTGACAATCGTTAGCATTGATCCATCAATCCGGGACTTGTGTTTGAACGCTTTTAAGCGGCCTGTCAGATACGGATTCGGCGGAAAGGAACGACTGACGGAATTAGCGTTAACTCCCTGCGACCACGCTGTGGATAGAAATGCCACCGAAAGATGAAGTATGAGACCGAATGTCTCATAGATCGATCGATAGCCGTCCTGGACACCGCGGCGTGACGTGACTCGTGTTCTGAGGATTAGCCACGTCAGATTGCTTTTCTTTCTTATAACCTGCAAAAATCCACACTGGCTCCAAATGAGTAAGATGCCGTGTAATCATTATGATCTGCACATATTTATGTGAAAATAAAATGATATATTTATCATTTCATCGGGAGTGTGGATCTTACCGAACTATAATTGTGCAGGATCATCTCATCGTCAGGAATTAGCAAGTCATTAATGTCAATAAACTATTTAAAAGGCCTTTATAGGTTTAAATACGCAATTTGGCACATATTCTATAGAGGAGCGTTAGCTGGGTGGATTACAGATCAGATCATGGGTTCAAGCCCTGGTATCACCAATCTACCATTCTTGGGCCCTTGAGCAAGGCCCCTTAACCCTCCGTGCTCCAGGAGCTTGCAATATAATCTGGAATTTCACTGTGCTGTAATGTATATGTGATAAATAAAGGGCATTCTAAACATTCTACATACTATTTCTATAAAAATAAAAAACAGATAAAAATAAATATTAATATAAGTCTTTAATTTCTGTACACTGCACACACTGTAAATCATTTTTATATATAACTTTCTAATTCTTGTTGCAATTTTACAGTATTTAATGTTTTAATTCACTGTAGTATATATATACTATATATATATATATATATATATATATATATATATATATATATATATATATATATATATATGACTTATAATAGTAATAGTCATATCTTAATATGCAAATGTGCTTCCATATGTAGCTTATTAGTATGAAATAAATATTAAACATGTTTCCTACATGTTTCACCAAACATAGCTGTTAAACTGACCCGAAGGAAAACTTTTAAAGGAATGTGTAAAATTGTTATGTTTTAAAACCACGCTTTTTAAACGTGCTTATTTTCAAAGATGTCTTTTTTCTTATTAGTATTTTATTATTATTGAAGAACAACAACCACTCATAAGCTATACATTCACACAGCGCACTGGGGACTTATAAAGTGTATATCTTTCCCAGCAAAAGACTCTATAACATGTAATAAAACTAATAAATATGACAGAAACGAGTGTCAATGGGCAATGAGAAAGAAAAAGAAATTTAGATAGATCAAAAGTAAAATGTCGAAACAACAGGTATTTGTGTAAAAAAAGTGAAAAGATAAAAAGTTAAATAAATAATGAATTAAAAAAGTATAAATCTATAAGAAATTTATGCAACACAGTGATGAGATTTTGGAAATAAAATCACCTTCCAGCTCAGCAACATTCGTCGTTTCCAGCAGAAGCAATTTATTATTAAAGCACTATTGCAAACTGCAGAATAATTAACATATATTCTATTATTCTAAAAATATTTCCTCCGACTATAAACAGATTAGTCATTTAAGTGGTGGTGAACAGTAGGCGGGGATGAGTGAATTGGGGATTAGTCACACAGCGCCACGTGAGCTTCCTTCTGCATGCGGCGTGTGTCCTGGTTCATTAACGTAACCTTAAAATCGTTCCCACAAATCTCCCTGGAGTCCCGGTGCCCACGTCAGAGCCTATGCTCGGGGACAAACGGATAGAGATGGAGAGAAGGAAGTTAACGCGTCCCTCAGTGTCTCGACCAGTGTCGGGATTTTTATCACTGTATTTTAGACCTAGTCGTCCGGCTGTAAAGGACTGAACCGACACTGTTATTATTTCAGATATGGGAATAATTAAAGGGTCATGAAATATTTCCGAGGCGTTTCTTCACACTTCCAGTTTGAGAGATTTTCTGTACCGTCGTTTAAATACGTCCTCTGCATATTTGATCATTTTCATCCACCGACAGCATGTCTAAAAACTAAGAAAGAAATAAAGAAAGAAAGAAACCATAAATGATGTCAACGTCCGCAATCAATATACACACAAAAAACAATAAACATTTTTTAAATACAATTTTACTTAATAATTTTATTTACATTTGTTTGCAATTTCTCGCAAAGGAATCAAACACTATGAAAGATACATAAACAAACACATACCAACGAGCAGATTTACTGATTTCTGATTTACCCAAGCACATCAGAATTGAGTTCAGAATTGCTCATCATGGGAGGGGAACTCAGTGGTTCCCACCACCAAGCTGACCCTAGTGGGCCCTTGAGCAAGACCTTTAACCCTCAATTGCTTAGTTGTAAGTAGCTCTGGATAAGGGCGTCTGCCAATGCAATGTAAATCATGGAAAATCATGGTTTCCTTCTTGCTCAATATGATAAATGACACATGATAAAGCTACAGTATGTAATTATAAAGACGACCATTAGGGGGTGTAACGATGGAGACACGGACGAGCAAATTGAAGATATCGTTCTGAGTCTTTATTTAACCAAAACCAAAGCAAAGGAATAATCACAAAAAAAAGCACACCGGGGCAGAAAGGATCAGCGAGGGGAAGGAGAGCACGGGAACGGGGCGGAACTGGAACCAGACGGAAACGGAAAACTGTAAGACAAAGAGCAGACAGGTTAGCGCGGACAAACGAACACGTGCGAGGGAAAACAGGGAGATCCGTGTCCGTGTAGGAGGTACACAACCGAAAGCTACTGACAGCTACTGAGTGCTACCGAGAATGAGACCAGGAGTGGAGGGAGAACAGGGATTAAGTAGGGAGTGAGAGAGGGAGAGAAACAAGGTGCAGCTGGGGCTAATTAGGGTAGAGGGGAGATTGGGAAACAGGGCAGGGAGGAGCAAGGAATGTGAGGGAACCGTGACAGGGGGAGACAGAAGTTACCGCACAATTGCGCCTTAATTGTAATTTATAATGAACCTAGACAGAACACTTTCTGGAAAGAGGCGAGGTTCACTGGGGAACAACTCTGGAACAATCTACCTATAACTCTGTTTGGGAGGCACAAAAAGAATGGCATCTTTGCTTATAGTCTTTCTTCTGTTTAGGTCATCATCATCATCATCATCATCATCATCACCACTCAGATCCAGTCTTTACCCTGATCACATGGTCACTGCAGTTCCCTGATCCAGACCTTTTCCAGGAACTTCTCCACACCGAAATCCCCACACTTTAATCAGAATGATGACGCTGCAGATTACCGTATTACCGTATTATCGGTTTCGATCTCACGTGTTAACACTAGAACGTGAAGATGAACCAGGTGGATTGTGCGGACTGTATAGAATGTTTCGACGTGAAACCTGTTTGCACCAATTCACAAAAGTGTCCGGTACAAAAAAATCTTCATCGCAGACGTATTTTCACTGCTGTGCTCTGGTCGCGTCACAGGAAACGAAAACAACACTTTTGTGGTGTTGCTTTGAATAAAGGCACAAACACATTAATCTAAACAACAACAACAATGAGTACTACCCCCACCCCATTTCCCCCATTTATAAATACGAGGGTCACTCATGTAAATCACAGCACAGTTATTGAATTAGACAAGTGTTTTATCATGTATAATGTTACATTACTCATGAATAATGGGAGTCAACCCGATGATGTATATGTGCAGCCAATGAGAGCTCAGTAAACCGTATCTATGTCACATGACCTCGAACAAACCTTTTTAATCTGGAAGAATGAAATGGTCCCAAAAAGTAAAAAAAAATAAATAAAAGGTGGCTTAGTGGTTAGCAGGTTCACCTCACACCGCCAGCGTCCGGGTTCGAGTCCCCTCTCGACCATGTGAGTTTGGAGTTTGCATGTTCTCCCCGTCCCTCAGGGTTTTTTTCTCTGGCTTCTCAGGTTTCCTCCCGGTCCAAAAACATGCACGGTGTAAGAGTATGTGATGGGTTGGCATTCTATCCAGGGTGTATTCTGCCTTAATGCCCATAGACGCCTGAGATAGGCACAGACTCCCCGTAACCCGAGGGAAGATCAGATATAGCAGTAGAAGATGAACGAATGTATATATGGACCATATATATATATATGAATATATATATATATATATATATATATATATATATATATATATATATATATATATATCTATATATATATATATATATATATATATATATATATATATATGTTAACATCTCAAATAAACGTGGTTTTCGGTTTGATTGATGACCCAAACCCTGACCACATGGTGTTGTAGCTAAAGTATTCTCAGTGATCTGCTCAGCCAGCAGCATGAGGTCCGACAGGACAAAGCAATTAGTGGATGAGTTTATCTCGGATAGTGAGATATCCCTTTCTCCTTGTTTTTCAGGCACATTGCCATCTGTTACAACACATACACACACACACACACACACACACACACACACATTCCCATGGGGAAAATAGAAGGTTTTTTTTGTGCAGCAGAACTCCTGACGATGCAGAAAGTGAACGGCGAAACACTCAATCTCCTGATTCAGCCGTGTCATTTCATTAGCTTTAATGGGTATAAATACGCTTTTTCATCAGCGCGCAGAAGCTACGACTCATTTTTTTTATTTCCGTTTCGGAAAAGAAACACTCTTGTGCGATGAAACCGTGCGTTATGCCTGCCTTTAATTCTCCGGTTGGATTCCAAACCCAGCTCACGTTTGCATTTCATTACTTCAGAGGCTTCAAGCTAAACAAAGGCTCCAGGCCTCACTTCAGCTTGTTTCTCTCTGTAGAACATGTCCATGCTTTGTTTTTGTTTTTTTTGTTTCCCCCCCCCCCCCCCCCCCCCCCCCTCAGCTTTTTTTCTTTGTAAAGCTTAACAAACAAAAGGGATCGGTTTGCCTTGCAGCAGTGCTTGACAACGTGGTGTAAGATGTTGAATGCCGCTGCAGCCTTAAAGACAACAACCTTTGACCTGAACTCATCAAGCAAGTTCACTAACCATGAAGTACACTAGCTTTCAAAGTGTGATGATTTATAATAGGGAAGTGGCAATGCAGTGGTCAAGGTATTGGTCTCGGGACCGGAACATCACAAATCCCACCACCATCAAGCTGCCAATAATGGGCCCTTGGGCAAGGCCCTTAACCCTCAGATGCTTGTCCCTCTGGATAAGGGCTGAATGCCGAATGCTGTATAAGTACGATTTATGTCCTACTCGTCAATCATTTCTTACTCGCTCATGTTGCCTTACGTCTAATGACTCTAATCTGATTAGCCACACAGCGCCCCCTTTGGTAGGGAGTGACACTACAGTATAACACTACCCTGTAATTCTCTATTCACACATTCTATTGGCACACGCATTTAGTATATATAGTGTAGGATACAACTTTTACTGAAATGTAAAGGCGGCTCAGAAGTGTGTGCATTATATGAAATAATCTCTGGATATAAAATCTAAGACACTAAGAGAGAATAAAATAAAATACAAAAATATGTATTTGCTTGATTATTGTGAATATATGTAATTATATATGCCATATATGTATTTAAAACATAAAGTGCGCTTAAGGAGGAGTTTATGAAAATATATGCATCATTTACCACTGATAAAGTGGTAAATGATGCATATATTTTCATAAACTCCTCCTTAAGCGCACTTTATGTTTTAAATACATATATGGCATATATAATTACATATATTCACAATAATCACAAAAAATGCAGTTGTTTTGGGTTTTTTTTCATTGCAATTACACAACTGAATTAACATGGAAATGAACAGTGCTTTCAAAGTTATTTCAGATGTATTTAGTGGCACAAAATTAAGTTGCAATCAAGCAAAAAATGTATTCAATCCTGAGGGTCTTTCTTTTCAGCAGTGCTCCTATTTTGCTTGTATTTGAAGAGCCTGAATAATTTCATTCCCCTACATTTACATTTATGCATTCGGAGTCTATCAGTGTTGAATAATCCCATGTACAACTATAATAATAATAATAACATGTTCAACTATAATGTTTATTGTAGTAACTAATTCCATAATTCAGCATCAGGTATTACATATATTATGTTGTAATTTAATGTATCATAAATTCATGTATCATTAATGACGTTACACAATATATTCAAGTATATACAGTACTGTGCACATGTTTTAGGCAAAAATGATGTTGTTAATTATGTTATTAAAAATGTTAATTATTTACTTTCATCAGTGATGGAAATGCAGTGAATGAAGAAAAGAGAAATGGAAATGAAATCAATATTTGTTGTGAACACGCTTTACCTTCAAAACAGCAGTAATTCTTCTAGATACACTTACACACAGTGTTTATGAAGGAAGTCGGCTGGTAGGTTGTTCCATATTGGAGAAGTAAACACAGATCTTCTGTGGATGTCGACGTTCTCACATCCTTCTGTCTCTTCATGGAATCCCACACACACTCCATGATGTTGAGATCAGGACTCTGTGGGGGTCTTGCCATCATTTCCACTACTTCTAGTTCTTCAAATGTTTGTAATATATATATATATATATATATATATAAATATTTATAGGGTTTTTTCTCTTTTTTCAGAGGGTTTTTCTCCGGGTTCTCTGGTTTCCTCCTGGTCCAAAAGAATGCACGGTAGGTTGATTTGCAACTTGGAAAATTGTCCCTAGTGTATGAATGTGTGTGAGTGTGTGTGTGCCCTGCGATGGGTTGTATTAGGGTGTATCCTGCCTTAATGCCCATAGACGCCTGAGATAGGTACAGGCTCCCTGTGACTTGAGGGAAGATCGGATATAGCTGTAGAATGAATGAATAAGTAGATGTTCACATTTATTCTATTCACTATACATTCATATATATATAGAGAGAGAGACACACCTGTTTTATATTACATACTAACAATAACATTAGCATGTAAGCACGGCTGGGGAAAGATCAGTGCTGAAATGATCTGGAAGTTTCTTTATTCATTTGTTCTTTTTTTTGTTTTTTTGTTGTTCGGGTTTCGTTCCTTCGCCGATACAACTCAGAGTGAAGGAGCAGACCACTTACATAGTAATGCACTCTGCGACTACCTTCTGAAAAGCTTTACAGTCCTGTAAGGAGAGATTGCTGTGAACTACAGACAGATGGAACTACTTGTGTGTTAACTGTATTTAAATGAATATTAATGTTATCATATACACTTACACCTGTGTTATTCCTGTTTTATTTTCATCGCTTTTCCTTCCGTTACTCTACCTGTGTGTGCACTCTGACCCCCAGTCAGCCCCTAAAAACCATCCCGATCGAGATTTTTGGACAATTAATATTTTCACGCTGTAAAATGCACTCACATCGAGTTCTCTCTTTCTCACGTGGTTTCCTGTGTGAGCTCCATAGCGAGGGTGTGGAAACAGATGGATAAAGGGAGCGATAAACGGGGCTAAATTCATTCGATTAACGTTACAAGAATGGGCAGAAATCCAAACCACTATTACATGGAAACAAGGATGTAATGACCGAATAATGACACGCTGGTACGTGACATAGAAATACAGAGGGAGTAAATGTACTCATGCACCAAAAATAATCAGACAAAATCATCTATTTCTATCTTTTATTACGGAGTTTATTATTATGGGATTTGTAATACTCATGGTCCATCACAGAGCTTCATATATAATGCATAAGAATTAAAATCCATTAAGAATTAAACTCTGAAACAGGTCAAGGTCAAGACGAGTCCATGCTAGCGTCCAAGCTGCCTTTCAGGTTAGTTGATCAATAGTTTTAGTTTATTATTTCTAATCCTCAAATCTTTACAAGGTTGTTTTTCCAAGGTAGCTTGTTTCTGGGAAAACCCAGAGTTGTGTATGTTTGCAGTCTCTTCAGGAATCTTTGCACTTTTACATTTGTGCAAACGTTCTCTCAGGATCAGTGATTTGGTATTCCCCCAATAAACCCTCAGGAAAGGAAATGTGTGCCGGTTAGGATTTTCACACTTTCCTTTTCTGTAGGACACGCCGATGTGCTGCTTCAAATTCTGTGCATTTTTCTGTGTATGTACTTTTTAATTATGAAGAAATTAAATGAAATAAAATGAGTTTTATGTAATAAATAATAATAAATATACCAAATAAGTGAAATAAATATACAAAATAGATGAAAATCAATGTCAAATTTGTTTTCTAAATACTGAGTGATATTATTATTATTATTATTATTATTATTATTATTATTATTATTATTATTATTGTTATGATTATTATTATTACTACTAGTAATAGTAGTAGTAGTATATAATTTCACCATTAATTTAATGTATGCAAAGTTTACGTCATTGTTTTTCTTTTTTTAAAAAAAAGAAAGAAAGAAAACACCCTACCGACCTTTTGAACATCAATGAAACAGAAATAAAATAGATAAAATATAATAATTCATGCATTCATTCATTCATTCATTCATCTTCTACAGCTTTATCCGATCTTCCCTCGTGTCACGGGGAGTCTGTGCCTATCTCAGGCGTCTATGGGCATTAAGGCAGGATACACCCTGGATGGAATGCCAACCCATCGCAGGAGACACACACCACACACACACACACACACACACACACACACACACATTCATACACTAGGGACAATTTTCCAAGGTGTCAATCAACCTACCGTGCATGTTTTTGGCCCAGGGGGAAACCGGAGAACCCGGAGAAAAACCCCTGAGGCACGGGGAGAACATGCACACACATGGAGGAGGCGGGAATCCTGATCCTGGAGGTGTGAGGCGAACGTGCTAAACACTAATTCCCCCTAAATGTATTTAAAAAAAATTATAAATAAATAATAAATGAATACAAATAAAATACAACAGAAATAAAATACAAATTCTGTTTTTGTTTTTGTGCATTAAATAAGTCTACCGATGCAGAACAAACGAATAAACCAAAGCTGAAATGTGCCTCGCTGCGAAAATGAAACTTTGTCCTCCAGCGTTGCATTTAAACAAATGTTCAATACTTTTTGTTTATTTTATTCAAGCCGACTCGAGCAAAACATCATTTAAATCACACACCTGGACTCACTAACAATATCTAAGTGCTCAATCCACAACAGCACTGTGTGAAGTCCACACTCAGTCCACACTCAGTCCACACTCAGTCCACACTCTCACACACGTCTACATCTGAGAGTTTCTTATTTCTGGTTGCTGTCTCTCCTGCCCGAGGACATCGAGTGCTGCTTGTGTTTTCCTGTGGAGAAAAATTAAACACATTTTTCCTGCATCTGTCACCGTTTTTTTTTCTTTTTTTTTTTTTTTTGCTACCTGACAAATTATGCAGGAATAAATCAAATATTCTGCGTTTTGGAGTACGCTCCAGTGTACCTCAGTGTTAGACTTCGAGACAAATGAGATAAAGTGTGTCAGGTAAAACGAGTGTGGACTTTATTTATTTTATTCTCCACCTGAACCTGAGCTCTGTACGCACTGTTAAACTCACTGCATATGACACTTCTGTTTCACGCTGCCATGTATTGCACACAATGTGGAGGCGGATTCAAAGCGCAGGATGATTGTTTTCGTATGCAGGCGGTGCAAATACAAATCAAGTCAAAGATGCAAAACGGGCTCTGGAGAACGGAGAGTAAAAATGATAGAATGAGACCAGAACGAGGAAAACCGGTGATCAAACGAAACACAACAACTTCAGAATCACGTAGAAATAGGTGCAGAAAAATCTGTCGATTTGGTTTCGATTTGCTTTATATGAAGTGTTGTTTAAAGTTTTAACATGCCAGTAGATGGCAGCACAAGGCTGAGTTGATGCACAGTCACAGGGAGCGCCGACCTTCAAAATAAACGTGTTTTTCTATGTTTATTTGGACTTGATTCTGAGACATAGAGAGAGTGAAAGAGAGGCAGAGACAGAATGAGAGATAGGGAAAAATAGAGGGGGAGGGAGAGAGAACAGGACAAAGGGAGAGAGAGAGACAGAGATACAGACCGAGAGGGAAAAGAAAGAGAGAGGCAGAGAGACAGAGAGAGACAGAAAGAGAAAGAAACAGAGAGACTGAGACAGAATGAGAGATAGAGAGAGAGAGAAAGAAAAGAAAGGGAGAGGCAGAGGTAAAGACAGAATGAGAGCGAGAGCGAGAGAGAGAGAGAGAGAGAACAAGACAGAGCGAAAGAGAGACAGCGAAAGAAAATAAATATAGCAGCAGAGGCAGAGAGAGAGAGCGGCAGAACAAGAGAGAGACAGAAAGAGTGTGAGAGAGAGAGAGAGAAAGAGATAGACAGAACAAGAGAGAGACAGAAAGAGTGAGAGAAAGAGAGAGAGAGACTGAGACAGAGAGATAGAGACAGATAGAGAGACAGAGACAGAAAAAGAGAGAGATAGCGAGAGGGCGAAAGCGACAGAGAGAGAGAGAGAGAGAGAGAGAGAGAGAGAAGAACACAGAGAGAGGGATATTCCAGTTACTCCAGATATCCATTGGCGTGTTACAAACTTTAAATACCACATAATATAAAACAAATAGAAAACATGTTTACTCAAAGACGAAATTGCGAACGCCACATGATCCAATGTTGCGTTACGATAAATAAAAACAGTAATAATATGGATATACAGAAATATGGAATTCATTCATGCTGTGAACAAAAGCGATGGAAATCTCTATTCCATTCATTGTGTTTCCTGCAGAAGCTTCATGTAGCTTTAAACAGAGAAGCGAGCAAAAACACTTCGACATTAATGAGAATGACCTGCAGGGGGCAGTGAATGGATTTTCTGGAACCCCCTGCTGAGTGGTGGATTAAAATGATGTTTGTGATGTCACTTTGAATCAGTTTAATCAGATTAACAACATGGTACTGAGCACAGAGAGAGGAAACCACCCAGGACCAACACCGCCAAAGTGACCTTCAACTTCCTCCACCATCACTCACTTTCCTGCAGAATTTACATACAATATGCATATCTTATTATTTAAATTAATATACATACTATCATATTTAAACCTGCAATAAGTCACTGATGTTCATATTTTAGTTTATTTTGCAATTTTTTACACCTTAAGGACTGAATCTTATTTTCATTCCATTCATTCTATATATTCTATATTCTATATTCTATCTTAAACCTCTGGTCTCACAAACGCAGCTTCATATGTGCAAACTGTGTTTTTCTGTTTTCTAATTATTTTGTGATGTTTTTACAGCATGGGGCCGCGATGTTGTTAAGTTTAGTTTTAATGTAAATATTATCTATCTATCTATCTATCTATCTATCTATCTATCTATCTATCTATCTATCTATCTATCTATCTATCTATCTATCTATCTATCTATCTATCTATCTATCTATCCACCCATCCATTTATCCATATATATAAATGATTATTTATTAATTAATTTATGTTTTGTTTATCCACCTATTTCTTTCTTTCTTTCTTTTTCTTTTTCTTTTTGTTTTATTGTCTATCTATCTATCTATCTATGTATCTATCTATCTATCCATCTATATAAATGATTATTTATTTATTTATATGTTTTGTTTATCCACCTATTTCTTTCTTTCTTTCTTTTTCTTTTCTTGTTCATTTCGATCTATCTATCTATCTATCTATCTATCTATCTATCTATCTATCTATCTATCTATCTATCTATCTATCTATCTATCTATCTATCTAATCTATCTATCTATCTATCTAAATTAGCTATTATTTATTTATCTGTTTTGTTTGTCCACCTATTTCTTTCATTTGTTCATTCATTCTTTCTTTCTTTTTCTTTTATTTTCCTTTCTTGTCTGTCTATCTATCTATCTATCTATCTATCTATCTATCTATCTATCTATCTATCTATCTATCTATCTATCTATCTATCTATCTATCTATCTATCTATCTATCTAAATACATATTTAATTATTTTTAAATATATCTGTTTTTGTTTATCTACCTATTCATTTTTATATTGTTTGTGTGCAGCAAAATATAAATCTATCTAATTGTTTGTTTATTTATGTATATATGTATTTATTTATTTTTGATTATCGACCCATTTATTTTTCTTTCTTTCCTTCTATCTTTCATTTGTTTGTTTGTTATTAACTAACACAGCCTTCCTCACAACCTGATTTTAGCCAGGTGCAGGTAACAGGAATCTCTCTCTCTCTCTCTAATAGAACACACTGTTGTATTAAGTATATAGCTGGAAAAAAATATGTGTAAACTATATATATATATATATATATATATATATATATATATATATATATATATATATATATATATATATATATATCCCTGGTGCATTCAATAAGGTAAACACAATAAGGTCACAAATGTAAAAGATAAATGCATAAATATTTATTTATAGACACTCAACAGAGAGAGAGAGAAAGCACAGAAGAAAGAAGAGAGAGAGAAGAGAGAGAGAGAGAGAGAGTCACCACCTGAAGAATGTCTTCCTGATTCACGCCGCTTCATTGGCAGTGTAAAAATAAGGCAAAGGGCATCAGATGACAAACGTGTGCACTGGAAATCACGTTTACATTCACGTCTTTTTGTTTTGTTTACTTTTCCGCCGAAGCGAGATCCGAGTTTGTAAGCCGCGTCCGACGCGCCCCGTCAGGACGTTTTAGGATTGGACACGTCATGTGCATCACATGTGCTCCTTACACGACTACATATCTGTAACAATACTCTTTATATTCTATACCTTTCATTATAATATACCTCCATTTTCCATAAAGCTCTGTCTCTTTACCTTTATGTCTATTTAAAAAATAATAATAATAATAATAACAACAACGTCAAATAAGAAAATAGTGTCATCTCGCTAGACGCAGCTGTTATAGGATCTGCGACGAGTTACATCATCATCATCTGGAGCCACAAAACAGGAACAGTTACTGCTCAGGTCTACAAACAAAGGAGAAAGAAAACCCTGCAAAGATATAACAGTGTTATTACATGGTTATTACAAGTTAACAACATTTATCATTACATGGTTATTACAGTATTTTAGTTAACACTACATTTTTCTTCTATTAGGGGAGAGGGGGAGGGGGGTCAGTCTTTGGAGCACCATTTCAGAAGTTCTACAGAAACTGTGAAGGTTCCATAGGAATTAAACAGAACATCCAAAAAGGTGGTGTGAAGAGTTAGCGAGCTGGAAGAAGTGAAGAAGGAAGGGTGGTAGGAGGGGTTTGTAATAGAAGGATAAATGGTGTATGGTGTATGGAAATGGTTCCCCAACCCGGCACGGATACAAAAGATAACGTATATTATTTGTGTTTTATTTATTATCTGACTCGGAACGATGTTTTATTTCGGAAAATGTACCGCATTTTCTCCGCCACATGTGTCTATGACTCGCTCTTGCCTCAGTCACATGACCTACCTCCAGCCGCTACCTTACATTTACAGCATTTGGCAGACGCCCTTATCCAGAGCAACTTACAACTGAGCAATTGAGGGTTAAGGGCCTTCCTCAAGGGCCCACTAGTGGCAGCTTGGTGGTGGTGGGGTTTGAACCTGTGATCTTCTGATCCAGAGTCCAACACCTTAACCATTGGGCTACCACCTCCCTCCCCATCACCTACTACCACCTACCTTCTAACAGGTGCTGCTCCGGCCGCTAACACATAATACATTACAGCTAGATAACAACATAAACAAATAAACAAACTAACATGTTTGTAAAGTTTCTTTGCGCAGGATAGAAGAGAAGATCCTACGACTTCAAAGAGCTGCATTTAACACACAATACATGAAATATGGATTTATTGCGACAGGTCGTTCCCACACACCAAACCCCGCTCTGTATAATTATACAGCGAGCGTCTCTCTAATCACGCAATGCCGCTTTCAAAAACTGCGTACATTCTGCATTTAAACACCGATTTTTATTTTGTTGTTATTTATCCGCCACAAAGGCCGCTCCGGGCAAAAAAAGGTTGGAGAACTGCTGATGTATGTATGGTTTAGAGACATTGAGGAGGTGGAGGGACAGGAATGCGCTGCACAGAAGGCTACACGAGATGGTGAATGATGCCGAAAAACCAAGGAGAAGGTTTATGGATGTGCCGACTCAAGACTTTTACAGCATTTTGGCAGACGCTTTTTATAACTGAGCAATTGAGGGTTAAGTGCCTTGCTCAAGGGCCCTCTAGTGGCAGCGTGGTGGCAGTGGGATTTGGACCCTTCCGGTCCAGAGGCCAACGCCTTAACCAACTCCCACCTCCCAATTCCCAGTGATTGGAATATCAGCGATTGGTTTGGATTGGTCAGGAGATCGGCTGTGGAGACTCTGCTAAAAAGCTACCAATAATATAATCGACAGTCCTGAAAATAAGATGAGAAGTTCTAGTATTAGACGGTGAAGGTGAAGCAGAGCAGTGGCTCAAAGCATCAGAGATAAAGGAGTCGCATTTTAATCTACAAAATTTAAATTCACTTCACAGGAATGACATAATCACCTTATAATGAATAACACAGACGATCTCGTCATCTGTTGGATTTTGGGATATTATTAGGGAAGAAATGAACATTTTGACCCCGAAGGTGATGTGCAACTGTAAAAGCAGGAACAATGAACAATGAGAAAGTGTGACGGGTCTCTAAAACGGTTGGGGGGGAACTCGAGCCCGTCAGTATTTTGAACAATGCAAAATATTACTCCGAAAGGGTGCCAGGACTTACGAGCAAATTGACATGGATGTTGTTTTTTTGTTTGTTTTTTTTGTTTTTTGTTTTTTGGGGTTCATGGGGGAAATACCGATTCGTAAGTGTAACATGACCTTTTACAAGGAGATATTCGGCCATTATCCCCAGCCCCCCTCCCCCCCCCCCCCCCCCCCCCCCCCCCCCCCCCCCCCCCCCCCCCCCCCCCCCCCCCCCCCCCCCCCCCACCCCCCCCCCCCACCCCCCCACACACACCACACACGTATATATATAGAGATAAACGTGAAGCCGTGTTTATACAAATACATAGAAAAATAGAATCCTCTGAATGCCCTTTTTACAAAATGGAATATTACAGTTAAAATAGTTGCGCACTCCGGAGCGAGGGATGTTACTTTGACGGAATGAAATAGTGGAAAGAGGAGTGATGGAGGAGAAAAGAAATGGAGGATGGTTTTCCTGATAAGTCAGGGTTCGATACGATGAAGCAGCGATTTCTTTTTTTTTTTTTTAGCAGTTAGCATGAGTTAATAACTGTGTGTAGCTTTTATACACACGCAATTGTTAAATTAGCGCCAAAAAGCGAACAAACAAACAAACAAACAAACAAACAGCAACCAGGCGTTTGTCAATACAAGTCGTCGAAAGGTTTGGAATAGTTGAACATGAGATAGTCCATGTAGTAGAAGTCGTAGGCGCGTTGCCTGTCCGAGGCGTTGAGCTGGGTGAAGTAGCGTCGCGTGATTTTTGTGGAAGTCCTGGCGGCTTCGGGGTTCCTGTCCTTAAACGTAGGGAAGGTGAGGTTTTTTGGCGCCCCGGTCCTGCGCAACAGGAAGTTGGCCTCCTCTTCCAGGGTCTCGAACTTGCCGATGAAATCGTAGTCGAGCAAGCACGGGCTGCACAGCTGGCTGACCGGCTCCCAGTGGATATCCATGCCTACGGGGCGATGGACGTCCAGCAGGTAGCGGATGAACTCCTGGAAGGTGACGCCGCTCCCCGTCCGGAGTGCCGATTTGGACGCGTTCGCCCTGTACTTGGAGATGATGGGCTTGCCGAACACGGGGTGGTAGTACGAGTTGGGGCTTTCGAACTTGTCCCTGAAGGCCGAAACGAGGCGCTCCATCGGCTCCCGGACGAAAAGGACCTTGGTGTAAGAGCGGAGGCGCTCGGCGATGGCGCGCCGGTCGAAGCTGTCCAGGCGCTTCAAGCGGTTGCTGTAGTGTACGGCGTCGTGGTCGATCTCCCGAGTCGACGAGGCGACGCCGGCGAGCACCATCAACACGCGCTTCCAGTTGGAGCAGCCCGCTTTGGGGACCTCGCAGTAAAGCAGCTTGTGCCGGTCCTCGACGTAAATGCGAGACACGTGGTGCGGCGTGATCGTCCGTGAGATGTTGCTCCGGTATTTCCCGCACACTTCCTTGATCAAGCGACGCCGGGACTCCTGGATGCGCGAAAGACGCCTCCAGCTCTCAGATACGGAGTGTGAGGGTGAAAGGAAGGAGGAAGAATTGGACGGAGGACGGATCACGGTGCTGGTCTTCAGGAGCTTCCGGTGGCGTTTGGTGATCTGTTGAGATGCTTGGTTTGGTTTGTTCCACTCGAAGGCGGGAAACTGCATGGGCGAGATGGAGATATCGGCCCTCTGAGAGTCCGGTCTCCGATGTCTGTTCCAGCGGACGCCTGTAGCACCTGCATTTATATCACCGGCCTGATGGGGGCACAATTCCTACACCACAGAGGGAACAAAACATTTATACACATGAGAACAGCATAAACCTGCCTAATAGAGCTTTCTCTTTCTTTCTTTCTTTCTTTCTTTCTGTGGTTTCTTTCTTTCTATCATTCTTTCTTTCTGTTTCTTTCATTATGTCTGACTATTTTTTGTCTTTCTTTCTTTCTTTCTGTTGTTTCTTTCTCTCTATTTCTTTTTTTCTGTTTCTATATTTCTTTCTTTTGGTTTTTTCCCCCCTCTCTCTTTCTTTCTGTCTTTCTTTCTGTTTTTTCTTTGCTTCTTTGTGTCTTTCTTTTGTTCTTTCTTTCTTTTTTTCCTTGTTTTCTATTGTTCTTTCTTTCCCTCTATATGTTTCATTCTTTCTGTTTCTATATATTTTTTCTTTCTTTTTCTTTCTTTCTTTCTTTCTTTCTTTCTTTCTTTCTTTCTTTCTTTTTTTCTTTCTTTCTTTCTTTCTTTCGGTTGTTTCTCTCTCTCTTTCTCTCTCTTTAGTTTTTCTGTTTCTCTATTTCTTTCTTTCTTTCTTTCTTTCTTTCTTTCTTTTGTCTGTTATAATTTTTCTTTCTGTTATTTTTCTTTCTTTCTTTTTTTTTCCTTCCTTGTTCCATGCTTTGTTCTTTCTTTCTCTATATATGTTTCATTCTTTCTGTTTCTATATTTCTTTCTTTCTTTTTTTCTTTCTTTCTTTCTTTCTTTCTTTCTTATGTCTAATAGAGCTTTATGTTGAAGGTAAATCCACACGTACCTCTCTGGTCTGCCGGGTCATGCCGCTAAACTCCACCCCTGTGAGAAAGACAAAGTGATAGATAGTTAATGACGTGAATTTGTGAATTGCCTCCGAATTCATCCTCCATCAAACAGCAGAAAAGGTGTAAATCACATGCCTTGGCATATTGTTAGAGGTGGGAATATTATAAAATATTGTTAGAGGAGGTGGGAATTTAGTGGTTAAGTCCTTTGGGCTGGAAGATCACAGGTTTCAATCCCTTCACCACCAAGCTGCCACTAGGGGGCCCTTGAGCAAGGCCCTTAACCTTCAAATGCTCAATTGTAAGTTGTTCTGGATAAAGGCAAATGATATAAATGTAAATATTTACATGTTCTAACAGAAACACACTGCTGTCCCGGAATCATCACATATTTTGGTTCCTTGGATTTGATCGCGGCGTTCCGGAGAAAAACCTGATTTAAGGCTCGCGCTCAAATGCCTTCAATCACAAATAAAGCCGTCCTTATTTGTTCACAACAAGAAAACGATTACAGTTACTGACAGTTTGGCCGGCGGAATGGATATTTACTTCCACTACCACCATCTCTCTCTCTCTCTCTCTCACATTCATATATACACTACATCCTGTCATCCACCTGCTCCCTCGTTTTTGTCTCATCTCCCACCAGACTCTTCTTCTTTCTATCCATTTTTACTCTCAGCCTCCCTGCCATTTTTCTTGAAAAGGATTTTTAAAAGGAAAAAAACAAACAAACAAACAAAAAAAAAACGTTCATTTCTGCCAAGTTTTTCTGCCTGAATTTCCCAAAAGACATCACGGAATCAAAACCAGGAATTTACATACAGGAAGTGTGTAATGCTGTTCCTTTCTCTCTCTCTTTCTTTTTTTCTTTCTGTTTTTCTTTCTTTCTTTCCTTTTTTGATTTTTTCTTTCTGTCTTTCTTTCTGTTTTTCTGTCTTTCTTTCTTTCTTTCTTTCTGTTTTTCTTCTTCCTTTCTGTCTGTTTTTTCTTTCTATCTTTCTTCTTTATTTCTTTCTGGTTTTCTTTCAGTTTTTCCTTCTTTCTGTCTTTCTTTCTGTTTTTCTGTCTTTCTTTCTTTCTGTTTTTCTTCTTCCTTTCTGTCTGTTTTTTCTTTCTATCTTTCTTCTTTCTTCTTTCTTTTCTGGTTTTCTTTCAGTTTTTCCTTCTTTCTGTCTTTCTTTCTGTTTTTCTTCTTTATTTTTTCATTCGTTCTTTCATTCGTTCTTTCATTCTTTTCTTTCATTCTTTCTTTCTGTAATTCTTTCTTTCTGTTTTTCTTTCTTTCTTTATTACACATAAACCATTTATAGTAATTGTGTTTTGTTTCTGTTATTTTTCTATATTTTATATGGTGTATAATGATTTATTCTCAGAATGTTCTGCTTGCAGATGAACTGTATGTCATACGTAGATGCCACTAAGCACCAAGCGAGCTCTTCACTGATTGGTGGACTGCTGCGTGCTTGACCATTTACATTTGTATCCTGAGCAGTTGAGGGATAAGGGGTCATGCTTCAGGGCCCAAATAGCAGCTTGGTGGTGTTGGGATGTAAATTTACAACCTACTGAATAAAGAACTTCAGTGCTACGACTTCCCTGAAATGACAGAAGCTCTTGCATTTCAGAAAGAGAGCGCCTCAGATTGAAGCCCCGCCCACTTAATGAGCGTTTTTCTCTAAACAACTCCTCAAGGGACGGCAATATAACATGATTACAGTGATAGATCTGACATGTTTTACCACACACACACACACACACACACACACACACACACTGCGACAGAGGTATGAGTGCGAGTGAGTAGTAATTATGTGACTCAGAGGCTCAGCCGCCGTCACTCGTAACAAACTGAGAGGAAAAAAAAACACACACACACACACACACACACACATAACACACACACACACACACACACAGGGTTATTCAGAGGGGTCAGAGACCGACACACAGATGATTGACACTACGCTGCAGCTGGTTTATAGAATTGTGTGTGATGTGGTTATTACTCAGGTGTAAAAGCCCTAAGGGTTTTCATGCTGATGGAGTAAATGTATAAAAGATGCCTGTCAGTGTTTTATTGCAACTACAGCATTATGTGTGTGTGTGTGTGTGTGTGTGTGTGTGTTGTGTGTGTGTGTGTGTGTGTGTGTGTGTGTGAGTGAGGGGGCCATGCATATCTTGCGTCAATGACGATGTAATGGCATTTGAGTGGGAATGCATTGTCATTGAGGTTGTCTTTCTTTCTTTCTGTAGTTTTTCTTTCGTTTTTCTTTTATCTTGCTTTCTGTTGTTCTTTCATTCTCTCTATATCTTTCTTTCTTTCTGTTTCTATATTTTATTCTGTCTAGTTTTCTTTCTGTCTTTCTTTCTTTCTTAAAGGTATTTGAGTGGGAATGCATTGTCATTGAGGTAGTCTTCTTTCTGTTTTTCTTTCTTTCTTTTTTCTTGCTTTCCTTTATTCTTTCTTTCTGTGTATATCTTTATTTCTTTCTGTTTCTATATTTTTTCTGTCTATGTTTATGTTTTCTTTCTTTCTTTCGCTTTTTTCTTTCTTTCTTTCTTTCTTTCTTTCTTTCTTTTTTTTTCTTGCTTCCCATTGTTCTTTTTTCTTTCTTTCTTTCTTTCTTTCTTCCTTTCTTTCTTTCTTTCTTAAAGGTATTTGAGTGGGAATGCGTTGGCATTGAGGTTGTCGTTCATTGTGTTTTTCTTTCTTTTTTCTTGCTTTCTGTTGTTTTTCTTTCTCTCTTTCTTTTTTCTTGCTTTCTTCTGTTCTTTCTTACTCTCTATATCTTTCTTTCTTTCTTTTTTTCTTTCTTTCATTCATTCTTTCTTTCTTTCTTACTTAAAGGTATTTGAGTGGGGATGCATTGGCATTGAGGCTCGAGCTGATCTTTATGTAGCATCAGACTTTCATCCCTCTCTTTTTCTCTCTTTTTCTTCCTTTCTCTTTCTCAGATTAGCTAGGTGCTAGCTCATTTTGTAGCAAACAGATGGCTGAGAAGAACTTTTAATTAATTAATTAAATAATTAATGAATTAATGATTACACTACAGCTCAAAAGGTGTTGATTAGTTTCCTGTAATAGCACTCCAGACAAGTGACATAAATGATGAAATAATAACGCACTAATAGAGCTATCCTTGCTATAGTAACAACAAGGACATGGATGGTGGGTGTATACAGATGTGAGGCTTTAAAAAAAGAAAAACAATGTGGATTTGTTTGCGCTAACATCAGTTTGAGTCCCAGCACTGCCTAGCTGTCACTGGTTGACCGTAGCAAGTCCCCAAACCCCTAAGCCCTGTTAAGCCGGTGCCGTCCTAGTGCCGGTCCCGGACCTGGATAAATGGGGAGGGTTGCATTAGGAAGGGCGTCATTAGGGAAAGAAAAGGGAAACATGCGACAAAAACTAATATGTGAACCATCTGCTGTGGCGCCCCCTAGTGGGACAAAAAGTAACATTGAGGCTAGGACTTTCTGGTGTCAGTAATATGTAGGTACATCAGCGACATTTGGGATTAAATGTAATTATGAAACTGTTTGACACATTAAACAAAAAAACATTTACTTTGGATTAAATGTTGATTAAAGCATTGAGATTTTCATGCACAAGTTTACATGTTGTCCTCCAGTTTTGGGAGGTTTCCAGCGAGGTGGTATCTTAGTGGTTAAGCCATTTGGACCGCGAGATCTCAGGTTCAAATCCCACCACCACCACCAGGCTTCCACTAGTGGGCACTTGAGCAAGGCCCTTAACCTCCAATTGCTCAATTGTAAGTCACTCTGCACAGGTCATACATGTGTTCCTCAGAGTACCTTAGTTATCACCCGTTGCATTATAGTGACCTTGTATAATATAATTATAATTATCTTTTATAATTAATATAATAATATAAATATGGAATTATTATAATTATTTCTATTCAGGACACCTGATAGCATAAATTTACGGCATTTAGCAGACGCCATGGATTAGTTGGCAACCCATGGCAACTTTTATCACTCTATATGATACTAGGTGTGATTACAGTTGCAATGGGTTGCCAGATAATCCCCCCTTTGTGACCTTGTATAATATTATCATGGGATTTAATCCACCTCAAATTCAGGCCACCTGCCAGCATTCCAGCATTTGTGTGTATTCCATTAGACATTACTTAAATTAGCTTGTGTAAAAAGTGTCATAACAACAACGAGCGTACTAAAATATAACGGGTTCGATATGAAAAGGTATTTGTTCGCCCTGTCCGTCTCTGTAGCCGTAGCGTTCAATCAGCAGTGGGTTTCCAGTTGCACGCTTATGAAGGATGTAACTCCAGGCCGGGGCTGATGTTAGCACTTTTTACACCGGTGACATTTGAGCAGGCGCTCTCCCGCTGGAACGGCGTCGCAAGGACGTGGGCTTTGTCCCGCCGGGGCACAAATGTCACACGCGGAAAACCACAACCCGGCGCTTTCATGTCAACACAAAAGACGTTTCAAGCCTTCACAGAGTAGATACATAAACACATCCAACTCTAATAAATGAGATTGATGGAATAAGTACGCAAAAATGTCCTTGTTTACGAGATGGCGGATTTTTGAAGCAGTGAGATGGATACACACTGATACACGCTGTAAGGATAATGACAGCTTTAAACATCTGACGCGCAAAGCGAGACTTGTTTTTATAACTCGCATTCACAAAGCTGTGAAGTTTAAAAGCCTCACGGATGATGAGGCTACTGAAACCGGCGTTTGTGATTTCTGTCGTTGTTGTTGTTATTGTTATTTATTTATTTATTTTTTTACTGGTGCACTGTTTATCCTTTCAATCCTTTTCATCTCACCGTTTAAACAAAACTGTTCGTTTATGTTGAATTCGATTACAAAAAGCAAAATCACGTGAAATTGCTGGGGACTGCAAAGCATTGTGTTTATCAGTTTTTGTTTCTTTTTATTTTTGGAGAGAATTATTTATATTCAACAACAAAAATCCAATAGTAAGAATAAGAAAACCCTCTCCAGAATTTTCCACTTGTATGCAGTTTGAGAAAGTGTAACCTCAATGGGTTACTATTGGGGGTTCAAGCCCTGCTACCTTAACCCACTGTTCTTCAGGGGTGCTGTAACATGGCATCTGACACCAGCTTCTTAACACCAGAATGGTCCACTTGTATGCAGCTTGGGGAAGTGGAAGTGTTGGTGATACCGGAACTACCAGATTGGTGATACCGGGGCTTCAAACTGCATACAAGTGGAAGTTCTGGTGTTAAGAAGTTGGGGTCAGATGTCATGTTACTGAACAATAGAAGGTTAAGGGCCTTGCTTAGAGTCCCCAAGCATGTAACGCATTGGTGATACCAGGTCTTGAACCCCCAATTAGTAACGCGTTGACATTCCTCTTCCCCAAACTGCATACAAGTGGAAAATTCTGGTGTTAAGAAGCTGGGGTCAGTGGGGTCAGAACAGTGGGTTACGGGTCCTGCTTAAGGGCCCCAAATGTAGTACTTGATGACACCAGGGCTTCAACCCCCAAATTGTAACCCACTGAGCAACGGGTTACTATTTAATTCAATTGGTTACTATTTGGGGGTTGAAGCCCAGGTGTCACCAAGCTACCACACTTGGCGCCCCTAAGCAAGACCCAAAACCCACTGTTCTCCAGGGGTGCTGTACGATGATTGTGTTAGTGATACAGTGGCTACCGGGTTGGTGATTTGTCCACTTGTATGCAGTTTGGGGAAGTGGAACCCCAGTGGATTACTAATTGGGGGTTCAATCCCCAATATCGTCAAGCTACCACACTTGGGGCCACTAAGCAGGGCACTGAACCAACTGTTCTCCAGCAACATGCTATCCGCCTCCAGCTTCTTAACACCAGAAATGTCCACATGTATGCAGTTTGGGGAAGTGGAACGTCTGTGCGTTACTAATTAGGGGTTCAAGCCCTGGTCTAACCAAGCTACCACACCTGGGACCCTTTTTCTGCAAACTGTTACGTACAAAAAATGGAGGCACACAATTGTACCGAAAACATCATTAGAGAAACTAATCACTGGTGTAGAATGAAACTTCCCTTCGCTTGAATTAGAAGACCAAACCTTTTCCAGTGGACAAAACCAGCTCTATGAAGATGTGCTTTAAATGAGATGTTAAAGATCCTTGTGGTTGAAAAAAAAAACTTTCGAGAAGAACGAAGCGTGTCATAACAGGAAATGGGAACTGAATGTGGAAATAAAATCGCATTCTTGTGTGCAGACATTTTTGCCAATTTAGCGAGGCTTTTGTTGGAGGTTTGGAGGCGGAGACCAAGGTTGCCATGACGCTGTAAAGAATATTATTCATAAAACAGGTTATTCACCAGGTTGCAGTAAATTCACATTATATGAGAACGACATGGAAACGCTGTCTATCGTGACACCGACTTGAAATGAAAAGCTTCGTGTCTATAGACATGTAAATGAAGCACTGATGTTTCATTACATCCTCGCACTCCAACAACTCGCGTCAAGTGATATTCTCGTCATTTCCACGCTTTTATTTATTGGCCTCTTTTATATATGACGAGTCGCGGCTCGGCTGCTGAAACGAAATGAATTGCACCGCACCCGTGGCGTTCATCGCTCGCAATATTTCTACGCCAGACGAATCAGCGTCCCGCTAATGAAGAGAAAGAGAGAGTGCTCATCACACTGTCAACATCGCCAAATATATGAGACTAGTAACAGTCAACACACACACACACACACACCCTCTCTCAGTCTCTCCCGTTATTATACATGTCCAAGGTGATATTTTATTGCTATTAAAATCCCAGCTCTCCAGCTCTTCTCCACCCGCAGCACTGCTTTAATCTCCTTAACATTTAATAACCAGAGCAGAGTTTTTGTCTGTCTACGTGGCAGGAGAAACATCGCACTGTCTTGCGGCATGACAGCTGTCGCTCCTGACTCCCACTAACTAATGAGAAAAGACAAGTGAGCATTATTTCTGCCAAAAATCACTATATCAGCACTGAACATCCAGCAGATATAGCAGGTTTGGGTTTGGTGGCGATTCAAAGGGTGACAATTCACATGATTATGTCATTGCAGGTTTACTTGTAAAGAGAGTGATATACAAGGCTTTAAAAGTCTTTGTGAGCTTATCCTACCAAATGTTGTCCAAGCAAGGACAAGGACAATCACAGAACTTATCGATTGGCATGAGGATCGAAGGCTATCCCGTCTGGTCCAAAACAAATTTACAAAGGTCAAAAAGTTCAAGGTGTTGAATTGGATCCCAAATTTAGAGATCTCAATCTTAGGGGAGGGGGTACCTCAGTAATGCTACTAATCAGAAGGAAAGTGGTTCGAGCCCCGGTATTACCAAGCTGCCACCCTTCTGTCCTTGAGCAAGGCCCTTAACCCTCTGTGCTCCAGGGGGCGCTGTATCATGACCCTGCACTTGGGCCCCAGCTTCCAAACAAGCTGGAATATATGATGAAATAATTTCACTGTGCTGTAATGTATATGTGATAAATAAAGCTTATTCTATTTTAAGCATCTCTGGAATTTCCTCAACAAACAAGTCCAATCCATGGAGGTTCCCCCTTGCATCTTATAGGACTTACAGGATCTGCTATCACCTTGGTTCCAGATACTACAGGGATACCCTCAGACTCCATGCCTTGTCAGAGCTATTTATGCAAAACAAGGAAGAGCAAGACTAGATCCTGGTTTTAATTGTATGGCTGATTGCGGTATGTCTGGATTGTTGTGTTGGTAAAGATCATCAAGGGAGTGCTTCTGAGTTCCTACAAGCAAGCAAAACACACTCATGCTAATCATCATGTGTAAATAGCAATGTCTGAATAACCAGCAGGGTCTCCTATTAACCGCCCACAGAACCTCCCACAACAACTCTATACCCCCCTTTCCCCCCACAACAAGTACGGCCTCTCACACTAACACCACTCCCATATGAAGCAGGTCCTCCTAAAATAACCATGCACCAACCAAACCATCAGGGCCTCTTACAGCAACACCAACCAGTGAGAAACTTGAACTCACAATAACCATGCCTCCCACAACAACCACACCACTTCATGGAGAAGCAGAACCTCCAACAACAACTATACCGTCGCAAAAAACAGAACGTCCCGCAACAAACATAACTTCCCACAACAGCTATACCCTCACAACAAACAGAACGTCCTGCAATAAACATAATTCCCACAACAACTATACCCTCACAACAAACAGACCTTCCCACAACAACTATACCCTCACAACAAAGAGAACCTCCCACAACAACTATACCCTCACAACAAACAGAACGTCCCACAACAAACATAACTTCCCACAACAACTATACCTTCACAACAAAGAACCTCCTACAACAAACATAACCTCGCACAAAAACAATACCTTCACAACAAAGAGAACCTCCCACAACAAACAGAACTTCCAATAATAACTATTCCCTCACAACAAAGAGAACCTCCCACAACAAACAGAACTTCCCACAACAACTATACCCTCATAACAAATAGAACCTCCCACAACAAGCATAACCTCCCACAACAACTATACACTCACAACAAAGAGAACCTCCCACAACAAACAGAATTTCTAATAACAACTGCACCCTCATAACAAACAGATCCTCCCACAACAAACAGAACTTCCAATAACAACTATACCCTCACAACAAACATTACTTCCCACAACAACTATACCTTCACAATAAAGAACCTCCTACAACAAACATAACCTCGCACAAAAACAATACCTTCACAACAAAGAGAACCTCCCACAACAACTATACCCTCACAACAAACAGAACTTCCCACAACAACTATACCCTCACAACAAAGAGAACCTCCCACAACAACTATACCCTCACAACAAAGAGAACCTCCCACAACAAAGAGAACCTCCCACAACAACTATACCCTCACAACAAAGAGAACCTCCCACAACAACTATACCCTCACAACAAAGAGAACCTCCCACAACAACTATACCCTCACAACAAACAGAACTTCCCACAACAACTATACCCTCACAACAAAGAGAACCTCCCACAACAACTATACCCTCACAACAAAGAGAACCTCCCACAACAAAGAGAACCTCCCACAACAAAGAGAACCTCCCACAACAACTATACCCTCACAACAAACAGAACCACCCACAACAAACATAACCTCCCACAACAAACAGAACCACACAATAAACAGAACTTCCCACAACAAACAGAACTTCCCACAACAACTATACCCTCACAACAAAGAGATCCTCCCACAACAACTATATGCCATAACAAACAGAACCTCCCACAGCAAATATACCACCCACAACAAACAGAACTCTTTCACAACAAACCAGTCCTCCCACAACAAACCGAACCTCCCACAACAACCATCCCCACACAATAAACAAAGCCTCCCACAACAAACAGGACCTCCCACAACAACTATAGCCTCCTACAACAACCACGCCCCTTCATGAAAAACAGGGCATCCTACAACAATCAAAACCCCATCTACATCAAGCAGGGCATCCTACAACAAGCTTGTCTAAACCCGCCCCATTCCACAAGTAGCAATCAAATCAATTCTCTTGGTGTTGAGGTGTGTGTAGTGTACATATTACTCGCAGTGCGATCAACTTCAGTACATAATTAAGACCCACAAAGACTATTTAGCTCCATGTTCATGTCTATGAAACATAAGTGCTGTCTGATCAGCACTTGTGCAGCTTTTTCATATTGTTCACTTCCATGAATCATATCCTGAAGCATTTTTACGAACCTACACACAATAATGATTTTTTTTTCTTAGTGTCCAGATTATTGCTGATTGCTTTTCAACTCGTTGAGGATCAGAAAGTGATTTAGAAAGCAATATTGTACTTACCCTTGGCATATTGAGCTATAAACCAGTGTCTGGTTGCTGTATGAACATTCATTTCCTCTCAGTGTCAGTAATCTAATAACACTTTTAATATAAAATATAAAAATCGCCCTGTAATTTAAAACCTCACACATTTTCGGCTCCTCAACTGAAGCTGACATTGATTGAGTTTTTCACCGGGATGAGATTGTATATGGCTTCAGATTTATATCTGCGCTGTCCGTGGTGCTGAAACAGTGCTGTCCTGCTCCTACCTCGACTGAATGATGAACTGTTTGTTGGTTCGATATTAGCACACCATCACTTGTCACCTGTCCTTATGAAGGGAAGGTCAGAGGAGTCGATGTTTATTGATGCTGAAAGTTTCTGCATTGCACACGGAGCAGTGGTTTACAAAAAATAAAAACCCTTTAAGGAAGCTTCAATAAACCACATTGCCAGGATCATTTTTTTTTTCATCCTTGGATGTCAAAATGTCAAAGAAAGTGATGAGTTATTTAACATCAGCAGGGGTTGATCATTAAAAAAAGACACCAACAACATCTCGCATCCATAACTCTGGCAAGCTTATGCTAATCATGAAGACCCGTCCAAAACACTGAAATAAATCACATCTGACATTGCTTCAGTCGGAGAAGTGGTAGGAAAGTTTGACGCGCAGCTGTGGAACAAGCGAGGCAACTTCTCTGATGCTAATTTGTGAGGATTGATGTGTTTGGCATTTGTGCATTGCAACTCGGAGCTTGTTATTCTATCGCACTTCTCTGAGGACATTTTGGCATTGGTTTGTTTATTTGGAATCGCCGCCAAAGCCGCTGTGAAAAAAAAAACCCTGCACCATGTGCCCTGCCACATGACCCCTGCTTTGTTTTTTTCATTTCTGAAAGATCAGGCAAAAGAAGTAGACACACACACACACACACACACACACACACACACACACACACCACATGGAGAGAGAGGATGGAAAATTGACTGAACGAGTGTATGGCGCTTGTCCTTGGCTAGGTTTGAACCCTGCCTCCTCGAGGGTCCTGCATTCCATGCAAATTGCAGCGAGGAAGCCAGCAGAGTTCATTAAAAAATAAAAAGATAAAGAGCAACCAGGCAGATGGATCGCAGCAGTGTGTCGGTTTGTCCACAGGTGTCCCTTTCCTTTTTTAAAAAATTTCAACATCGTCTCCAGGACCAGCACTTTCAGGGGTGGGGGGGGGAATAAATAAATAAATAAATAAATAAATAACTTTTTTCCCTTTCCTTTTCAGCGCACTCAATCTTGTCTTGTCAGGAATTTAATTTCCTGTCTGCGGTCGTCCCCAAGAGGTAGCCATTAGCACGGTCGACTGGGACAACCTTGTGCACATGTCCATGTTTGCTCCCTTTCCATCATATCACCATCTCAGAGACTTTATCATCGGGAAACACAGCAGGACAAGTCCAGAAAGCTCCATTAAGTCTTGGCTACCAAGTATATGCCCTTCGAAACAGAATACAAACTCTCTCTCCGAGTTTGTATTTTACAGCACAGGGAAATATTTCCAAAACACCAATCCCCGTTATGCAGCGCCCCCTGGAGCACAGAGGGGTAAGGGCATTACACAGTTATACTCTGGCTTGAAACGTTACCTTTCCTGAGCTACAACCGTCCAGGTGTAAAACAGCGGCTATTTATTTTCAATTCAATTTGATTTCTACAGAACTTTTCACAACGAACTTTGCGTCAAATTTAAAGAATACGCTTGTATTCGCAATGAAAAAGTCACTGTGCATTTCCAGTAGATGGCGCTGGTGCATTTTTTGTTTGTTTATATCGGTTAGCTATTTATATCTTAACTTGTATTTTATATTTTTAAATGTTTTGTCATGTTAGGGATCATTTCTAAACATTATCTTTGTAGGAGTTTTTGTGTAGTTTGCCGTAGTTTGCAGTTGCCGTATTATCGCTCCAGTTCTACGCCATCAAGGTTAAAGACCTCAAGATTTATTCTCCGCTCTTTGTACACGAGCAGGCAAAAGAGGTATGTTGATGTATTTTGTTATTTACAAATTGTATAATATGCACATTTATTTAGTTCTATGGTGTTGATGTTCATGTGACTCATTAAACATCTATGAAAGAGAACATCAGGCTTGGTGTCGTGTCTAAGAGAGGCACAATACTGATCACATGTAGTCCTAATTTGATTTGATAATTCACTTTACAGCATTTGGGAGACGCCCCTTATCCAGAGCGACGTGCTAAAAATCGCTTTAAGTCTCCATCTAAGAAAAAAAGAAGCTTTGGTCTGATCGATTACAAACTTCAGACTTTTTTTTCTCTCCTTGTTGTGATGCCAAGAGAAGTGGGAAAAAAGGAAGAAGTGTTAGGTTAAGTGTTTTTGGAAAAGATGGGTCTTCAGTCGTCGCTCCACCTCGGTGCCAGAAGAGAGAAAAGTCCTTAACCTGTTACCCAGAGAGAAGGTAGAACCAGTCAAGCAGTGCTAGACGCTCTCAGGCAGCGACGGGAGGTACGGGGGAAGGGGAGGGTGGGTGTAGAGTGATGCGGTCCTTGATGAGGTCTGTTTCCACTAGATTTCACAGTTGGATTTTTGTTTTCATCAGCTACCAGTGTGTTTTGTGTAAAGCGAGGTACTGATGTAGGTACGGTGTGGACGCCTGGAGTGAGGTCACGTTCATCCCAAAAACCTGTAGCAGATGTTCATCTCCAAACCATTTCACTGGCCTTGTGCTTGTTAATGATGCTTGCAAAAGCATCACTATTGTAATCTCTCTCTAGCTTCAGTCAACTGTTCGGCACTCAACTAATCCCGCAGTTTTTGTCCGATCGTCACAAATCATACCTCATATCGTGCGGCCCGATGGTGCGAGGTGTGCTATTATTTTTATAAGGAATCGCCCTGTGGAATTCCGAACCCGGGGCCAAAAAGTGGGATTTTTTTCCCATAGAAAATAAATGGTGCCGAAATTTCGTGCCTCACATCTCCGCCTGTGAGCGTCCGACATGCACATGGGTCATATCCACTCGTAGGGGGTCAGGAGTGGATCACGATCATATACCTCCGGAACCCCAGACCCGCTCGGAATTTCTGGGAAATCGGGGCCAATCCGGGGCCCCCATTCATTTTCTATGGGGGAGATGTTTGACGACGCTGCGCCGCACAGCCCGTGTTCGCCCGTCCACTATCGCCCGTGCAATATCCACTCGTAGGTGAGATGGAGTAGGTTGCGAACATATGACTGGCGCATGGTGTCACGTGGCCGCACATGTGAAAAATCTGCAAACCGGTGAAACTCAAACACAGGGTCATATGACATGTCTAAACGCTTGGCACATCGACGGGAGTCGGACGCTGAAAAATTTTATGTCATGTGAGTCACTGGCCCCGCCCCCTACCGAGAAATTTATTTTTTTGGTGTCTAAACACACGTCTCTCCGAATGAGCTAGCATTTCAAAGTCAACTCTATATATTAAATGGACCAGACTCTAAGGGATCGCGTAGCAGTTTGCATCGGCAAGCATCACTCACACTTTTCTTCAGGAAATATCCCATGTCTAGTTCTCCATTATTATACAAAGACGTTGTAAACATTTGTGTGCCTTCAAGGTTAACAGCTTGGAAAAGAGTACATTTTATGGTGTATTTATCACTGAAAAACAAGTCTGTAGGGAAACAGTGGCAAAATAAACTCCTTTAAATAAGACGAAACCTTAAGTGGAGTGAAAGTGAGGATTCTCATTTTAGGTGATAAGAAGAGTGAGATTATATAAAAATAAACAATTCTTATACACTCAGCTGGAGTTCATTATAAATTCAACACGTCCATCACGTCCTCACACACATTTCTTCCTCTGTTGCATTTCATCCTTCAAAGGTATCACTAGCATGTTTTATACTCCGATAGTACTGTTTTTTAGCTGGAGATTTTCCTGCCTCTGTTTTGTTTTCTGGCTGCTGTTTTAAGGGCCTTTTTGTTTATTCATGACAGTCTAGTCTCACTTCACTCTACTGAAGCGAGTGACGAGCGAGATGAGCGAGATGGGGGTGAAAGTGTGTGATAAACATGTGTTTTGAATTATTGTCAAAATAAGTTGCAAAATAAAAGGAGTTAAAAAAGAATGAGAGAAAAAGATAAAGAAAGATAATGCTTTTCTGTGCGTCCTTTACATGACTTCTAAAACCGATTTTAAAACTAGTTAATTTGCACCTAAAGAAATGTGCCGTTAATCCGCAGGTCACGAATTAACTGCGATCTGTTGCACCCCCTAGTGGCCAATTTACAAAATCTAAAATTCTTCTAAAGCATAAAAGTCTGCATCGGAATTTCCTGAGCAATTATTATTTTTCGTTATTTTACTCTTCCAATTTTCTTCACTCAAGCAAAGGTCTGGGGATCTCTTCTCCGTAAACCTTCTCAGTGCAACATCGGCACCCCTAGTGGGAAATGTAAAAATTCACAAGGGAAATTATTAATGAGTATTTAATTAAAATGTATTTTATTTTAACATGTAATTCTAAATTTGAAGATTATACTGATCTTGTAACGGCTAACTGCATGCAACAGTAAAAGGACAATGGTATTTGTATTTTTCTGCATTTTTAAGTTTGGTGTTTTTATTCCCCCATAAATACAAGAATAGAGTAAATACAATTATTGAGTATCTTGCTTGAAAGTAACCTTCAACTCAACGTCTTTTTTTTTTCACTGTTCAAAATGTTCTTTTTTGCACGCAGGAATGAAATTTCGTTTTTCTCTGCAGTCGTTCATTGATTTCATAAACAGATTATAGTTTATTTGATACGCAGCCATTTGAAAGGCCAAAAAACACTTTATATACAGTGTTATTTCATTTAAAATGTAAAAAAGGGCTCTAAGTGTTTTCTTTACTCTGGGAAACGCATCATAATGGCTCTTTGATTATTTAAAAATTCCAAATAAATATATTATGTTTTCTTATTTTACACGTTTTGACATCAACTTCCACATTTCTTCACGCTTTTGACTACTAAAGCAGCATCCCGGCGCGGACGTCTCGTCCTCCTCCTCTCCATCCAATTTACAGTGTGACTAATTGATTATTCATTCTTCCCTGCCTTCTGAGGTTAATGTTACAATTTCCCATTTGAGCAGGCGCTCATGTGGAAACGTTTTCGCCGGACATTAGATTGGAGCCGGCAGTCATTTGGGGGAGTGTGGAAAATATTTTGGGGGCGACGGTGTTTGGTCGTTTGTAAGAAACTCCTTTTGGACCCAATTTGACTTGTTTCCTCCTTCCTCTTTGAAGGGTGAGAGAGAGAGAGAGAGAGAGAGGGATAATCCTTATGGAGAGAAGGATACTTTTATTTTTTTTCCGTATAACAGTGGCAAATTCCTTCCCAGCTGCATATCGACCTCTTTAAATTACACCGACCCGAAAGTCGCGACCTTAAACTAATTGTGCGTTCGAGTGGCAGAGCAGAATATCGCCACGTTACGACAAGTCCATCAATTGATTTTTCCGCAACCTGCTTGAACTTTCGACAGGAATACAACACTCTCTCTCTTTCTCTCTCTCTCTCCGTAGTTCTTTCCCAGCACTGATTACTGTGTGTGTTGTATTTCAGCATTTTTTGCAATTCACTCCTTTGTGTTCAATAACTGAGAGGTTTTTATAAAGCTCTAGGAGGGCTGCCATTTCAAAAGCGAAAAAAAATTAATAAATAAAAATAAGCACAGGATGACTTCTCATAGAGAGCATGGAATAAATATTTCGCAAAACCGTTCGGAGCCTCCGAGCTGGGAGGTGAGACCTCGGGAATTGAAATCGTTGTGACATTTTAAAGTGGAGCTTTTATTATTTCGAACATAATTTTTTGACGGATGATAAGGTCTGGCAGGAAACAACAACACAGCTGAATCAACATATCTTTTGGTATTGCAAAATAACAACAATAATAAAGGATAGAGGAAAAGTCTACACTAGGATACCAGAGTGAAGAATTCAGACCACAGCTCTATATGTCGTTATAGGATTATGTGTAGAATTGTATAGGATTATGTATATTAATTGTATATTGTACAAATATACGTGTGTTTGATTTTGCACACAACTATTTATTGTTACAATAGACTTGTAGAAGTGTACGTGTGTGTTTGATGTTTGTTTGTTGCACAACAACTATTTGTTGTTACAATAGACTCATTGACATACAAGTGGGTGCTTGATGTTTGTTGTATATAATTATGTTTGTTTGTTGGGCACAACTCTTTCTTGTTACACTAGACTTGTACAAATACAAGTGTGTGCTTGATCTTAATTGTAGCATTTAATTGTTTGTTTGTTGCACACAACTATTTTTTGTTACAATAGGCTTGTAAAAATCTATGTGTTTTTTGATGTTTGTTGTAGTAATTGTTTGTTACACTATACCAGCAGTGTAAAGTATTTAGTTACAGCACATGTTTGACAGCTTTCTAGTTTTACTGCGTATCAAAGATAGACGAAACTTTAAATTTATCTTACCAATTTGCACTTCTATGGAAGATGTTATTTACACTCATGCTGCCTGTACGTGACCTTTTTTTTATCATTGCTGGTCTCATTTTTAGTCCAAAAAGAGCTCGAATAAATGGGAAAAAAAACAACATTTGAGATAAGTTGCATAAATTCTGAATATCGAATTTAATATTTTTTTCATTTTATTTTTCCATTAATGCGTCGTGTACTTTGTGACGACTTTTCATTCATTAATTATGAAAAGACGTTTTGTTTCTGATTTCCGGTCGATTTAAACACACCCCTGAGGTACCCGTGACCTGTGTCCCTGCCGCTCTCCACACGGGAACTTTATCAGGATGGATTTGGGGATCCGCCAGCGTGCTCCGAGAGAAACCGGAGAAGCGTAAAAGCTGGTGGGGTTTTAGGTAACAGATGATCATGTCATATTTACGCCGATTGAATCACTTCTGAGGAAAGATGGTGCACAGGATTATAAAGGATTACTGCACAGTGCATTGCTTATAGATATCATCCCGTAGCAAAGACACTTCCGACTGTTCGAACCCAAGATGCCATCTGAGCAGAAGATTATTCCCAAACTCGTTAGTCATGTTTAGGAGTACACATGTACTTCGAGCTAATATCCACAGAGCACACTGTTAAACATTAAACTATAATCTATATATAAAAATAGATTTTTGAGGGGAGATTAGCAGAGATTCATTCATCCATAAGGGTGTTAATGCAATCAGGTACTGATATAAGTGAGAAGGTGAGGGGGTTCCTGAAGTGCACTTAGTGAAGTGCATAAAAGTCTCTCCGACTTTTTTCTCTTCTCATCCCGAGGCAACCTGAGGTTTCTTCAAACCTTCAAAGAGTAGACGCAAACAACCAGAACCATCTAGAGATTCACCAGCTCGGGATCCCACTTCATGCAGAGTTTTGACGTTGGTCTGCTTTGTCATAAGACATTTACTCACATTCACGCACTCCAATGTTCATGGTAGTTTTTTCACTCTATCATTTATAAATCACACACTTGACATCACCCATATGAGGACGGGTTTCCCCATTTTTTACTCGGGTTCCACTCAAGGTTTCTTCCTCAAAGAAGGAATCTAAAGGCGTTTTTCCTTCACCGCAGTCGCCCCCCAGCTTCTTTGAAATAAATGTCCTCTGTAAAAGCTCATCAGGGATAAAACTTTATATAAAAATTTTGTTCTATAACTCTGACATTCTGTAGCGTTGCTTTAAAACAATGTCCATTGTGAAAAGTCCCATCGTCCACCCATCATTCATCTTCTAGTGCTTTATCCGATCTTCCCTGGGGTCTGGGCAGCTGTGCCACACACATTAAGGCAGGATACACACATGAAAGCCATCACACACACACACATTCACACACACACATTCATACTATTAGGGACAATTTTCCAAGGTGCCAATCAATCTACCAGGGTGCAGGGGTGTGCATGTTTTTGGACCGGGGGGGGGGGAAACCGGAGAACCCGGAGAAAAAAAACCCCTGAGGCACGGGGAGAACATGCAAACTCTACAAACACATGGCCGAGACGGGAATCAAACCCCGACCCTGGTGGTGTGAGGCGAACGTGCTAATCACTAAAGCCACCGTGCCCATATACTAGTCCACCCACATATATATATATATATATATCTGATATAGATATATAGCTCATATTATAATATAGAGATAATATATATATATATATATATATATATATATATATATATATATATATATATATATATAATTATATAATTTTCTCTCAAAATCTCTCCCTTTAATAAAATTATTGATTACTTAATATTTATTTTACTCTGTAAATGATTCTTTTAATATTAATTTCTTGTTAATTACAATGTTAATTGTTTAATGATTGTTTTAATTGTAAAATATGGGACGTGGTTCCTTTAAGAATTCTGTTCCGGTTGTTTTCCATATACTGTAAGCTGGTGATACGTTTAGGTTATACAGAAGCGCATCGCATTCACAAAAGATAAACATGTATTTGGGAATGCGATGCGCTTGCGTAAGGTTCCATACGGTAATATACAGCTAATATAGTGAGGAGATCATACCTGTTGTGAATGCGCAGCTAGTAGGTGTAATTCGGGGAAATTTAGGAAGTGTGAGTGGATGCACTGAAGATTTCTTTATTTATTTCTTCTTTTTTTGTTGTTCGGGTTCCGTTCATTCATTCGGCAACACAACGCAGAGTGAAGGAGTAGATCACTCACAAAGTAATGTACACTGCGTTAATCAAATAAGTGCTTTTAAAGTCAATCTGTTTTAACGCACATATATATATATATATATATATATATATATATATATATATATATATATATATATATATCATCTGTAGTTCTCCCAACCTCTTTATCCTCCTCTGACGTACTATTTACAGAAATGCCATTTCAGATTGAAGTCCTTTAGTCTCTCTCAAGAGGTCATGAACTCAATCCAACTCCCTTCTTTTGGAGAAGAAAAGAGGTAAAAGGTAGCACAGGGGCGTTTGGGTGGAAGGAAGCACGATGCTGAGCTGCACTACTGAGCTCCGAACTGACTCTCCAACATCTCACATAAAGGCAGTGCACATCCACGGGCAGATCTTAATCATTTAATCCATACTATATTAAAAAAAGAACGTATCCAATGCTTCATCCTTTTCATCCTGTCTCTTTGGCCTTGTTCTTTTTCTCAATTTGGATTGGATGAAAGCCATATCACGTATTTATATCTATACAATAAGGGATGGGATGAGTCAGATGAAAAGCATCGTGAGATCAAAAGCCGAGAGCCTGAATGCTCGCGTACGGAAAAGAAAAGTTCTTTTCTCTCTCTCTCTCTCTCTCTCTCTCTCTCTCTCTCTCTCTCTCTCTCTTAATCTTTACCAAAATCATTCTGTCACTTAGTAATGGTACACTTTTAAGTGCTAAAAGCAGCCATGACACATCTTGTATTTTTGCATCTCTAATGCATTTCCGCTTCTTTTTTGGAAACGTTGTTTTTAAGCCTTTCTGCTGTCGCTGTCCGCCTCTACGGTGGTGCTGATCCTCGCTCTCCTCGTCCTCCTTTTATCATTCCGCAAGAACATTATTAGTACGTCGCTTTTATGAAAGGCCACCGGTAGTCTGAATGAATAGATTCACCTATTAGACCAGACCCTTTCCCTGTGGATGTGACTCACACCGTCCATCCCTCTAAAAGCTTTAATGAGGAGTCATTGATGCAGGTTACACCTCATTGTGCTTGCTCTCATGAATCCTGTACAACGGTCGATCTGAATGTGATGATTTATCATACAGTAGGTGGAATTCAGTGCTCAAACTACACTAGATAGACAAAATAAAAACTTCCCGTACATCGGTAGAATGTCCCACACCATCATTTTCTGACGATGCCTTCACTCTTCCACTCGATTTTGGAGATTGGAGCACGTGTGTGTCATGTTGGAAAAGGTTTGGATCTCATAGCATTGCATCGAAAGGTGTCCTATACAATCCGCCATTCGGAGTCTAAACCAGGAAACAGCCAGCATCCAGCACGTTATGCTGGTCACTTTACACTGGACACGATACACGGGTCATGTTACAATGAACACTTTACACTGATCATGTTACTCTGGACTCTTTACAGTGGTCATGTTATACTGAACACTTTACACAGGATACTTTACACCGGACTCATTACACTGAACACTTTTCACTGGTCACTTTACACTGGAACACTTCACATTTCTCATGTTACACTGGTCACTTTACAATTGTCATGTTACACTGTACACTTTACATTGGTCACTTTACACTGCCCATGTTACACTGGACACTTTATACTGGTCACTTTACACTGCCCATGTTACACTGGTCATGTTACACTGGACACTTTATACTGGACACTTTACACACATTTTTGGTCACTTTTTACACTGGACACTTTACAACTGGTCACTTTACACTGAACACTTTACACTAGTCATGTTACAATGGTCATGTTACACTGAACACTTTACACTGGTCATGTTACACTGGTCACTTTACACTGAACACTTTACACTGGTCACTTTACACTGAACACTTTACACTGGTCACTTTACACTGGACACTTTACACTGGTCATTTTACACTGATCACTTTACACTAGACACTTTACACTGGTCACACTGCACTGCTCATGTTACACTGGTCACTTTACACTGGACAGTTTATACACTTTATACACTATTTTATATTTTTTATAAAGATGTCATTCTATTCTATTTTTATTTTTATTCTACTTTACATTTGTTATTCACATTTATTTATAATGACTGCACTATATCCTTTTCCTTTCTTTCCATAATGTTTAAATGCTGGACGGTCGTAAAAAGCATTCCCTGCGTGTCGTACTATGTATGTATATGTATGTGACAATTTTCAAAATAAAGTCTGGTGTCCCAATAGGTTTGGTTTATTTGTATTGTATACAATTGTGTCCCAATATGGTGTATGTTGCACCCAATCTCTTGTAAAAAAGAGACATACTGAGCAAATTTGCTGAAGTCCAGACCTGCAATTTTGGCCAAAATTGAGTTATCGACGGAAAAGGACCGTTTGTACGCTGGAGGTTTTTTTTTTATTATCGTTGTATCGCCAAAGGTTGTTTTTTTTTTTTTGTTTGTTGCTAGTTAGCGAGAGAACATGCATCTGAGCTCGTCACGGATCGATGACGCTTGACAAATAAGATCCGACAGTGTGACATGGGGATCCCTTCCTATCCCCAGTATCCTTTGAAATAGCCGAGTAAATACAATTTCCTACAAGCTACGGCTCAGACACTATAAGCACGGTTGCCAGACATTGCCCTAATCCTTTGCAACCAGGCAAAAACGGTTTGGTTTGTAAAAACAAAGTTTGTGAGCGTTTTGTATCTTCAGGTCCATATTTCATACTTTGTCGCTATTTCAGCCGATTTGCTCTGCTGCACATCGCTCGTACTGTATTCCATATTCCGTCTTTCGTTTTGATCGATGCGCCTTTAATAAACTCGCTCCTGCACTTGCATATCTCACGCCCTGACAGGAGACTTTACTGTTACCATGGATGCGGCGAGATAGCATGAGGCTATGTGTCTCTGTGTGTGTGTGTGTGTGTGTGTGCGCTCAGGGGACGAGATCAATCACAGCATCTCTGCGCTACACATATAACGTTTGGCAAATTGTCTAAACGGCTCGTCTATGTTCAACTGGACAGCAATCACCCAAGACTGCCCTTTTTTTTCCCAGCGCAATGTAATCAGCATCGTCTGAACCCTCCTTCATGTCAGGATCTTTCATTTTTTCTTTGATAGATTTCTTCTCCTCTTTCCAGCAAGTCTCCAGACACGACCTCATATCTCACAGGCAAGGCTTTGAATTGCCATTAGGAATCGTTAAAAAGAAGTAATAAGTCGTGACCATTTAACGTCCCTTTTTTTTATGCCATCGTTCATTTAAGTATGCAGGAGTCGCTTTGGAATGAACCCATTTTTTTTGCTTCTGCTTTCCATTAAAGACTCAGAAGGGACTTTGTTTTAGTGCTGGCCAGCAGAGATGGAGAGACATTGGCACTTTCAATGGCCTCATAGATGTAGCCATCCATCTGAACGTAAGTTGCACAGGGCGGACATGAAAATGTGCCCTTAACGTCAGAGTGCGCCAATAAAACAGACAGTTTTTTCCCCGGGTTTGCTTGGTGCGATTGGCAAACGCGCTTGGAAACGCCATGTCGGTTCCACTTCCCTACGTTCCACTATTTCGACTCTATTTCGGTACTCTGGGAATTTTTATAGATTCCTGGGACACCATTTCAGAACGATGGATTTGCGCCTTGGACAGCAGATCATTAAGCAGTGGACACACAAAATGCTGAGACGGTCTTCTTCACTCATAACTCCATGCCTTAACAATCTCATAACCCCAGGACTCCAGTGGAACCAATTATACACCCTGCTGGATTATAGAGCCATTCATTTACTTTTATGACATTTGGCAGACGACTGTAATCAGAGTGACTTATTCGTACGTCTCATTCATATATCTGAGCAGTTATGGAGTTTAGGGCCTTTATCCAGATCGACATACATTGGTTTCATTCATACAACTAAACAGATGTGGGTTTAAGGGCCTTGCTTTTCGGGCCCGGGTTGGGAATTGAAAATCCAATGCCTCAACCATTAAGCCAGAACTTAGATTCCATGGATGAATGGATGAATTCAGCATTTAGCACTAAGTTATAGCTTTTTTCAGATGCCCTTATTCAAAGCGACATACAACTGAGCACCTATGGAGTTAAGGGCCTTGATCTGGGGGCCAGATTAGTAGAGCTGGGATTTGTGATGTCATTTTTCTGAGCAGCATACAACTAAGCAGCTATGGGTCTAAGGGCCTCGCTCTGGGGACCACCTTGGTAGTGCTGGCATTTGAATACATTCAGATCCTACACAACACACCTGAACTTAAATCCCATGGATGAATGGATGAATTCAGAATTTAGCACTAATTTATAGCTTTTTTTTCAAGATGCCCTTATTCAGAGCGACATGTGGATCAAGGGCCTAGATGCCCTTTTTCTCGGCAGCATACAACTAAGCAGCTATGGGTCTAAGGGCCTCGCTCTGGGGGCCACCTTGGTAGAGCTGGGATTTGAACTCATTCAGATCCTACACAACAATCCTGAACTTAGATCCCATAGATGGGAATTTCGCATTTAGCCCTAAATATGCCTCTATTCAATGCAACATACAAGTGAGCAGTTATGGAGTTAAGGGCCTTTATCCAGACAGACATACATTGATTTCATTCATACAACTAAGCAGCTATGGGTTTAAGGGCCTTGTTCTGGGGCCCAGGTTGGTAGAGCTGAGATTTGGCTTTCAACTCCAATGTCCAATCCCTCAACCATTAAGCTACCACCTACACCACACTCCTGAACTTAGATTCCATAGATGGGAATTCAGTATTTGGCACTAATTTATAGGGATGTTTTCAGATGCCCTTTTTCTGAGCAGCGTACAACTAAGCACCTATGGGTCTAAGGGCCTCGCTCTGGGGCCACCTTGGTAGAGCTGGGATTTGAACTCATTCAGATTCCTGAACTTAGATTCCATGAATGGGAATTCAGAATTTAGCCCTAAATATGCCTCTATTCAAAGCGACATACAAGTGAGCATCTATGGGTTTAAGGGCCTTGTTCTGGGGCCCAGATTGGTAGAGCTGAGATTTGCCTTCAGATCCAATGTCCATTAAGCTACCACCTACACCACACTCCTGAACTTAGGAATTGGGAATTCAGTATTTCTTTTTCAGATACCCTTATTCAAATCAACATACAACTTAGCAGTTAAGGGCCTTGCTCAAGGGCCCAGCATGGAAGCTTTTGGTGGTGCTGGGATTTCAACCGTTTTACGATCCTGTGGGCTTCCAGCTCTTCACTACGGTCAGACATATCCCTTCCTCCTGACAAATGAGCATGTGATTTATTTCTCACAAATACACTACATGCACAGCGTCCCTGGAGCAGAGAGGCTTAAGGGACCTTGTCCAAGGGCCCAAACAGTGGTATCTTAGCAATGCTGATGCTTGAATCCCCCAAGGCTTATCTGTAAATCACAGTTCTTTCTATCTGTTTTCTACCTCAGCATGGGCGGTTTCATTCTGGGCAAAGAGACTGAATGAAGACATTCAGCGAAGTGAAATCTTGAAAAAGTACACAATGTAATAAACTTCACACTGGAAGAACGAAAGTTGAAAGCGTCTCGAGGTCAGCACTCAGGTCTGCTCAGTGGCTCTGCCGTCTGTCTGAGAAAAAGAAGATCACCTTATTAAAGTTTCCGAAGTCTCAAACTCTCCAGATGGAGGTGGACATATTGTGAGTCGGTGTGTTTTTGCCGAAGCAGTGTGTCTCTAGAAGTCAGTGATTCAGAGCTCTCATGACTCAGCCGGTGCGAATTCGAGGTGCAGTTTTGCTGTCGCGGGGCCAAAATCTGACGCGGAAACATGCTGTCTTTTTCCCCCTATTAATATTCAGTGATGGATTACGGAGGCTGCAAATGGATTTAAAATGATTATATGAAGCTTACAGCTTAGCGTAGTTGTTCGAGTATTCTCTGTTTACGACCCATCGCTATAAAAATTCCTTGGGTATTAACGGTAAACACATTACAGGGGCCGTCCAAATGTCAACAAGATCAAACACTCAATCCTGCGATGGGTTTTATTGTCTGTATGTATTTTAGGAGAACGGGCCCTTAGCACTGGAGCAATGATTCCTACCTTCAAGGAGATCCACCATGACCTTGACTGGGATAAATCAATTCTAAGTCATAAACAAGTAAATAAATAAACATTGTCAGTTATGCTGGTGGCAGATGGCCCCAACCTCGGACTCTCTTCAGGGTGGGACCATGTTTAATGTCTAGTTGCTGTGGTTCGTTAGCGAAGAGAGGCATGCTGGGGGGAAATAGAAAAATCCACTACGCCGACCTTAATTTCTAAAATCCACAACAAACATCCCATATCGCTCAAAAGTGGGGGATTTATGAATATTTTACCAAGTCCTAATTCCAAAAAAATCCTCCTGGGCAGTCATTAAGGAGACACAGATTTGCATCAACACATCCATAACAGGTTTGTGTTGCCCAATAATGACACAAGAAAAGGATAAAGACCGCAAAGCGTACCATGTTAAAGCAGTAATACTACTAATACTAATGACTTTTCTTCACATATGACTCAAATATGACTTTATTTTAGATCTTAGATGTTTTTGTTTTTCCAAGGAAGACTTATGATGTTTATGTCTACCTACAGTAAACTTGAGAAAACCACCTGAGAATTTCTCAGCGCTTCATAAAGAATCCCTGAGTTTGTAGTATGCCCGGCAGGCGTAAACTATGCCCATGTGGAAGGAAACAATTCTCTTTGACGTTGGATGTGAAGTACGAGAACCTGGAAGTGATGAAGCCCTGAAACGAACGTGTGATATTTATATAAATGATATCCTACTACAAAACTTTGTCATTTTTAAAGAGACAATCTGTTGATATCTGGTGACCATTCCATCATCGTTCAGGGTGTTTTTTCGAGCAGTCCATGAGGGGAAAGAACCACAGAGGAAGACGGCAAAAGATCAGGAACCAGGTCAACCCCCAAAACTGGCAAAAGTGTTCAGAAAGAAAAGAAGGAAAATTCACACACTTCATTTATATATTTTTGGCTCTTACCCAGAGCAATTGAGGTTTAAGGGCCATACCCAAGGGCCCACTGGTGGTGTTGGTGGTGGTGGGACTTGACCTTGCAGCCTTCCGGTTCAGAGACCAACTCCTTAAACACTGAGCTACCGCCTCCCTACTTCCTCACCCGTTCTACTTTTCCGACTTTGCCCTCTTCCCGACCATTGATCCGCCTCGTTGTTTTGACAGTGTTTTGAAGGTGCATGGACACTGCTAGGAGCGCTGAAGTTAATCATGTGGAAATATAGATAAAGAAAGTAATTCCTTGCTAGTCTCACAACTAGAAGAATAGCCTTTATTTGTCACATATACATTACAGCACAGTGAAATTCTTTTCTTCGCATATCCCAGCTTGTTGTTTGGTAGTTGGGGTCAGAGTGCAGGGTCAGCCATGATACGGCACCACTGCAGCATAGAGGGTTAGGGGTCTTGCTCAAGGACCCAAGGGCGGCAATACCTGGGACTCGAACGCGGATCTTTCGATCAGCAGCCCAGCGCCCACCGATCTACCCCTCCTTACTAGCATAAAATGCCCGCCAACCTGGAAACCCACATTAAAACACCAGAAGTTTCTTGGCAATGTTCCTAGGCTTGTTTAGGCACCTTATAAAAATGCCCTCCTGGAGATATCCATGTAAAGCATCAACAATAACACTCCAAAACCTACTGGAGAAAATCTGCTCCTATGCCTCACTTTTAGAGATCCCAAAAGAAGAGCTGGATTATTTATTTATTTTTATTTTTTGAGGCAAGGAGACAAAGACGTCTCTATTGATCTGAGAGAGTTGGTTTCAGACAGCATGAGGTGAACACTATAGATCAAGAATATAGAGTACCACCAAATTATTATTGATTTGTTCTCCCTCAAGCATGTCTTCGTCAGTATTGATGAATTGTAGTCCTACAAGTTTCATATAAACTCTTTATTTATGAAGGCAAAATGAGTTTAAGTTACTGAAACATGATCCTTTCAGGATATATGGCATTGTTTCTGAAGGTCAAATTTAAGACCGTTCTAAAAACCGAAAGTGATTCACGTCAGTAACAGAAAAGCCGATTGGCTGTTTGTCTCATTTGTTGTTGTAATACAACAAATTTATAATTTTTCTAGCAAAGGAAATAAAAAGAAAGTAAATATAAATATTTTAGAGTACTGCAGGAGCATTTCCATGGGTATTAGCGAATTATAATTTGTCTAAAATTATTTAAGGCCTATAATACACTTCTTTAGGCTTTGTGGAAACCCATACCAATCCACTGCTCTGATCTTCTAGATGAAGGTAAACCTTTAAAAAAAAAAGGAAGAAAACACTTGTTGGTCCATGTTGGTCAATCCATGTGTTCAATGAAGACCAATTGCTCCAAGATCACCTCTTATTGATATTAAATATACTACATATACTATATACTATACTACTAATATAATACTAGTAAATATACAATAGCAAAATATAGCTGCAAGCAGTGATCTGTGGGGTTCAAGCAACTGAGGCACTGAAGGACATAAGGACAAAGACAGAGTTGTTGGACATGAAAAACTTTGCTATAACCCCCTAGTGGCTATTGCATAGCTAGTGCGTAGCTTCGCCACTAAGTGTCGCCAAACAATGAAAGTTTTTATTTTAATTTATTTTAAAATATTATTTTATGATTAGCACAAGCAAGATTATTGCGTTATAGCCATTTTTGCCTACTTTGTACTTTAAGGTGAGCTGTTGCAACGATGAGTCAAAAGTTTTTTTTTATCATTATTTATAAGCTTTGTCTACTGAACATTTCTACGCTGGTTTTGTTCTGATGACACAAAAAAAACTGACTAGTGCGCACAAGTAGGTTTTTTACATAACCAATCTTTACGAAAAGAAGCCTCGCAGGATCAAACCGCCAAAGAGGATTTTCGTCAGTTTGACCCAAGAATTCCATAAATATAAAAGCTTTGAGTGTACGATATATTTACTACGACCAAAAATGTGCCAAATCATTTTTTTGGGATTGTAGCGCCCCGCTGTGGCCAACTGGGTTGATACTTTATTCAACGTCTCAGCAAATTGAGCTCTACCTCCTGTCCAAGTTTCAATTGTCTACGACTTTCGGTTTGTTCTGTGTGATCAGTTATTTTGGGGGCAATAATAATAATAATAATAATAATAATAATAATAATAATAATAATCACTATAATGACAATAATGATAATGATAATAATTACAATAGGGTTTCAGCACTACATGCTTGGACCCCTAAAAATCCCACTTTATGAGTGACTCTATTTACACTGGTGTGTGAAACCATATGTTTTTAAATCATGTATTAAAGTAAAGATATTATCAAACCCCTGGGCAAAAAATTCATCTCCAGATGTGTTGAAAATCCACCATTGTCTGGTCTACTTTCTGGACAGCATTGAAGAAAATACTGTGAATGAGCCACATTTGCCAGAGAGCTGCTAATGAACAGCCAGGCCATGTTGTTGTTGTTGTTGTTGTTTTTGTTGTTGCTGCTGCTGTCCCACTTGGCAACACATCCATTGATATCAAACTGAAAGAAGTATTTCTAAAACCTGCACCGCGTTTTTCTTCCATTTTCATTTCAGGAGAAAAAAATCGAAACCCAGCCGGTCCTGATCTCGCAAGAAATTTCTCAATCGGAAAATGATCTGAAGTGAGTGCGATGTTTTTGAAGTTCACAGCGTGGCGTTATTATCCACTGTCACGCTTCCAACACTGGTTATGAGATTTCACTGAACATCTGTATCAAGAAGATGTTCCAGGGCCAGCACTTCCAATCCAGAGATGTTTATTTTACAGAATGGGTTAATTTAGAAGCTATTTAATATATTTATTTTTCATTTTATTGTATGTATTATTAGGATCAGGGGCACGATGGCTTAGTGGTTTAGCACGTTCGCCTCACACCGCCAGGGTCTGGGTTTGATTCCCATCCCGGCCATGTGTGTGTGGAGTTTGCATGTTCTCCCCGTGCCTCAGGGGGTTTTCTCCGGGTTCTCCGGTTTTCTCCCCAGTCCAAAAACATGCACGGTAGGTTGATTGGCACCTTGGAAAATTGTCCCTAGTGTGTGAATTTGTGTGTGTGAATGTGTGTGTGTGTGCCCTGCGATGGGTTGGCATTCCATCCAGGGTGTATCCTGCCTTAATGCCCATAGACACCTGAGATAGGCACAGGCTCCCTGTGACCGGAGGGAAGATCGGATATAGCGGTAGAAGATGAATGAATGAATGAATGAATGAATGAATGAATGTATGAATTATTATTAGTTATTGTAAGCGCTGCACATCGAATTTGGAATTAAACAGAATATTTAGGGAGTTTAAAGCTTCAAAGGGTTGCATTAATAGCTTGATGGTTAAGCAATTTGACTTTTGATCCAAAACGTTATGGGTTTGCATCCCAATTATACCACCAAGCTGCCACTTCTTAAGTCCATAACTTCTCAGTTGTAGAAATAAGATCAACATTTAAGCTGCTCTGGAATAAAAGGTGGCATAAACATGACATAAACAATTAATTTAAGCTTCTCCTAGATAGACTCGATTTCTCCTCCTGCTCAGTGTGAAAAATCTATAAAACAGGAAGTACATTCATCTTTTCGACTTTAAACATGGCTGAACCGATGCTCTAACCCTGGCCTGCTAAAATTATGGGAGGCGCAAAAGGTCTCTAAGGTGTACTATAGATGGAGGAGAACATAAAAACCTTGAACCGCTTCTATTCTACTTGACATTCTTCCCAACACCGTGCTCCCATCATGGCTTGGCTCCTCACCATGGCCGCTTTTATATCATATTTGGAATCCCTTTTTTTCACCTGATATCCATCAGAACTGTTGCTTCTGGATCTGGCACCTTCTCCCAAGCCATGAGACCAGATTGTTTTCCTCTGAGGTTTCGGTCCTCACTTTCGTTGCTTTGGAGATGTTAGAGTTGATTGAATGTGCACAAGATGCTTGGGGAAAAAATAACAAAGCATTTGACTTGTGATATGCCTGGATTAAAAATGGATTCCCATCCGGGGGGGATGATCTAAGACATGTTTTATACAGGAGAAAGCCGAAAGGGTTGACATGCCCTTGCTTTTGCTCTCATGGAATCGAAGAACTGCTTACAAGAATAAACTATTTCTAGAAAAGATTTTTGGCAGGTGAACTAGTGCTGTGAGAATGTGTGAACTCTGAAGACGTGTGATGCGGCATTGGAAATCAGCTTTCCAGGTTCTGGTGATGGAGGATTCAAACTTCTTGTTTAACCTATAAATATAGAATAGAATTTAATTGTCACATCTACATTCCAATAGTTGAGGGGAAAAGGGCGGAGTTCAGCGATTTAAGGTGTTGGGTTACTGATCAGAAGGTCAGGGGTTCAAGCCCTGGTATCGCCTTGAGCAAGGCCCTTAACCCTGTGTACTCCTGGTGTGTTCCAGCTTGTTTTAAAACCTGGGATCAGAGCTCAGCGCCCCCCTGGAGCACAGAGGTTTAAGGGCCTTGCTCATGGACTCAAATCCCCGACCTGCCAATCAGTAGCCCAGCTCCTTAAACCGCTGAGCTCCACCCGCCCTCCCCTAATTGATGAAGCTAATTGATAAATTAGCACCGTCATTGATCCCTTATTGACTTTAAGCTCCGGGGTCCGTCTGGACTACAGAGTTAAGGAGTTCCTTACCAAGTAGCAGTGAAGTTGTAATCAAATCTCTGCACTCAAATCCAAAGCCCTGCTGACATTCTTATTCAGACCTTGCAACGGGGACATTGATTAGGTAACTTGGGACATGTGGGGAGATGAGGGACGTTTTCAGATCGTTAAACCCAGACTGATCATGTTTCTTCACTTGGGTCTCGCGTGAATCACCAGGTTCAGAAGTTCGAACCTCTTCCAGAATACATTTACGGCGCTTACCGGAGCGACTTACATCCCTACAATCGAGAGTAAAGGACCTTATTCAAGGGCCCACTAGTGGGTGGTGCTGGGAATTGAACCTGTCATCTTCTGGTCAAGAGGCCAATGCCTCTGTCAGCCATGATACAGCGCCCCCTGGAGCACAGAGGGTAAAGAGTCCTTGTAAAAGATGGCAGCTTGGCAATACCAGGGCTCGAATCCCCGACCTTCCGATTAGTAGCTCAGCACCTTAAAGCACTGAGCCACACTGCCTCCCTATGGCAATGCAATGCCCCTGGGCACAAATGCCCCACAAAGCCAGCTCCAGGAAGATTAAGCATTGCATTGTTTGAAGAGAACAATCTTCTATGGAGCCTGACTGCACCCCAGGCCTCCTCACCTTCTCACCTCCAACCGAAAATCCACTCCACCTTCTTTTCTCATGACCGCAAACCTTTGGTAAGATAGTGTACAAAGTCAAATATAAATATAATAAATAAAAATATGAATATGGATGCTAGTACTAAGTCTTTGTTATATCCTATTAATGATAGGTGGCTTCCTGGACCACGTCCATTCCACTCGCACTTCTCCACAACACCATGGTCTCGACACGTTTTGGCTCCTTTTCCGTATCCTTCTGCTGGATCGTTTCCTTCGGCTGCATCTTACACCGTTTTGGAAACAGTCGCCACTTTTTTTTCCCCTGATATCCATCGAAACTGGTGCTTGAGAATGTTCCAAGTGCTCCAGTCTTACCATCCAGCACATCTCAGTGCAAACACACATGAGACAGATCCGCTTGTTCTTCTGATGCCTCTGATCACCATTTCCTGCCAACCGCGCCTTGCTTGGGAGATGCTAGAGTTGATGGACTGCCGATTCTACATCACAAGGTGCATCCATCCTTTAAATAGTCCCTGGAATATTATCATTGTTCCAAAGCTTTACATAGAAAACTCAGATTTTACAAATTTGTAATTGATCTATGTATCTTTGGATGTGGAAAAATAAACACATCTATGCTTTTCATGAATCCAGGTTCTAAGGACCTTCGGATTTTTGAGGATCGAGGATCCGGACACAGGCGAGAATATTTCTATAGCTCTTTCCATAACAGTGTTACACAATGTATTGATTCCCGATGAGCAAACCTGGAGAGACTGACATAAGGAAAAGATAGCTAAAGAAGGAAGGATAGCTTAGGAGGAAGCGGACTTACAAGAGGAACAAGTTCGTATCTGTGTGACACCAAAAGCGTGATTAGAAACCGCCAACCTTTTTTAAACTGACGTACAAAGGGCCACCAGTTTGACAAGTGGAGACCGGTGCTCTGCACTTCCTACTCTCTGCTATTCATGTTTATCGATCTGGAGACGCCGATCACGATAATGATTCCTAATGATTATTATCAACAATGAGCTACTACATTTTACATTTTTGATGCATCTTAGGTTAGCATGCTAGCTTAACAGTTAGCAAGTTCGCCACACTCCTCCAGGATTGGGGGTTCAATTCCTGCCTCCACCAGGTGTATATGGAGTTTGCATGTCCTCCAATCTCAGGAGTTTTTTCTCCGGGTTCTCCCGTTTCCCCTGGTCCAAAAACATGCACGGTAGATTGATTGGCACCTTGGAAAATTGTCCCTAGTGTGTCAGTGTTAGTGTGTAATGGGTTGGCACCTCATACAGGGTGTGTCCTGCCTTGATGCCAAAAGACGCAGGCACAGGATCCCCACGACCCAAGTGAGAAGTCGGATAAAGCGGTAGAAGATGAATGAATGAAGATGCATCTCACTGATGAGTTATGTACTTTTTACAACAGGCCTGCGAGCCAATCATGTAGTCCTTGGGGGCGACATGTGTTGGTGACCCCTGTTACCAAACATCCATTTATTCATTCATCTCTCAGGTCGCGGGGAACCTGTGCCTATCTTAGGATGCACACACACACACACACACACACACACACACACCCACACACACACACACGGGAAAATTTTCCATGCAAGTTTTTTGGACTGGGAGTGGGGGGGGGGGGGGGGGTAGAGAACCCTGGAGAAAAAAAAAAAAACCCTATGGCACACAGGAAGAACATGCAAACTCCATACACACATGGTGGAGGCAGGAATCAAAACCCCCCTACCCTGGAGGTGTGAGGCGAACGTGCTAACCGCTAAGCTAATGTGCCCCTGTTACAGACCATTAAAAACATTGCACACAATTGCAAGTGAGGAATAATATGTACACCAGAGTGTGTGATTTGGAACCATAAGCTTTGTAAACTGTATAATGTTTGGTCATTTAAACAAGTCACAAACTTTAATCTATTGATTTGTGTTCATGGACACGAATTTCCTTCTGGCTCTCTCTGGTTACGTCTCCATAGCGACGGAGGCGGAGGATCGTGTTTAACGCTGACAGTAATCCCATTTTCCCCCTCCCCATTTGTATCAGAGAATTAGACAAAAAATATAGACTTCAGCTTATAATGTAATAAATCTGTGTGTCTCTAATTAATGGAGAATATATTTAATGTATTTTGACTGGTAAGGAACAACTGATGATACTTTATAATAGAATATAACACATATATATATATATATATATATATATATATATATATATATATATATATATATATATATATATATATATGAAACAAAAGATTTGATCTCTCCTGAGAAAAAGATTCAACTCTGGTGAGAAAGGATTCACACACATTTTTTATGACGGTAAAAATTAATAGGTAAAAAAAAAAAATCACACTTGAACAGAGAGTGCAAGCAAATCCCTCCCTGAATGTCCTGTTCTCTGTTTGTGTGTGTGTGTGTGTGTGTGTGTGTGTGTGTGTGTGTGTGTGTGTGTGTGTTTAGCTACATCCTCTCTTAACCCTAGTTGCCAGGCTCACTGACATGTAATTCAGTAATAGTCATTTATCTTAAATGTGTGTATGTGTGTGTGTGTGTGTGTGTGTGTGTGTGTGTGTGTGTGTGTTCACAGTTTAATGCAGCAGCACTGGCCAGCCGATAAAGCAGCAGTCAGACCATAACAATAGCCAGCCTCTGCATGAGAATGAACTGAGCAGACTAAAAAAAAAGGGAAAGAGAGGGAGAAAAAAGAGAGATAAAGACGTTTGGATCTCTTGAAAAAATATTCATGCAAAAACCTCCATAAAGATATTGTCCTGCATTGAATTTACTGTATGTATGTATGTATGTATGTATGTATGTATGTATGTATGTATGTATGTATGTATGTGTATATGTCTATATATATATATATATATATATATATATATATATATATATATATATATATATATATATATCTATAATATATATTATATATATATATATATATAGTATAGCATTATATATATATTGCAATGCGCTTCCGTATAACCTAAACGTATCACCAGTTTATATGGATGGAAAGCAACCGGAACAGAATTCTTAAAGGAGCCACGACCTATTAACAAGAAATTAACAAGAAATTAATATTAAAAGAATAATAAATATTAAATAATCAATAATTTTATTAAATGGAAAGATTTTGAGTGAATTGTGTTTTTTTGAATTTATTTGATATATATATATATATATATTATATATATATATATATATATATATATATATATATATATATATATATAAACAATAAATTAAACAATTATCATTGCATATTTTTTCCAACTACAGTTGATGTCCTTTTTTTTTTATTATAAAAATAAACCTGATTAGTTGTGTCTTTACATCCTTAGGATGTTGATGTGTAGTAAAGCCTTGATGCTACAGTGCATTTTTATTGCATACAGAATCATATGAATTTCTTAAAATATGGATATTAAGTTACTGTGTTCATTTAATTAACGTAAACTGATATTTACAAGGTCACTGCAGTGTTATTGCAGCATACAATATAATTATTAGTGCTGGTCTTGGTGGTAGATCTTCTGCTTCCCTTCTACTGAACGTTATTGAGATGAAGATGAATGTGAACACTGAGTACACCCGAGCAACCTCCTCACCTTCTCACCTGTATCCGTACCTGACTTTACTAACCCCCTTGTGGCTGAATTTATTACTGCCTTATCTCAGTAAAGCTGCTTTGAGACGATGCCCTTTTTCAAAAAATGCGGTATATACAAATAAAAATAAATTGAATTTCCCTAAACATCTGTGCTACATTTATCCCAGAAGAGTGGAGGGAATGATCAAAGGGAATTGGGATAAAAATGTGGAATACACCACACAACTTGTATAAAGAAAACGGCGAGAAATCTTGATGTACGATTTGATCTATGAACACAAATCGCATTAATTGGACCAGAAACTAATCGAATCCCACATTTATCTTTATCATAGTCCTGTTATCTCCATGTTCCAAGGTTGAATCCTGTCTCCCGAATGAATCGTGTTATTAATTCTCTTCCATTCCCATATCTCCGGGATGCCACCGTTTTCACCTCGGCTTCGTGGGGGGGGGAAGACAAATGAAACTTTGTGGTGCGAGAAAAGCACTCAGGATACTCGGCCTCTGCTACTGCTGCCGCTGTTTGCAATCACGTGGGCTTTTGCTCCGGGGGGAAACGATGCATCATGGCCTTCTGTGCGAGTGAGGAGGTGTGTGTGCACATAAAGGCCAGAAAGATCGCTGCTCTCGAACGCATTGCAAGCGATTCTTTTTGAGCTCCCACATTTCCTATTATAATAATAATCCTCCACTAATCGGAGATGATGTTCAACTAGACTTTGTGAGATTCATTCGGCCACACGGGTGTTAGTAAAGACGGGTGATAAGGTGAGGAAGGCAATAAGACGTGATCTGACCCTGGGAGAACATTACTGAAGGCCGAATCCTGATACATGTTTCTCCTCGTCCTGATAGGTTAACATTATCCAGCGCGATTTACAACTGAGCAATTGAGGGTTAAGGGCCTTGCTCAAGGGACCCCATTCATGGTGGGAACCTGTGGTCTCCTGGTCCAGAGACCAATTCCTTAACCACTGAGCTACCGCCTCTTTTGTTTACACAAACCCTTAGGGTAGCGCATTGGTTAAGGAATTGGCCTCTGGACCAAGATGAATGTGACCTTCCGGCTTGGTTGCGTGTCGGGTTGGGTATCATTTCAATTTCGATTCTTATCGATTCCCAGTTTCGATTCCAAACTTTGAACCAACCACAGATGTTGAGTCATGGCGGTTGTGACACCTGGCTTATAACATTAGTTTATTACAATAATTAAGCATAGTTTCGTCTTCGGTTTTTACAAAGTGTAGCCACAATTCCTGCAGTCTATCTTGTAATCCGATATTTAGATTACAACACAAGGTCCTGGCAGATTGGAAGGTCCTGGCAGATTGGCAGGTGAATAAAAAATTGCAGAATCGATTTTCTATTCCCAACACTGTTCATTTTAATAGGAAATGGAAAACTTTCTGCTTGAAGATATAACACGGTACATCAATGTTTGGCTCCTAAAATTAATGAGAATTCCCAACCAGGAGCATTCTGGATTTTTCCTGAAGGTATCTAAATGTCAAATTGTTTATACCTGTAAATGACCAACAACTTCATGATGGTGAATTTGTCTTTAAAACATTATATCTCAGTGGTTTAAGGCTCTGGGAAACTAATCAGAAGGTCAGAATCTCTTGGGTCCTTGAGCAAGGCCCTTAACCCTCTGTGCTCCAGGGGGCGCTGTATCATGGCTGCCCATTGTTTCCAAAACAAGCTGGGAAATGCAAAAAAAACAAAAACAAAAAACAATTCCACTGTGCACTAATGTTTATGTAACAAATAAAGACTCTATTTGACTTCTTTCCACATCATTGTTGCTGGCATAATGAATGCTCCAGTCTAACAGGAGATCTAATCCTAAACCATAGAAACCCTTAGTTGCCAAGGTCCTAATGGATTTACTGGAAATCACATAATGTTAATTAAATTCATAATAAAGCCAAACAGCAGGTTTAAATGGTCTGGAGTAAAAAAAAAAGCTCTTTTGAAAGAGATGCAGACTCATTTCACACATCACATGGAAAAGGATAAATATTTGATAAACAGGACAAACAATTAAAGCCCACACAGAGAAAGACAGAACGTCTTTTGTAGGGACATGTGAAGGTGTCTTTTTGCTCGCTGATCCTGACATGTGGGCTGTATAATGATGAGCTCACGCGTGTGTGTGTGGGGGGGGGGGGGGGGGGGGGGGGGGTGTGCGGTGTGTGTATCAAGCATCACTTCAGACACAACCTTAGGGGTAACCGCAGGAAAGCAACTCTCCCTTTTCTTCTCGCATGTCGATTTCTGCTTTACAACATCACAAGGTTATGTGTGTTTGTGTCCACAGGGGGCGCCCCACGTGGACTTCCTGACAGGTCTAACTCTGAAAAACACTCGATCCGCTGAGACTGAACCAGAATCATACCACAATGACTTCCCTCTATGGTTCTCCAACACCACCCCAATACTGCATTCTCTCCATGGGCCACACCAGAATGAATATATTGATGCATGACCTCAAGAGAAACCCTGCATGCTTCTCAACCACTGATCTCCACTACCTCAGGCTCAGGACATCCACACTTCCTAGACTCTTCTCACTCCTGGTACCAAGATGGAGGAAGAAACCTCAGCGGGAATATGCTTCTATCTATAGATTTCCGAACCAGTTAGAGATATCCCAGCACAAAGTGGATTCAGCTTCATGAAGACATTTGGGCACTTATATGAACAAATATAACGTGTATATGTTTCTGCATTGTTGTACATTTAAAGGCATAGAGGAGTTCATGTTGAATCTATAATGATCTGCAATCTTTATTTATTTATTTGACATATTTTATTGATCCCGTTTTCTTCACATGTACCAGCTTGGTTTTGGAAGATGGAGCACAGAGGGTTAAGGGTTAAGGCAGCTTGGCGATACCGGGACTCAACCCTCCGACCTTCCGATCAGCAGCCCAGCACTGAGCTACACCTCTCCCCAAATCACTGTGTTTATAATGTTTCAGTGGTTTGTAATCACAGTCGCAGTATAAGGACACTGAGACTCTCAGGGGAACCTGCCATCGTTTGGGTAACAAATTCCCCAGAGAGTTTGGTTACTCTCAAGGTTTCTTCCTCATACCAAGGGAGGTTTGGCACTCCAGGCTTGCTCATCAGGGACAAATACACTTTATTCCCTTTTTTTTTGTTCTATAATTTTTACATTCCCTGAAGTTGCTTTGAAAAAAAGCTATTATGAAAAGAAATGAATTCAATTGAATCTTCAAACAAGATCTAAAGACTTTAGAGCGTCTTAATGTTTTAATGAAGCAGGATCGGAATCACAACTCGCCGACCGAGACTTCAGAGCGATTTTGTAAGTCACTCTGGAGCCAAAAAGCCGTAAAAGTAAATGTACAAAAAAAAACAAATGATTTTCTTTGAAAAAGTATTGGGACACCTGACTTTTCCAGCCATATGTGGTTGGTTATCAAACTGTGATCGCAAAGCTGAAGGACGTCTTTCGATGCCGGAGGCCGGAGCATATTCCAGCATGGCCATGACCCTGTTCACAAAGCCAGAAGAGCTGCTTTGGATTGGAAGATCTCCTGGTACATTTACATCACTGAACAACTGATTTACTCAAGGGCCAACTAGTAGCAGAGGTGGGATTTGAACCTGTGATCATCCAGTCCAGAGGCCAATGCTTTAACTACTGAGAGACCACCACCTGGTAAAACGCTCCAAGGATACGGAGCACAATTTAGGAAAAACTGATTGAATCTCAACCAACATCAGTACCTGACTTTATTAACACCCTTACGTCCAAAATATAGCAGAACATCATCCCGGAATAGTGTATGGAAAAGTGGAGAAAATTGTGACTATGTACAAGAATGCAATACTCAAAATGCACCATACTTATGAGCAGATCTTAACAAACAATAACATATTCCTGGGAAGCTAGCGAGTGAGGCTGTTGCTTGACCCTGAATCCATAATATTTTGGTATGAAATATGTTCATATGAAGAGTAGTGAGAACGTAAATAAAGGTTTCTTCTGGATTATTAAACTACACAGAACCTAATCTTTATTTAGATCCCACTTTGTGCACCTCAACAGCCTAATGATCCAGAAGCTCAAGAAACTGGATTTGACCGAACCTTCCGATCTGCCAGGACCTTATGTGGTAATCTCAATCAGTCCATTTTGTAAATTGATGTTGAGATTACCACATAAGGTCCTGGCAGATTGGAAGGTCCTGGCAGATTTGCAGGAGGTAAAAAAAAAATGGACCCACCAATCGATAACAGGATTAAAAATGTAAATTTTATAGCAAGTATCCGAATCTTAATCTTAACTCTCCGATTCCTGAATCGGATTCACTCTTCGATTCCCAACCCTAGTCGTGTGCCTGAATCAGGATTGCAAAACCCTATAAAGAGTATGAAGAGTAGTGGGAACTCTACATAAATAAAGGTTTAGTCTTTCATTCTCCTGCATTATTAAATGGAACCTAATGTTTATTTAGAGCCCACTTTGTGCACGTCAACAGCCTAATAACCCCGAAAGCTCAAGAGACTCCAAAAAAGGTTCAGCACCACAGACTGCATGAACAGCTCCCATCACTGAACACCTCAACAATGGCGGAACTGCGATGAAGGAACCTTCATTAGACATTGAGGATGAGGACAGGGTCACATACCATACCGTTGAGTGGGTCCTTGAACAAGGCCATTAGCCCTCAACTGCTCAGTTGCAAGCCGAATGGCGTAAAAGTAACTTACTCGTCAGGTTTCAACGTGTAGGACTTTCATGTAACTCTTCTCATCGTCAGATGTTCAAAAGATATTTGTGGAGAAGATCCACCAGCCCCGGTGACGCTCCACTCATCTCAATCGTCTTGTGTGAGATAAATGCGTGTAAATCCGCCTCTAATGCCCAGTGACAGGGTATCATGAAGCGCGCGACTCGTGGAGTTCGATAAGTGGCTTTGAATGGCAACATCTCTGCACTAAAGCCTCCTACAGTTGCTGAATGAATGGAGCGTCTGACTTTCACAATGGCACAAGGTCACGGGCGGACAATGACGGTTTCAGAGCTGGTACAGTGAGAGAGAAAGAGAGAGAGAGCGAGAGAGACAGAGAGAGAGAGAGAGAGAGAGTGGTGAGAGATTCTCACAGAGCTGCACTGTTATGATGATTCAGGTGTATTTTGAGGTGGAAGATTGAAATGATTCCAGGATTTTTCAGAAACACATTCATATTTCATGATGCTGCTTTATGCCTGTATTAGATCCTTCACATTCTGACCTCAGAATCGCAGATTGGGAACGCTTACTCATCACCAGGAATACATTTCTTCCTTTGTTCGGTCCGAAAAGATTAATTAAAGCATTTTGTACTCTTCAGCTGAATCAAATGTAGGGATCCTGAACGGGACTCTGAGACTGAATATAAATGTATTTCTTTGTTTAAATGAATATATTTATGTTTATAGATTCTTACTTACAGAGTAAACACAGGGAGGTGGTTGAGCTCAGTGGTTAAGGCAGTGGACTCTGGAACGGAAGATCGCAGGTTCAAATCCCACCGCCACCAAGCTGTCACTAGTGGGCCATGGAGCAAGCTGCTCAGTTGTAAGTCATTCTGGGTAAAGGGTGTCTGCCGAATCTAAATGTAATACCGCCCTACGTTTCAGACATACAGTACAGTGCAAAAGTTTTAGGCAGGTGTGAAAAAATGCTGTAAACAAAAATGCCTTCAGAAATATAAATAATGATTGCTTATTTTTGTCAATTTACAAAATACAACATTAGCGAACAAAAGAAAACATCTACATCAATTCAATATTTGGTGTGAGTACGTTTTGAAGTAGTGGAAGTGATAGCACGACCCCCACAGAGTTCTGATCTCAACATCATGGAGTGTGTGTGGGATTCCATGAAGAGACAGAATGATGTAAGAAGGTCGACATCCACAGAAGATCTGTGTTTACTTCTCCAAGATGGAACAACCTACCAGCCGAGTTCCTTCATAAACACTGTGTGTAAGTGTATCTAGAAGAATTACTGCTGTTTTGAAGGTAAAGTGTGTTCACACCAAATATTGATTTGATTTCCATTTCTCTTTTCTTCATTCACTGAATTTCCATCATTGAAGAAAGTAAATAATTAACTTCCATTTTTGAAAGCATTCTTTGTTTACAGCATCTTTTCACACCTGCCTAAAACATTTGCACAATACTGTATATTCTGGAAGTCCCAGGCTTGTAATGATGAGTACTCATGAACCCCATTGTACTTTGTAAAAATGGCCTAGATGCGAGAGACTGTACATCCTGGCCAGCATTTGCTTGGAGGTGGTTAAGCTCTGTGGTTAAGGTATTGGCATCTGGACTGGAAGATCGCAGTTTCAAATCCCACCATGACCACCAAACTGCCACTAGGGGGCTGTGAAATAAGGCCCGTAACCCTCAATTGCTCAGTTCTAGCTTGCTTAGGTTAAGGGCATCCCCCAAATGGCGTAAACATAAAAAAAAAATGTTGATAACGCTATGATCATCGTAAGATGAGGATCATCATAAGACACGTGTACGAGAATCAAATCAAGGACTAAGTGTTGCTTATAGATGTTGCTTCTGGACTTTATGCGTTTATGTGTGTCAATCTGTCTGCATACTTACTTATATACATGCTTATAATACTAGTTTTCTTGCTAGTCTGTTTATTAATGTTAAAGATTACAAATCCCAAACACCACCACCAACACTCCTTGCTATTCCACCAAACACCTATTGACAAAAATGTCGTCCGCACCCCCCCCCCCCCCCCCCCCCCCCCCCCCCATATCAACAATTTGATTCAGATGCAGCTCAGTCTGACCTACCTAAGTTCAGTAAGTGCCACCTCGTGGACAAATGAAAGTAATCAAATGTAATCAGTTACTTTACTTTTATAAAGTCATTGAAAAGTTAGGCTACTTATTACAATTTGAATAGGCTCATTTATAACCTGTTACATTTCCAAAATAACCGTCCCAACACTGTGTACGATGGAGACGAATGATAACGACACCGTCATAAGCAAACATAAGTCAAGACACGGCCTCGTCTAACCTGGAGTCTTAAAGAACGGTGATCAGTATGGGGTCGTGTACGAAATCATTAACGAAAATATAAAATATATACATTATTTATTTTCTTTTTTCCTGTTCCTCATTCAGGTCAGCTCGCCAGTTGCTGGAGGTGCTACAGAAACTTAAAACATAGTGGTGAACTTCTATCGGTAGATCATCAGAGTCTGTTGTACAAACCTTCGGTGGTGTGAAAACGCTACAGCCGAACTCGTCAAACAGCTCGGCTTTTCTTTCTTTCTTTTTTTTATCAGCGAACACGGGCACTGGCTACATTTCACACTGCAAACAAAGCCAAGCAGAAACACTGGACATTCTTCCTCCAGGGAAAAACTGCTAACTGCTTTGAAGCCTTTATAAAGAGGTGGCGGGACAAAAGTTTTCTCAAGTCGCATGCTCTCTTTGACATAAAACTGCCCTTTTGGCATTTAAGAACATCAAATGCCCTCATTGTGATGAGGTTGGCGCAATTTCAACGCTTCGAGGAACCTCGTCCTCCTGAACTGACGATTCTGAGCCAGCTGCTGCTCTGGAAACAGCACGGAGAAGTCAAAATCTCCAGCTTTAACTCGACACTGTTTTGGCCTTTGTTTTAGAAGAAGACTGAATCTCGTTGACATATCACACACTGTTTCACTCTCTCTCTCATACTCTCTCTCACTGGCTTTAAGTGAAAGCAGAAAAAACACACTTACCTGTTTAGTGTGTCGATATCGGTGGAGATCATCAGCATCAGACAGAGAAAGACATACAGAAAGAAAGAGAAAAAAATGTTAAAAAAAGATTAAGTTCAATTTCTTCACTCATGCAATGAGTCCTGAAGAAAATACAGTAAATAAGAAATACAGTCAATAATAAATTCAATATGTAAAAAATACCGTGTCTTTTATACAATGTGTTCGTTACCCAGTGTGCATTGCAGTGTAACAGTTGTGCGCTGTACACACTATTACATCATGCTGTGTCATTATATTACACTGTTTTGCTTTCTATATGCTTTTCTACTATGCTGTAAATGCAGAAACTCAGTGTGTGTGAAATGATAAAACACTGAAATCACAGGATAAAAGATGAGCGTGTTTGTTTTGTTTTTTTTGCATGGATTTGAATTCAGTTCATGTAGAAGCAGTTCTAATATGTAGTGGCAGGTTCTTCCACTGTTTAGGGCCAATTACAAAAGCAAAAAGATCTAAGGGATCTAAATCTGATTAATGTAGAAGAATTAGGTCAGAGACGGCTTGGATCAGGGGTATATATATATATATATATATATATATATATATATATATATATATATATATATATATATATATATATATATATATATATATTCATTTATCATTCATTCATCTTCTACCGCTTTATCCGATCTTCCCTCGGGTCACGGGGAGCCTGTGCCTATCTCAGGCGTCTATGGGCATTAAGGCATGATACACCCTGCGGGGCGAACGTGCTAACCACTAAGCCACCGTGCCCCTTTTCATGTTTCTAATACTGTAACAGATGTTATAATTATATACATTTTTCTCAAAATCCCTCCCTTTAATAAAAGTATTTATTATTTCATATTTATTTTACTCTGGAAATGATTCGTTTAATATTTAAGTTCTTGTTAATTTCATGTTACTTGTTTAGTGGTTGTTTTAATTGTAAAATATGGGACGTGGCTCCTTTAAGAATTCTGTTCCGGTTGTTTTCCATATAAACTGGTGATATGTTTAGGTTATACAGAAGCGCATTGCATTCACAAAAGTAAAATGCGCTTTATTCCGTAATACAGATTTGGGAATTTGATGCGCTTGTGTAAGGTTCCATACGGTAATATACAGTAATATAGTGAGGAGATCATACCTGTTGTGAATGCGCAGCTAGTAGGTGTAATTCAGGGTAATTTAGGAAGCGTGAGTGGATGCACTGAAATTTCTTTATTTATTTCTTCTTCTTTTGTTCTTTATTGTTCGGGTTTCGTTTATTTGCCAACACAATGCAGAGTGAAGGAGCAGATCACTCACATACTGTGCTAATCATGCGTTAATAACATTAGTGCTATTAGTGCATTTGTATGTCTGTCTGTATGTTTCTCAGTCACAATGTTCTGATCGTTATATAATTATATCTGCTGCTCTATAAGTGGATGTTTCATTACTGCTGATACATTGGCTTCTGACTGGTGTGTGACAGAACATCGCATGTGTACAATATTAATCACATGCAAATGTGTGCCAATGAGGGTTAAATAACACAATCTAATTATTGATCCAATTATTATGTTGGGGTGTGTGTGTGTGTTTGTGAGTGTGAGTGTGTGTGTGTGTGTGTGTGTGTGTGTGTGTGTGTGTGTGTGTGTGTGTGTGTGTGTGTGCGTGTGTGTGTGTGTGTAAGAGATATCCTCATGTAAAATGTGAACGTTGCATTTCCACAGTAATATATTATTATTATTCATCCTGCACTCAATCGTCAGCGCTGAGGTTCTCTTAGTGTGTGTGTGTGTGTGTCATGTCTCCTAATGGTGGTGATCGGATTTTGCTTATAATGAGTTCATCATAATGGACAAAAATTTGCTTTTGTTAATGGAAAAATCACAGAGCGTGACTAAAAGGCTTTTCTGCGCCACCCTGCACAGCGATCCGCCAATTACGCCACATGCAAACCTGGGAATTTTTTTTAGGCTGAAACGAATCCGACACGCTGATGGCTTTATTCGCTTCCTAACAATGAACAAACAGAATAGAGACACGCCTGTTATACAACAGGAAAAGGAGTGAAAGTTCATGTCTTTTGAATGTCTTTTGATGTCAGTTCATGGTATGTCTCATCTACATCACTACAGTCTCATCTACATCACTACAGTCTCACCTACATCACTACAGTCTCATACTACAGTCTCACTACAGTCACTCATCTACATCACTAAGTCTCACCTCACCTCACTACAGTCTCACCTCTTACATTACAGTCTCATCTACATCACTACAGTCTCACCTACATCTCAGTCTCCTACATCACTACAGTCTCACCTACATCATACAGTCTCACCTACATCACTACAGTCTCATCTACATCACTACAGTCTCATCTATATCACTACAGTCTCATCTACATCACTATACAGTCTCACCTACATCACTACTACAGTCTCACCTACATTATTACAGTCTCATCTACATCACTACAGTCTCACCTACATCTAGTCTCACCTACTCATCACTACAGTCTCACCTACATCACTACCATCACTACAGTCCCACCTACATCACTACAGTCTCATCTACATCACTACAGTCTCATCTACATCACTACAGTCTCACCTACATCACTACAGTCTCATCTACATCACTACAGTCTCATCTACATCACTACAGTCTCACCTACATCACTACAGTCTCAACTCTCTACATCACTACAGTCTCATCTACATCACTACAGTCTCACCTACATCACTACAGTCTACATCTACATCACTACAGTCTCATCTACACTACAGTCTCACTACATCACTACAGTCCTACATCACTACATACAGTCCACATCACTACAGTCTCACCTCTCATCACTACAGTCTCACACTACAGTCTCTCAGTACTCACTACATCACTACAGTCTCATCTCTCTCATCACTACATCTCACCTACATCACTACAGTCTCATCACTACAGTCTCACTCATCACTACAGTCTCATACATCACTACAGTCTACACATCTACATCACTACATCACTACAGTCTCACCTACATCACTACAGTCTCATCTACATCTCAGTCTACACTACATCACTACAGTCTCACCTACAGTCTCATCACTCACTACATCACTACAGTCTCACCTACATCACTCAGTCTCATCTACATCAGTCTACAGTCTCTACATCACTACAGTCTCACCTAGACATCACTACATCACTACAGTCTCATCTACATCACTACAGTCACTCATCTACATCACTACAGTCTCATCTACATCACTACAGCATCTCAGTCTACCTACATCACTACAGTCTCTCATCACTACAGTCTCATCTACATCACTACAGTCTCACCTCATCTACATCACTACAGTCTCATCTACATCACTACAGTCACTACAGTCTCACCTACATCACTACAGTCACCTACATCACTACAGTCTCATCTACATCACTACAGTCTACATCCCACTACATCACTACAGTCTCATCTACATCTCATCTACATCACTACATCACTACAGTCTCACCTACATCACTACTCACAGTCTCATCTACATCACTACAGTCTCATCTACATCACTACAGTCTCAACTACATCACTACAGTCTCACCTAGTCTCATCACTACAGTCTCATCTACACCACTACAGTCCTCATCTACATCACTACAGTCTCACCTACATCACTACAGTCTCATCTACATCTACAGTCTCATCTCATCACTACAGTCTCTACATCACCACTACAGTCTCACCTACATCACTACAGTCTCATCTACAGTCTCACTACATCACTACAGTCTCATCTACATCACTACAGTCTCACCTACATCACTACAGTCTCATCTACATCACTACATCACTACATCACTACATCACTACAGTCACTACAGTCTACATCACTACAGTCTACAGTCACATCTACATCATCTACAGTCTCAGTCTCATCACTACATCACTACAGTCTCAGTCTACCTACATCACTACAGTCTCAGTCTACATCACTACAGTCTCAGTACTCACTACACATACAGTCTACATCTACATCACTACAGTCTCACACTACATCACTACAGTCTCATCTACATCACACCTACTACAGTCTCACCTACATCACTACCATCACTACAATCCCACCTACCTCACTAGTCTCACCTACATCACTACAGTCTCATCTACATCTACAGTACTCACTACATCACTACAGTCTCACATCTACAGTCTCACCTACATCACTACAGTCTCATCACTAGTCTCACCTATATCACTCAGTCTCATCACTACAGTCTACATCACTACAGTCTCACCTACATCTACAGTCTACATCACTACAGTCTCACCTACATCACTACAGTCTACATCTACATCACTACAGTCTCATCTACATCATTACAGTCTCATCTCACACATCACTACAGTCTCACCTACATCACTACAGTCTCATCTCATCACAGTCTCTCACCTACATCACTACAGTCTCATCTACATCACTACAGTCTCATCTCATCATCTACAGTCTACAGTCTACACTACAGTCACTACAGTCTCATCTACATCACTACAGTCTCACCTACATCACTACAGTCTCATCTACATCACTACAGTCTCATCTACATCACTACAGTCTCACCTACATCACTACAGTCTCATCTACATCACTACAGATATCTCTACATCACTCAGTCTCATCTACAGTCACTACATCACTACAGTCTCACCTACATCACTACAGTCACTCAGTCTCACCTACACTACATCACTACAGTCTCACCTACATCTCACCTACATCACTACAGTCTCACCTACATCATTACAGTCTCATCTACATCACTACAGTCTCACCTACATCACTACAGTCTCATCTACATCACTACAGTCTCACCTACATCACTACAGTCTCATCTACATCTCATCTACATCATTACAGTCTCATCACTACAGTCTCATCTACACTACAGTCTACAGTCTCAGTCTCATCTACATCACTACAGTCTCACCTACATCATACATCACTACAGTCTCTACATCTACTACAGTCTCACTACAGTCTCACCTCTCACCTACATCACTACAGTCTACATCTCTCATCACTACATCACTACAGTCTCAGTCTCCTACATCATTACAGTCTCATCTACATCACTACAGTCTCATCTACATCACTCAGTCTCATCTACATCACTACAGTCTCACCTACATCACTACAGTCTCATCTACATCACTACAGTCTCACCTACATCACTACAGTCTCACCTACATCTACAGTCTCCTACATCACTACAGTCTCACCTACATCACTACTACCATCACTACAGTCTCACCTACATCACTACCATCACTACAGTCTACTACAGTCACTACATCACTACATCACTACAGTCTCACCTACATCACTACCATCACTACAGTCTCACCTACATCACTATAGTCTGTCTGTGTGTGATCCCCATTGGCACACATTTGCATGCGATTAATATTGTACACATGCGATGTTCTGTCACACACCAGTCAGAAGCCAATGTATCGGCTGTAATGCAACATCCACGTATAGAGCAGCAGATATAATTACATAACGATCAGAACATTGTGACTGAGAAACATACAGACAGTCTGTGTGTGTGTGTGTGTGTGTGTGTGTGTGTGTGTGTGTGTGTGTGTGTGTTGTGATTTATTTATTCAGAATGGAGTGGAACGTCTTCACAGCAGATTGGAGTTTATTGTAAGAGGAAATGGAGATGTTAAAGTCAGGAGGTTTCCACACGGCATCTGTTGTGTTTATGTACTTTTCCTGCAGAAGTCGTGTTGTTAAGTAGTGAAAGTTCTTCACTGAGAACTTGAAGCTCCTGGTTTGTGTTGAATAAATAAATCCACCTCGTACTGTATAGGAAGCTCCGTGACCTGAGGGGCTGTGATAAAGCCCATACCGGCCGCCTACCCCCCCTACACCCACTTCTCATCCTCACTCGGAAAACCTTCTTTATCTCAGGGAAAAGCAGGCCGAAGCCCACACACACCTCCCATACTCTCTCTCTCTCTCTCTCTCTAGCTCTCTTCTTTTTTTTCTTTCGCATATCTCTCTCTTTTTATTTGCCATTTCTCTCTCTCTCTTCTCTTTGGCATTTCTCTCTCTCTCTCTTCTCTTTGGCCTTTCTCTCTCTCTCTCTTCTCTTTTGCATTTATCTCTCTCTTTTCTTTTGTATTTCTCTCTCTTCTCTTTCGTATTTCTCTCTCTTCTCTTTCGCATCTCTCTCTCTTCTCTTTCGCATTTCTCTCTTTCTCTTTTCTTTTGCATTTCTCTCTCTTCTCTTTCACATCTCTCTCTCTCTCTCTCTCGTCTCTTTTGAATTTCTCTCTCTTTCTATTCTCCTTGCCATTTCTCTCTATTTTTTGCCTTTCTCTCTCTCTCTCTCTCTCTCTTCTCTTTTGCAATTCTTTCTCTTCTCTTTTGCATTTCTCTCTTTCTCTTCTCTATTGCATTTCTCTCTCTCTTCTCTTTTGCATTTCTCTATTTCTCTTCTCTTTTGCATTTCTTCTCTCTCTCTCTCTCTCTTCTCTTTGGCGTTTCTCTCTCTATATATATCTCCCTCTTCTTCTTTTGCATTTCTCTCTCTTTTTTCTTTTTCACAATTCTCTCTCTTTCTCTTCTCTTTCACATTTCTTTCTCTTCTCTTTTGTATTTCTCTCTATCTTTCTCTTCTCTTTGGCATTTCTCTCTTTTTTGCATTTCTCTCTCTCTTACTCTCTCTCTTTCTTTCTCTTCTGTTTGGCATTTCTCTCTCTCTCTGTACAAAATCCTAACAACCAGGAAGACTCTTTTCTGAGACATTTCTCCCGCTGACAGAAGGAACCTGGAGTTCAAACTGTTTGAGATTTCACGCGGTGCTCCGACGCTGGAGTCGCTGAAGTGAGCGATCGTATCTCATCGCATTAACGCGCGTCTCACATCTCACAGATCGACATCACAACCGAATCCACCCCACAAATATATTTATCCTTATTATGAAATCTGAGACCAGATTCCAGTCTCTCTCTCTCTCTCTCTCTTCCTCTTTTCATCGCTTTATCTTCTTCACTGAAATGTGTTCAGGAAACACACCTGCACTGATTCCACACACACTCAGGAAGAAACCGAGGAGGAGGAGAAAACGAGGAGAAGAAGGTGAAGAGAATAAACAGAACAACAAGACAATAAACAACAAGTGGAGAAGGTAAATAAGAGGAGTGTAAAGGAGGAGAAGAATGAGCAAAGAAGAAAAGCACGAAGACGGCAGGAGATTAAAAAAAGGAAGGAGAGGTCGCAGAAGTAGAATAAATGGTATAGAAGAAGAAAAGGAGGAGGACGAGGATGAGAAGATGTAGATGATGATGAAAAGCAGAATGTGAAGGAGAAGAAGAACATAAAGGAGGAAAATAATTAGAGTAGGTTGGAGGAGGAAATGAGGAAGAGAAGAGAAAGAAAAAGGAGTGGACGAGAACAAGAAAATGAGAATGAAAAAAGAAGAGAATGAGGAGGAGGAGAAGAAGAGGACAAAGAAAAACACACCTCTGAAATCCAAGAGAAAAAAAAGCATGGTTTAATTCTTGACATACAATTAAAGACCAATTAAGACATAATTTTATTTTATCGTCATTTTATCTCTTTCTCTCTGGTTTTCTCTCCTTTCCTCCTTTTCTCTCCATTTCTGTTTTCCTTTCTTTCCCCTTTTTCTCTCTGTTAACATTTTTCTCTTTCTGTTTTTCTCGCATTCTCTCACTTTTCTCTCTCTCTCTCTCTCTCTCTCTCTCTCTCTCTCTCTATTTTTATGTGTATTTGTATGTGTGACGTTCCTGAGGCCAGACGATCTAAAAATACATTATGTGTCTAAAGTGATATATTTAGGAGGAGAAATGTGTGTGTGTGTGTGTGTGTGTGTGTGTGTGTGTGTGTGTGTGTGTGTGTGTGTGTGTGTGTGTGTGTGTGTGTGTGTGTGTGCGCAAAATGAACAAAAACTGATTTTTTTTTTATCAGCAGTCTCAGAACCAATACCTGTCACTCCCGAAAGAGAAAGAAAGAGAGCAACAGAGAGAGAGAGTGAGAGAGAGAGAGAGGTCAAAGAAAAAGAAAAATAAAGAGAGAAAAGGAGAAAGAGGGACTGAAAGGAGAGGAAAAGAGAAAAACAAAACGCAAAAGAGAGAAAAAACAGAAAGAAAAAAAAACAGTAACAGAACATTTTTATTGAAAGAAAAGCAAAGGAAAAATGAAAAAACTGAAAGAGGGTAAAAAGAGACAGAAGGAAAGAGAGAAAGACAAAAGATAAAGAGAGAGAAAGAGAAAATGTTAATAAAGAGAAAAAAGGAAAACAGAAATAAAGAGAGAGAAAAAAGGAAAAATGAACCGAAAGCGAAGGAGAGAAAATGAGAGAGGCAGAGGGAAAAAAACATGGAGAGAAGATAAACATGGAGAGAAAAAGAAAGGTGAAAGGAAAACAGGGCGAATGAGAGAAAAGTTTTCATAGTAGAAAGAAAAAGGGAAAGAGAGCAAAAAAAACAGAAAGAAAGTAATAAAAAAGAAAGAGAGAAAATAGAAAGAGAAAGAGAAAAGAGAGAGAAAAGGAAAAAAGTGAAGGAACAACAGAGAACAGAGACAATATAGAGAAAAAGGGGAAAGGAAAAAGGGGAAAAAAGAAAGAGAACATTTAAATTCAGAGAAAAACAATGGAAAACACAAAAAAGAGGGAAAGCATAGACAGTGAGAGAGAGACAAAAGATAAAGAGAGAGAAAAACAGAAAGATAAAAAAAATGTTAATAAAGAGAAAAAGAGAAAGAACGGAAAACAGAAATAAAGAGAGAAAAGGAGAAAGAGAGAGAGAGAGAAAAAGCAGAGACAAAAAGAGAAAAACAAACAGAAATGAATGAGAAAAAACAGAAAGAGAAAGAGAGAAAAAGAAAGAGAAGATAAACAGAGAGAAAAAAAACAGAAAGAAAGAGAAAAATTTTCATAGAGGAAAAGGGAAAGAGAGGAAAAAGAAAAGCAGAAAGAGGAATTTTAAATTGAGTGAAAAAGAAAGAAATAAAAAGAGAAAGATAATGAAGATGTGTTGAATGCATTGAACGCTTCTCCTCCTCACCTGACCTTCACCACGACCTTAAACCACACTGACCTTTAAAGTTCATATGTAAACGTACAGTACAGATTATAGATTTATTCCTGCATCTGTAATAAATGTAAATAAGGCGGGGTTTATCACAAGATCCCGAACAGGAAAGGCGTGCGTTCGCAGTTACGTGGGACGAGACGCGTCGTTCACAAACCTCGCTGCTTTTCACCCCCGGCCGTTTTTACGTCACCAACGATATGGATCTCAGCCACACATCCTGCGTGATGAAGGTTCTCACGAGTTCTCCCAGAGTTCTCACAGAGCTCACCACAAACCACGTCCTCCGAAGCCCTTAGAAACCATATACACCTGGTGTTCTGCACGTCGATACCGGCCCATGTGGTGATTTGTCCTCAGTATGAAGCAGAAAAGTGGGAGGAGTCTGTCTACAAAGCAATAAAGGAGGTGGAGTCTGAGTATAAAGCGGTAAAGTGGATGGAGTCTGAAAATAAAGCAGTAAAAGGAGGACTCTGAGTATAAAGCAGTAAAGTGGGAGGAGTCTGAGAATATAGTGGAAGAAGTCTGCGTATAAAGTGGGAGGGGTCTGAGTATAAAGTGGGAGGAGTATGAGTATAAAGCAGTAAAAAGAAAGTCTAAATATAAAGCAGTATAAGGCGGACTCTGAGTATAAAACAGTAAAGTAGGAGGAGCCTGAGAATAAAGTGAAGGAGCGTGAGTATAAAGTGGGAGGAGTCTAAGTATAAAGCAGTAAAAAGAGAGTCTAAGTATAAAGCAGTTAAGTGGGCAGGAGTCTAAGTATAAAGCAGTAAAAAGAAAGTCTGAGTATAAAGCAGTAAAAAGAGGAGTCTAAGTATAAAACAATAAAGTGGTAGGAGTCTGAGAATAAAGTGGAAGGAGTCTGAGTATAAAGTGGGAGGGGTCTGCGTATAAAGCAGTTAAAGAAGGAGTCTGAGTATAAAGAAGTAAAGTGGGAGGAGTCTGAGTATAACATTGTAGGAGTCTGAGTATAAAATGGAAGGAGTCTGGGTATAAAGTGGGAGGAGTCTAGGTATAAACATCTCCGAGGAACATCTTCCCAGAAGAGTGTAGGTTCTTATAAGAGCAAGTGGAGAAATTGGGAGATCAGAATCAGGTGTCCACATACTTTTGATTCAGCAGGTGTGAGCAAACCACAGTGCACAAAGTTCTGGCGTAATAAATAACTAGCGAACCTCCAAACCCCCTCAACATCCAGCAAGTGTGAAAGTTAATCGATCATCTAAATGTCAGTACAAAGTATTACATGTTGAGGGCACTGCAAACACTGGACTACACACACATACACACACACACACACACACACACACACACATACATACACACACCTGCTGATATACAGTGCACATTCGCAGCTCAATGGCAGCCTTTTTAAAATCCGCTCCAATAAAAACACTGATTTATCGCTGGCCAACAGAGACTCGTCTCTTCCTCCGGCGTCCCAGCATGCATTATTCAGGACACGGCTAATCGCTACTGTAAGGGTTCAGGGGGAAGTGCAGTGGGCCGAGGTTCTACATGCTCCTCACAAATAAATACCAAAAGAAGCAGAGGAACAACAAGAAATGGATTCTGGGTCTTTCAGGAGGAGCATCAGATAAATATTTACTGCAGGAAGAAGAAAAAGTAGAAGGAGAATGAGTCTGATAATAAAGCAGTAAAAGGAGGAGGAGTCTAAATATAAAGAAGAAAAGGAGGAGGAGTCTGAGTATAATCCAGTAAAGTGGGAGGACTGAGAATAAAGCAGTAAAAGGAGGAGGAGTCTAAGTATACAGCAGTTAAAGGAGGAGGAGTCTGTATATTCAACAGTAAAATGGGAGGAATCTGAGTTTAAAGGAGAAAAATGAGGAGTCTTAGTATAAAGTAGTGAAAGGAGGAGGAGTCTGAGAACAAAGCAGTAAAGTGGGAGGAATCTGAGTGTAAAGTGGGAGGGGTCTGAGTATAAAGTGGGAGGAGTATGTGTATAAAGTGAATATAAAGTCAGAAGAGTCCGAGTATAAAGTATGCCTGAGTATATAGTGGGAGGAGTAGGAGTGTAAAGTGGAGTATAAAGTGGATATAAAGTGGGAGGAGTCTGCATATAAAGTACGAAGAGTCTGAGTATAAAGTGGGAGGAGTCTGAGTATAATCCAGTAAAGTGGGAGGACTCTGAGAATAAAGCAGTAAAAGGAGGAGGAGTCTGAGAACAAAGCAGTAAAGTGGGAGGAATCTGAGTGTAAAGTGGGAGGGGTCTGAGTATAAAGTGGGAGGAGTCTGTGTATAAAGTGAATATAAAGTCAGAAGAGTCCGAGTATAAAGTGGGAGGAGTCTGAGTATACCGCATTATTAGGTTGAAGCATGAGCTGATCAGAGATCTGAGATCTGTAATCACCTCTACAGCTGAATGAACCTGCAGCGTTCCTCAGAAGATGATCTGGACTCCGAGGCGTCACTGTGACGGATAAACGCACGGATCAGAAGAACAGTGAAGAACCTTGAAGGCTGCTGAAGCTCGACGCTGCTGATGTGCTGTAATAATTAGGTGTAGAACGAGGCGCTGAAACGCTACAAAAGTTTCTCAGGAGTTTCCTGCATCGATCCTAAACTCGAGTCCACAAATTTTCCTCCACCTTTATTTTCTCCCCGGAAACACAAACGCTTATTCATCAAAATCAGTAACGATGCAGAATGAAGACATTTTTTACTACAGCAACGCCATTTTCCTTCTTCCTTCTGCTGTTAATGAATGAAGTGTAGTTAAAGATGGTGGGAGTGAAAAATCAGGAGGACACATCACACCAACATGCAGCCTGAGCTGAATTCCAATCACATGTGTGTGTGTGTGTGTGTGTGTGTGGTAATGAATGCATGCTCACTCCTCGCCGTGTGACCGGTGATGGACTGAATCCCGCTTTAGCGGCGTCTCCATGAAGACGAGACGGTGTTGGAGAATTCTGCATCACTTCAATTTGTCCCCGAGAACAAAGTGATGAGAATCGAGAGACGGATTTTTACGCTGAAGGTCTGAAGACGTTCCTGCAGGTGGATTTATGTTTCAATCAGAATAAAACGTAAAATCATTATTAAAAATAACAATTCGGGGTCAGAATGACATCAAACACGAGCGTGAACTTTACAGGCCATATATTTATTTAATTTATTTGCTTTTTTCGGTCACATGACTAAAGACTTGGAAACGTGGCTCCCACCTGGAAGCAGGCTCGACTAATCCCTCTATTATGTGGGGTTTAAAGCTGGTCTCGGCTCGACGTGGGTTTTTTTTCCTCCATCAGAAATCCTCTTACTCTAAACACTGTGTGCAGAGTCTCTTCACCTCCAGAGCTTTAACCGTCACAAATCGTCTGCTCCGCTGAAGCTCCAGTAGATCAAATATTAAACAATGCAAACATTAAATCAGACGTTTCAACTTCTCTGAGCTACGACACTTTCGGGAGTAAAATTTCCTCGCAGGTTTTATTCGTGGATTATGAAAACAGTCTTGATCGGTGAAGATGCGTTTTGTCTGAAAGTTTCCGTGATGTCGAGCGACGCTTCCTTTATTTCCTTTAGACGCGCTTCCTCATAAAACCCCGAGAAAAACCCTCAAGTCATCGATTTCACAGCACAGCTGCAGATTCAGGATCGATGTCACCGAGTCCCGGGGGGGAAAAAACACCTCGCGTACAGAACCAGAGAAAAAACACACAACGTGATGATGATGGTGATGATGATATGATGTGATGATGATTGATGATGATGCTGATGATGATGATGATGGATGATGATGATGATGTGATGATGATGATGATGATGATGATGATGATGATGATGATGAAGATTGATGATGATGATGATGATGATGATGATGATGATGATGATGATGGTGATGATGGATGATGATGATGATGATGATGATGATGATGATGGTGATGATGATGATGATGGTGATGATGGTGATGATGATGATGATGATGATGATGATGATGATGATGATGATGATGATGATGATGATGATGATGATGATGATGTGATGTGATGATGATGATGATGATGATGTGATGATGATGATGGATGATGATGATGTGATGATGATGGATGATGGTGATGATGATGATGATGATGTGATGATGGTGATGATGATGATGATGATGATGATGATGATGATGATGATGATGATGATGATGATGATGATGATGACGATGATGATGATGATGATGATGGTGATGATGATGATGATGTGATGATGATGATGATGGTGATGGTGATGATGATGATGTGATGACATGATGATGATGATGATGATGATGATTGATGGTGATGGTGATGATGATGATGATGATGATGATGATGATGATGACTGACGATGATGATGACGATGATGATGATGATGATGATGATGATGATGATGATGGTGATGGTGATGATGATGATGATGATGGATGATGGTGATGATGATGATGATGATGATGATGATGGTGATGATGACTGGACGATGATGATGATGATGATGATGATGATGGATGATGATGATGATGATGATGTGATGATGGATGATGATGATGATGATGATGACGTGTGAATGATGATGATGATGATGATGACGATGACGATGATGATTGACGATGATTATGATGGTGATGACGACGACGATGATGATGATGATGATGATGATGATTGATGATGATGATGATGATGATGATGATGATGATGATGATGATGGTGATGATGATGATGATGATGATGATGATGATGATGATGGTGATGATGATGATGATGATGATGATGATGATGATGATGATGATGATGATGATGATGATGATGATGATGATGATGATGATGATGATGATGATGATGATGATGATGATGATGATGATGATGGTGATGATGATGGTGATGATGATGATGATGATGATGATGTGATGATGATGATGATGATTTCCATGATGATGAAGACCTATTCCATCATGACACAAAGTGCACCAAAACAAGCTCCATAAAGATGTGATGTCCATGTGTTGGAAGATGTGGGAGGTCTGTATAACATGAAACAATATTGAAGGTGTAGTGAAGGGAAGGTGTTCTGAGTGCTTGTGTTCCCGATGCCAAGCGTGCCGTTTTTCGGGCCCTTGAGTAAGGCCCTAACCTTTCTGTGCTACCAGGGTGCTGAATAAAAACAGAATTAAAACGTGACTGAACAGCATTTGGGATGAATCGGACTCCAGGCCTCCTCCTATATCAGAAACAACCTCATGGCTGGAAGTCTAATCTCCACTAAATCCAGTGGAACATCTTCCCAGAAGAATGAGTACGTTATTACAGGAAGTGGGGTGTACAAATGTTGGTCTGCTTTGCACATTATTGCTCTTTGAAAATGAAGATGCTCTTAAATATGGGGGGGGGGAATATTTATACATGGCCTCAGACAGAAAACATCTTATATAACCCCATTAGAGACATTCCATTCTCTGTCTCTCTCTCTCTCTCCATCGCTTTCATCTTTTAACCACAACGAAGCAGTGATGCATTCAATCCGCAATCTTCCTGACAACTAAAAAAAACCCAGAAATCTCAGAGGAAACCAGGCGACGTTGCGTTTTCTTTTTTTTTTCATGGTTGAGGGTCACATCGAGTTTTACCCCGATCCCTGCGGTCTCTCCGTCACTGTCATGATGTAATCTCTCCCCCTCCCTGTTTTTTATGCTTTTATTACTGGCGTCTCCTATATTTTCATCAAGGTCATCATAAAACACCCAAACGAACCCAGCGTAGCGTTTTCCCTTAGACAAATGTCCCTGTTTTGTTTTGGAGCAGCAGCCGATAAAAATCCGTGCGAGACGTCTTTAAAACCACTTCGGAATGTGTGCCGCTGTAGATAACGAAAACTCGAGTAGTTGTAAATATTTTACAGATATCAATGAATCTTTCAACTCCTCCGGTGGATAATGTGGAAGAGTTCATGGGCCGACTTGTAAGTAGCGTTTTCCAAGGAGCCTTCCCGAGACCCCCCTGTGTGCTCCCTAGGATCTGCTGGGAAAGTATTTTAGTGTACTGTAATAAAAAAGGGAAGTTTTGTTGTTTTAGGACTTGTGTTACCGATCGAAGCGTGCCAAGCTGCCATTTTGGGCCCTTGAGCAAGGCCCTAAACATTCTGTTCTACCAGGGTACTGAATCCCCAGCTGACCCAGGCTTCCAAACTTCGCTGGGGTATGAGAAGAAAGAATTTCACTATGCTATAGGCTCTGGGAGTCTGGTCAGAAGGTTGGGGGTTCAAGCCCCAGTGCTGCCCACTTTTGGCTCTTAAGCAAGGCCCATAACTTGGTTCTTCAGGTTACTAAATCCCCAGATGATGCCAGTTTCCAAACAGTTTACACAAAGAAATCATTTCTGTGTGCTGTGATGTAACTAGTAATTGGTAGGTCAGTGGTTAAGGCTCTGGTTTACCGATCAGAAATTTGTGTTTTTTGCCAAGCTGCCATTTGGGCCCTTGAGCAAGGCCCCAAACTTTCTGTTCCACCAGGGTACTGAATCCCCAGCTGACCCCGGCTTCCTAACTTCGCTGGGTTATAAGAAGAAAGAATTTCACTGTGTTGTGGTTCTTCCATAGGCTCTGGGATTCTGATCAGAAGGTTGGGAGTTTAAGCCCCAGCATTGCCCAGCTGCCCAGTTTTTGGCTCTTATGAAAAGCCCTTAACTCGGTTCTTCAGGGGTGCTAAGTCCCCAGATGCTGCCAGTTTCCAAACACTGCTATTTTCAATCCCTGAATTGCCAAGCTGCAATTTTGTGGCCATTGAACAAAGCCCTTAACCTTACTATAATGAAAAAGGGAAGTTTAGTTGGTTTAGGCCTTGTGTTACTGATCGAAGCATGCCAAGCTGTCATTTTGGGCCCTTGACCAAGGCCCTAAACTTTCTCTTCTACTACGGTACTGAATACCCATCTGACCCTGACTTCCTAACATCGCTGAGATATGCAAAGAAAGAATAACCTCCTTCCTAACCTCACTGAGATTCTGATCAGAAGGGTGTGTGTTCAAGCCCCAGTATTGCCCAGCTATCATTTTGGGCCCTTTAGCAAGGCCCTAAACTTTCTGTTCTACCAGGGTACTGAATTCCTAACCTCAACGTGGTATGCAAAGAAAGAACTTCACTGTGCTGTGGTTGTTCAGTAGGCTCTGGGATTCTGATCATGAGCTTGGGGGTTCATGCCCCAGAATTATTGCCAAGCTGCAATTTTTGGGGCCCTTGAACAAGGCCCTTAACCTTCTTTGCTCCAGGTGTACTGAATCACCCCTTATTTCCTAACATTGATGGAATACCAGTTAAAGCTCTGGGTCACTGATAACACAGTGTTGCCAAGCTGCAACTCTTGGGCCCTTGAACAAGGCCCTTAACTGGTTCACTTCTTTGAGCTTTCTGGGCTAATACAAAAAAAAATTTCTGGGATATGAACAGAAGGAATTTGTGGTGGTAGGGTTACTGATCGCTTGGGGCGATTCAAGCCTCTGCGTCATCAAGCTGCCACTTTTCGGCCCTTGAGCAAGGCTTTAGGGGGCGCTGTCTCATGGCTGACCCTGTGTTCTGACTCCAGCTATAAAAATATATAAAATGCATTGTTTATTTCCTGTACTGTTTACAATGAAGACATGGATTCTGGGTGTACGGCGCTCGTCTGCTGCAGGTGCGTTGTCACAGAGAACGAGCAGGTAATGAGAGAGAGAGAGAGAGAGAGAGAGAGGAGTCTTTACGCCTGTGTGAACTGGATGTTTTTGGAGAGACCTGACACCACGTGTCCAAATGAGCTTGCCGAACGATCACAGACGTAACAACATCTTGTTGACAAACATAATGTCTCTTAGATAGGATGGACCGCATCCGGGAAAATAATAACGAGTCTGTTGATTGAATTGACTACTCCTTATTTTCCACTCGGCTCCCTCCACCATCTCATTACCGATTACGCTTCATCAACACCATTTCCCATAAGGCCCTGGTGGAGACACAAAAGCCTCATTTCCCCATCAGTCTTTATCCTGGATATTGTTTTTTTTTCCAGAAGCTAAACATTTTCCCATAAATCGTCTATCAGTGTGTGTGTGTGTGTGTGTGTGTGTGTGTGTGTGTGTGTGTGTGTGTCAGATTGATGTGTGTATGTTGTGCGATTTATTCACTCGGCTGAAACTGAAGCAGGTACTCGGGCCACGTCTGATGATGATTGATAGATACGGGTTTATTCTTTTACAGCGTGTCTAGACGCTCTGAACGTTTAATATGATTACAACTCAATTCGACACACTTATATTTAAGTGTTTGTATGTGAGAGAGAGAATCAAAATCAATATACAATCCAATACCAGATGATTGAACATGAAACCTGTCATTCTGAAATATATGCAGTGTGTGTGTGTGTGTGTGTGTGTGTGTGTGTGTGTGTGTGTGTGTGTGTGTGTGTGTGTGTGTGACAGATTGCAGACACCTTCTCTAAATAATAACACACTTGGTTGTTTTTTTTTAGGACCTGATACTCCGCTGTCAGAGGGTAAAAGGTAGAGTAAAAGGGTGGAAAAGTAGAGTTGGAGGGATGGAGGTGCAGAATAGCAGTATGGAGTGAAAGGGTGGGTTGGAGGTTCCATACAGGAAGAGTTGAATCACAGGGGACGGATGATGAAGAGAAAGAGAGGAGTTAAATGGAATGGAGAAGTGTGGAGAGGTGGAGTGCAGGAGTAAGGTGTAGAATTTGAGTGGATGGGAATTTCAGTGGAGGAATAGGGTGGAAGAGTTGAATGGAGGGAGTTGACTGAAAGGGTAGGGTGGAGCTGAATTGAAGTTGAATAGAGGAGTATGGTGGAGGAGTTGGGTGGAGGGCTAGGGTAGGGATTTTGACTAGAGGAGTATGGTTGAAGAGTTAGATGGAGAAGTATGGTGGAGAATTGAATAGAGGGGTTTGGTAGAGAAGTGGAATGGACAATGAAAGTGTAGGAGTTGAATGGAAGGGTAGGGTGGAGGAGTTGAATAGAGAGTTGGAGTGGAGGAGTTGAATGGAGGTGGATGGAGGTGTTAAATAGAGAGTTGGAGTGGAGGAGTTGAATGGAGGTGGATGGAGGTGTTAAATGAAGGTTTAGGATGGAGGTGTTAAATGAAGGTTTAGGATGGAGGAGTTAAATGAAGGGTTAGGATGGAGGCGTTAAGTGAAGGTTTAGGATGGAGGTGTTAAATGAAGGGTTAGGATGGAGGAGTTAAATGAAGGTTAGGATGGAGGAGTTAAGTGAAGGTTAGGATGGAGGTGTTAAATGAAGGGTTAGGATGGAGGTGTTAAATGAAGGGTTAGGATGGAGGTGTTAAATGAAGGGTTAGGATGGAGGAGTTAAATGAAGGTTTAGGATGGAGGGGTTAAATGAAGGGTTAGGATGGAGGAGTTAAATGAATGAAGGTTAGGATGGAGGAGTTAAATGAAGGGTAGGTTAGGATGGAGGAGTTAAGTGAAGGTTAGGATGGAGGAGTTAAATGAAGGGTTAGGATGGAGGAGTTAAATGAAGGTTAGGATGGAGGAGTTAAATGAAGGTTAGGATGGAGGAGTTAAATGAAGGTTAGGATGGAGGAGTTAAATGAAGGGTTAGGATGGAGGAGTTAAATGAAGGTTAGGATGGAGGATGGTGGAGGAGTTAAATGAAGGGTTAGGATGGAGGAGTTAAATGAAGGTTAGGATGGAGGAGTTAAATGAAGGGTTAGGATGGAGGAGTTAAATGAAGGTTAGGATGGAGGAGTTAAATGAAGGGTTAGGATGGAGGAGTTAAATGAAGGTTAGGATGGAGGTGTTAAATGAAGGTTAGGATGGAGGAGTTAAATGAAGGTTAGGATGGAGGAGTTAAATGAAGGGTTAGGATGGAGGAGTTAAATGAAGGGTTAGGATGGAGGAGTTAAATGAAGGGTTAGGATGGAGGAGTTAAGTGAAGGTTTAGGATGGAGGGGTTAAAGGAAGGGTCCGGATGGACGAGTTAAATGGATGTGTAGGGTGGAGAAGTTGAACGAAAGGATTTATTTGAGGAGGTGAATGGAGGACTAGGCTAGAGGACTTGAATAGATGGGTTAGGTGGAGGAGATGAACATAAGTGTTGGGTGGAGCGGTAAATTTGGATGGAGTTGAACGATGAGTGACTAGGAAGAAAGAAACGCCACATGGCAGGCTGATGTAGTGAGACTCCTGAGTTCTGCAGCTCCTCCACCTTCTCCACATGACACATCCTTCTCTTCATTCTTTATTTATTTATATTTACTCCTACATTATTCCTTTCTCCGTGTCAGCTCCTCCGTCTCATATTCCCTTTCTCATATCTCTCAGCAGCACTCGCTAAATCCCATCACACAAAGCATCGGCTTTTATCATTTATTCTCTCTCTTTTTTGAGAAGCTCTTCTGGATCTGGCAGGTGTCCATCAAGACACTATAGATGCCATTGAATCGCTACTCTTTTTTTCCCCGTCTACGGATTCTTCCGCTGCCGACGCCACATTCGCATCGCTAATTCCATACGCCGGAGAAGAAACTGCACCTGGAAAAAGCTCGACAGACTTCACAGAGATGATATCCATGAGGGAGGAATCTCTCCGCTTATTTTTTTATCCTTTCATTCGGATTTACAGCACGAGATTCCCGAGCAGAGCGGATGGATTGCGAGAGTCGTAAATAGCAGGAGAGTCAATAGCGGGTCCGGTCTCGCTGATGACTCGGAGAGAGACGTGAGGAAATAAGGAGAGATAAGGAGAGCGGGGGCAGATGAGTGGCAGAGACAGAGAGGAACAGGATAAAGTGACGGATCAGATTTACTCGATAAGAAAAAAAAACAAGCCGAGGAGCCGATATGTGTTTTCCACTGAGTCTAGAAACAGAGAGAGAATTCCTGTTGTTGTTGTTTTTTTCCCAGCATGCATTTATTGTTTATTCTGTGTTTACTTTATTAAGCACTACTTTGTGTCCTTTATTACAGCTATATAGATGATGTGGTCCACTTTGTTTTCCCCCCTTGGATCCACAAACATCTATAGATTTACCAGCTCCCCATGGATCCAGTACCATCTACAGATGTACCAGCCCCCGCTTTGGATCCTGAACCATCTAGAGAGGAACCAGCTCCCCTTGGATTCAGAACCATCTAGAGAGGAACCAGCTCCGCATGGATCCAGAACCATCTAGAGATCTATTAGCTCCCCATGGATCCAGAACCATCTACAGATGTACCAGCCCCCTCTTTGGATCCTGAACCATCTAGAGAGGAACCAGCATGGATCCCCTTTGGATGGATCCAGAACCATCTACAGATGTACCAGCTTCCTTTGGATCCAGAACCATCTACAGATGTACCAGCCCCCTCTTTGGATCCTGAAGCCATCTAGAGAGGAACCAGCTCCATGTGAATCCAGAACCATCTAGAGATCTATTAGCTCCCCATGGATCCAGAACCATCTACAGATGTACCAGCCCCCCTTTGGATCCTGAGCCCTAGAGAGGAACCAGCTCTTTGGATCCTGAACCATCTAGAGAGCTCCCCTTGGATTCAGATAGAAAGGAACCAGCTCCGCATGGATCCAGAACCATCTAGAGATCTATTAGCTCCCCATGGATCCAGAACCATCTACAGATGTACCAGCCCCCTCTTTGGATCCTGAACCATCTAGAGAGGAACCAGCTCCCCTTTGGATAGAAAGGAACCAGAACCATCTAGAGATACCAGCTCCCTATTGGATCCAGAACCATCTACAGATGTACCAGCTCCCCATGGATCCAGAACCATCTACAGATGTACCAGCCCCCTCTTTGGATCCTGAACCATCTAGAGAGGAACCAGCTCTGCATGGATCCAGAACCATATACAGACGTACCAGCTCCGCATGGATCTACAACCATCTAGAGATGTACCAGCTATGTTTGGATCCAGAACCATCTACAGATATACCAGCTCCCTTTGGGTCCAGAACCATCTAGAGATCTACCAGCTCCCCATGGATTCAGAATCATCTACAGAAGTACCAGCTCCCCATGGATCCAGAACCATCTACATATAGTACCAGAGCTCTTTGGATCCAGAACCATCTACAGATGTACCAGCTCCCTTTGGATCCAGAACCATCTAGAGAAGAACCTGCGCCCCTTTTTATCTACAACCATCAAGAGATGTACCAGCTCCGTTTGGATCCAGAACCATCTAGAGATGTACCAGCTCACCATGGATCCAGAACCATCTACAGATGTACCAGCTTCCTTTGGATCCAGATCCAGAACCATCTAGAGATGTACCAGCTTCCTTTGGATCCAGAACCATCTACAGATGTACCAGCTCTGATTGGATCCAGAACCGTTTAGAGAGGAACCAGATCCCCATGGATCCACAACCATCTACAAATGTACCAGCTCCTCATTTTTATAGCATGTATTATATATTTTATACATACTACATACGTCTATAACTGTCTTATTTATTTCATCATACTTTGATACCTGTGTTATTTGTTTGCTTTGCTTTGTTTTGTGTGTGTGTGTGTGTGTGTGTGTGTGTGTGTGTGTGTGTGGATGCATTAACCAAGCCTCTGACCTGGTCCTTGCTGCTGCACCATGTCTGATAGATCCTGTAGGTGGATGAAAAGCACCAATCCTCCAGCACCGAACAGCAGAAGGAACCAGAAGGAACAGGAAAGCTTGGGCCGGGGCCCCCGACGCGACCCCCTCCTCCCTCTCACCGCCTCCAGCGCTTTACAGTCCGCCCACAGCATCTCTATATATGCTGAAAAAGAGAAAGAGAGAGATGACGGTGATATTTTTCTTTTTTTCCTGAGATGATGTGGTAGAAGGTAAGTGGTCTATCACTGGTTGCTGTTATTAGTCGTCTACTCAGGAGGTCAAGAGTTTAAATCCCAGCATCAACACCGGAGCAAAACCTGCTCAGTGCGATGATTGTAATCTCCCACAAATCTCCACCAGGATGCACCATGTGCTCACTATATGCTTTACTTTGTAAGTATAAACTCTGGTTATTTGTCAACACCTATGTAGCTTTTGCATAATCATGAAAAGTTTGTGACTCGGACAGAAGGATGTTGTGAAAGTGAAGAAGTGAATGCAGTCATTCTGTACTTCACAGTTATTTATTTTTAATTAATTTATTTATTTAGGTTATTCCCTATTTGTATGCTTGGAAAGTACTTATATAAATGTTAAAAGCACTAAATAAAAAAACATAATAATAATTATAATTATTATTATTATTATTATTATTATTAGTAGTAGTAGTAGTAGTAGTAGTAGTAGTAGTAGTATTTTTGTTGTTGTTTATTTATTTATTTTCTCATCCATTAAGTTTTAAAGGCACTATGTGAAATAAACATAAAAATAATAATAATAAAAAATGGTAATAATAATGATGATGATGATTTTTTTTTAAAATAAACAATAATAATAATAATAATACGATCTTCCCTCGGGTCACGGGGAGTCTGTGCCTATCTCAGGCGTCTATGGGCATTAAGGCAGGATACACCCTGGATGGAATGCCAACACATCGCAGGCCACACACACACTCACATTCACACTCACATTCATACACTAGGGACAATTTTCCAAGGTGCCAATCAACCTACCGTGCATGTTTTTGGATTGACCAGGAGGAAACCGGAGAACCCGGGAGAAAAACCCCCTGAGGCACGGGGAGAACATCCAAAACCACACACACACACATTGCCGAGACGGGAATCGAACCCTGACCCTGGGAGGTGTGAGGCAAACGTGCTAACCACTAAGCCACCGTACCCCTCTTAATAATAATAATAATAATAATAATAATAATAATGATAATGATAATGATAATTATTATTATTATTATTAATATTATTATTATTATGTATGTTGTTGTTGTTGTTGCTGTTTATGTATTTATTTACTTTCTTTATCTTTATGCTTTGAGATGATGTGATGCATTTGCATCACATCAACTGATGCATGATGTGATGCATTATCGCTGATGTGAGCATTTCAGCATCACACTAAACACATGTGACGGTGTTGACAAGTGCGCACAGCCTGGGGGCAAAACAAACAACAAACACACACAGCTGGAAGGAAATTAGTGCCACTTTCCAGCCTGATTATTCCCAACATGCAGATCAACAACCGCAGCAATTAAAAAGCTTCACATATGATGAAGAGGATGAAGAGGAGCTCAGGAATGAAATCAAAGTAAACATAATTTCTCCATCAGCACTCTACTGCCTGTTTATATTTACACTGAAACTGCTTTCGGTATGAAAATCATCAACGCTGGAGGTGGTGTGAGAAGGTCAGGAGCATCCACGAGGATCAGGAGCACCAATCAGAGGTATCTCAGGTGTCTTTCAAAGCTATATTTATCTAACACCGTTTTATGAAGTGACGAAATATGAACGTTTTGGCACCTTAAAGCCGTCCAGGTGTTCCTTTATGGAGGTTCTCCGCATGTTCCTTCTCTTATCCAAAACCCATTCATCCCTGACTGGCTAAGAAACGTGTCAGTAGGTGGATCGGCTGCAGTAAATAACTTAATAAACATGTGACAAATACGGTGTTTCACCAGCGTTCGATCCTGTCTGTACGTCCAGCAGAACCCTGGCGAGAGAAAATGAACAATAACGCTTTTCCTCTGCACTCGATATTTCTCCACATTATACAACCTCTGCTATTTAGAATTATTTTCTCCAAATATCTGCGATCAGGAGCTCCTCGAGGCCCAGGAATGGTTCTTCAACTAGTTTATCATGACGATTAGTTGATGAAAAACATCCTAAATGAGGGTGGGAGCAATTTGGACCTGGCATTATATGTTGTATTTTTGCACCTTAAGCCACCCAAGTAGGTTTTTTCTGCATTATAACATGTTTATATGTTGTATTTTGAAACTACACAGCATCAGTGCATTGTACAATGGGCTTTGGTTTTTGTATTTTGAGGCATAAAATCAGTGCACAAGTAGTGCATTCAAACATGTTTATATGTTGTAATAGGAAACTGCATAAACAACAACACGTGTATTGTAGATGCAAAGTCTTCAAACAAGTTGTTTTTTAAACTTTTTCAAAGTTAAGACATTTTGTATGACGAGGCTGTAGTAGGCCCGTGTATTTACACTGAATTTGCTGATTTGCTTTGTGGAAAAATACGAAGAATTAAATAAACAGAAGAAATAAACAAAAATGATCATGTATCATCGTTCTGTCAGTCATCACCGCATCTCACCAGAGAGGGCGCCACTCGCTTAAGGTCATGCGTCAACACATCACTTCATATCTGTAGCACCGTTTTCCCACTAAAATAAACTTTATAGACACTTATTCTAGATATGTCTTTGTCACACTGGGATATTTGGAGGGCAGGAACTAATGAACTCGTGGGTCCGGGTTTGACTGCTTGAATATCCCTTGTTTAAAGTAAAAGCCCGTGGACACCTAAGCATTAAATTGAACATCGTATTTCACATCGACTATCCATACACAGTCATCCTCCATTCTCCAAAGGCGTCAGAAATTCAGGTTCAGAAGGTGTGTGAAGAATCCATCCTGAAGGGTTTTCATCTCTAAAGCTCTCACCACTTCATGGAAAAGCAGATCTTCATGGAGCTGGATTTGTGCACGTACAGGGTTGGGTCTCCAAGTTCAAATAATCACGCGCCTTCAACGTTGGGGAAAAACTTGGAGAAGAACCAAATATACGGAGGTTAAAAATTCGGTTAAACGGTACAGCCAAATTATCCGGGATCGCTCCAGGAAAGGATTGTAGTTCAGGCATGTTCAGTGTTTAGTGAAATTCCCAAAGTGTTGGTTTCCGACCTGCAGCTCGAAACACACAGCGTGAGCTCACAGCGAGACATTTGTTTTCGACACACATAAAAAAAAAAAACCTGACGGATACAAAAATCCCCAAATCCTCACGTTCCGTCCATGAATAAATAATAATCCTCACATTAGAACTAATTCTATACACTTTCATCGTTTTAGAGCGTTCAGTGTAATCAGGCTACTTGGTAAGAGGCATCCATTACAGAGTAATAAACTCACACACACACACACACACACACACACACACACACCGGGTCTAAAAGCCAGTATTGAGCTCCTGGATTGATCCGAGCTCTCTTCCTGCAGCCGGAATAATGAAAAGGTGTGTAAGTGGAGCGTCCTCTCTATCTGTCTTTCATTAGCACACACACACACACACACACACACACACACACACACACACACACACACACACACTTAGAGATCTGCTGTGTCTGACTGAGAGCTCGGCCGCGTGTTGGACAGTCAGACGTGGTACCGAAAAATTTCACAGAACGTGATCAGTGCTTTTTTTAAGCACACTTTTTGATATAAGATTTAAAAACTAAAGTAAATAGTTCGTTTGGAAAAGAACAAAGTCTCTGTCTCTCTCTATCTATCTCTCTATTTCAATATCTGATTCTTACTCCCACTTCTTGTGTAACACACACACACACACACACACACACACACACACACACACACACACACACACATGGGTAATCTTGGACAGAACAAATCAATCTTCTAGACATAGCTTGCAAACATATGTGCACTGGTCTCTCTCTCACACACACACTCACAAACACACACACACACACACACACACACACACATACAGAGCGACAGTGGAAGGATCAATGGAAACATAAACAGATCCAGTGATATTAAGATGCTGTTCAACATCTCACATGCTTACGTATGGTACATACTCAAAGAGTGATTTCTTCAATTTGAACGAGTCTTTTATGTGAATCAGATGAATGAGTCGTCTCAACGAGTAATTTGTTCATTTTGAATGAGTCTTTAATGTGAATCATATGAATGAGTCATCTCAAAGAGTGATTTGTTCATTTTGAACGGGTCTTTAATGTGAATCAGATAAATGAGTCATCTCAACGAATGATTTATTCATTTTGAATGAATCTTTTATGTGAATCAGAAGAATGAGTCATCTTAACGACTGATTTGTTCATTTGGAACAAGTCTTCAATGTGAAGTGATTTGTTGGTTTTGAATCATCAGCTGACTCCCATAAATGCATTTTCTATAAGACCCTAAGGATGAAACGAGCGTAATAAACTAAATGACTTGAAAAAAAGTCATTAAAAAAGAGTTGCAATGAACCAAGCTTCTAAAATGACGCGTCGACTTAAAACGCCAGACATTAAATCAATCAAGCATCAATTATAAACAATTAGTCATCATTATGTATAATTGTAATGTTTTATGTATTAATTATTAACAAAAAAGCACATTTAATGTGAACCAATAGCGGACCGTGCATTTCACACCTAGGCCTTCAGTAGTGCTCCGTCTGAATTGATGGTTATAAAAACCATCTTAATATGCAGAAATTCAGTATAAAGGGTCATTGCCATTGCTGTAGACACAATAAATGCCTGTATGAATAAACAAACCAGGGGTGAACTACTGCAGCTCCAGACATGTATTCTCCTGCATCTCCAACCATGACCCACATAAGAAACATCAATAATAAACTTGCAATATATTATTGCAATAATAACAGCAGCATTTTACTCACCAACAAATCAGATTGTTTGTAAACTAAATCCATCCTCCTCTTTTTCCTCAAAACATGAAAGAGGCGGACAAATCCTCTCCCTGGTCGTGACAGGCGAGCTTCGGAGTTGTCCAAACGTTCTTAACAATGTCCGGCTTTTCTTGAACGTCCGACTTAAAAATGGCCTTGAAAGTAAATCTGCCAGTAAGTAAATAGCTAAATTGGACCCAATCTAGACTATCCGATCAACTGCTCTGAATACGGTGACGTCATACATCTGCTAGAGGGCGCTAGTGACACCAACTCAAAATCTGATTGGTTGAAGCAGCAGTTTCAACAACATGCATTCTGTGTTAGAGTAGCTGCAGAATGGATTGTGAAGGCCTCTGGTGAAGACTTCTCTGACTTTGACTCTGCCTGGCAACAAATGATGGCTGAAATGTGATTGGTTAAATGCTTTTATATGAAAATACATGTCTGGAAGCTGCACAAGCATCGGAAAAGCAACGACATTTGCTTATGGCGGATATGAAAGGAAGCGAATAGACCATTTGGAATTATTGAATAAGTACTGATGGACAAAATATAAGTAATATCAGTTTGTGATTCTGATATTTCTTAGGCCAGCGGAGAAGGCCTTGCAGGCCCTGACGGCCCACCACTGATGTGAACTGATGTGTATATAATTGAAAAGGGATCATCATCATCATCATCATCATTCCTGCATTAATGGATGGCCCCTGATCCTGAATGAATTCTCTCACATACGCAGCAGGAAACACTTAATGTAATCGGAATGTTCCTGGGAAAGCCGAGCCGGTTGTCTGGTCCCCTGCATTCTGAGCGATACATTGGTAACCAGCGACCCTCCCATTCCGCTCTATTTCACAGTGACGATCGATAAATCCTCTTGGTCTTCTTATGTTCAGCGGGATGTGGAGGGGCAGGAAGATGACATCGTACAGTTTACAGCTGGCTTTGAAGCGATTTTTGGTCACCTGGTGGGACACAAGGACTACAGCGGCCGGCAACTGAAGCAGAAAAAAGAGGAATAAATCACCTGCGCTGTCAAAAGCGAGGGACTGCATACTGCAGCCAATCTTTAGATGATCCATCGCTATTTTAATCTGGATCCTACATCGCTTGTATGTAGAAATCCAAGATTTATCTCCAGAGGAAATATTTAGAGGTTTGATTTTCTAGTCTAAATAAAAATTCTTATTCAATCGATTAAAATATTGTGTATTAGGTAGAGAACACACACACACACACACACACTCTTGACAGAACTCTTTAACACTCTTGACAGAACAAATCACTCTTACTCGATGCACACAGCTAGCAAACACATGTGGTCTCATGCATGCGTATACACACATACACACACACACACACACACGGTGACAGGAGCAAAAGAAAAGAGTGATTCATTCATTTTGAATGAGCATTTAATGCGACTCAGAATAATGATTCGTCTCAAAAAGTGCTTTGTTAATTTTGAATGAGCATTTAATGCGACTCAGATTAATGAGTCGTTTCAAAAAGTGATTTGTTAATTTTGAACGTGTCTTTAATGCGACTTAGAAGAACGAGTCATCTCAAAGAGCTATTCCTTCATTTAGAATGAGTCTTTAATGTGACTCGGAAGAATGAGTCATCTCAAGAGTGATTCATTCATTTTGAACGTGTCTTTAATGTGACTTACAATAACAAGCCATCTCAACGAGTGATTCATTCATTTTGAACACGTCTTTAATGTGATTCAGAAAAACGAGTTGTCTCAAAAAGTGATTTGTTCATTTAGAATGTGACTCAGAAGAATCAGACGTCTCAAGAGTGATTCATTCATTTTGAACGAGTCTTTAAAGTGATTCAGAAGAGTGATTCATTCATTTTGAACGAGTCTTTAATGTGACTCAGAAGAATGAGTCGTCTCAAGAGTGATACATTAATTTTGAATGAGTCTTTAATGTGACTCAGAAGAATGAGTCATCTCAAGAGTGATTCATTCATTTTGAATGAGTCTTTAATGTGACTTATAAGAATGAGTGGTCTCAAGAGTGATTCATTCATTTTGAACGAGTTAATAATGTGACTCAGAAGAACAAGTCATCTCAAAATGTGATTTATTCATTTAGGACGAGTCTTTAATGTGATTCAGAAGAATGAGTCATCTAAAAAAATGACTGGTTCATTTTGAGATAGTCTTTTTGAGGAGGTCCAGTCCAGTCACATGTGACTCTGGAGCTGCAGGTTTCCGACCCCTGGACTAGAAACTAATGGTACGGAGAAAAACAAAACCCGACCAAATGTCAGCGTGGTGTGTCCCAGGCTTTAAGTTCTTATCCTTCATTTTTTTAAAAGCTGCTTCATGGACAGGCAATGCTTGGTCTTGGTTCGTGGATTCCATTTTGAAAATCCTAGCTGTTGAGCTGCTCCTCACGTTCTTGTGGCTGTTGACTCCCAGTGATCCCATCAATCCTAACAAATTGGAGCTGTTCAGTAAACCAGGTGACTGCTGACCTCCTGGCACACACCTGAGACCATGCTGACGCCAGCTTCGTTTCAGAGCACGACGACGCCTCCCACGAGGTCCAACAGAAAGTGTTAGTCCAATCCATTAATAGCTCTGGGTGGGAAGGCCAGCTCCTCGTTCTCTCCTGTCAATCAACACAATCGTGGTGATAGAAAATTGAAGGAATCTCATGTGCACCTCCACCCTCTCCAAATGTTGCGGACATAAATCTACTCCAACCTGGACCTGACACCAAATCACTCCCTTCTTCTCTTTAGAGCCCCCTATAGTATTGTCCAATTTGGTGTCCTCATGGAAGACTAATGACAGTAACACACGGCTCACAGCAGAGCTCCTTCTAGAAGAACGTGGATATAAACCTTCTAGAAGAACGTGGATATATACCTTGTCACGATGGGCCTCCGCCCCATCTACTGAGATGGGCAAGCGCTCCGAACTCAGCGCGTCGTTGTCGGAGGGCAGAAGGGTTGCTCAATCGCCGCGCAACCCAGCACGGATGAGAGAGGCGGGGCGTCATCAACAAGACACGGCTAGAGCTTATCCCGGAGTGGCGCCTTCATTATCCCAAATCAGGCGGCGTCTATAAAACGACGTCGGACGGCGTTTGTCATCGGACTAACGGCGTGTATGTGCCTTTTTCTCCCGACCTCCCACTACAGGTTAGACGGCAAGCGTGGATGGGAATACCCGCCAGACCCTCGCAGTGCCTGATAGCTGGGAGCTTCCACAGCCTTGCGGCAGGAAACGAACCTGACCCCTAAGGGCCGATGGAGATCCGGAGAATGAAGCCGCCCACGGGTCGGGACCCAACGTTGGAGAGCGCGTCGAGGGATCTCCGCGCTCCATCTCCCGTTCCAGCCACTCCTCACCTGATCCTGATCCCCCCAAATATTGGACACGAACATTTTCCTTTTTTACTGTTGCTTTATTTTTAATAAACACTGTTTTGCACTCCCCGTTACGCCTCTCCGCTCCTGTGTTCAGCCCGAAGCGGCGAGCGAGTCGCCACAAGCTTCTAGAAGAACGTGGAGGTAAACCTTCTAGAAGAACGTGGATATAATCCTTATAGAAGAACGTGGATATAAACCTTATAGAACAACGTGGAGGTAAACCTTCTAGAAGAACGTGACTGAGGTGTTCCCTCTTCAGTACGGGACTCGGGAATGATAATTCCTCTGATATTTACACATCATAATAAAAGCAGATGGCCGGTGTGAGTTCAAGAAGGATCTCTAAGCAGATGATATTTCCTGCTGAAATGTCAGGTGTTGATCTTTCAGGTGTTTTGTCCAGTTTCTCATCCAGAATCATCACCATTGGTGCCGTTTCCTCTAAAGGTGTCCTGTAGATCCCACTTGCTTTCAAAAGCAGACCACGTCATACTCTCGACTTTTCAGAAGCGACTAACACCAGTCACCTTATTTGGAAGTATATCACGGCGCCCCCTCCTGGTCCACTAATAGAATTTTTTTTTTAAACGCCTGTCGTGTTTAACCGCTCTTTTCACACGATCAACACTTGGCAAAACAACACGACTTCCTGTCTGATTTAGAGAACTGCAGGTGGCAATAAGGGGGAGGGAGGAAGGGGAGGGGGATGAGGAGGAGGGGTTTAAATTACAGCTCACAGGAACTGAAGCCAATCCCATCATGCACCAGTTTTACCAGTGAAGTCCTGCTGGCCAGACTGAATGGAATCAGTTAACAGAGTGTTCACTGTGATTGAGAAAGAAAGAAAGAGAGAGATTGTGACAGAGAGAAATAGAGAGAGAGAGATTGTCACAGAAAGAGAGATATATAGATAGAGATAGCACAAGAGAGATTGTCATAGAGAGAAAGAGAAAGAGAGATTGTCATGGAAAAAGAGAAAGAGAGAGAGAGAACGAATAAGAGATTATCACAGAAAATGAGAGCGATAGAGCGAGAGAGATTGCCACAGACAGAAAGAGAGAGCGAGAGAGATAAAGTGAGAGAGATAGTCACAGAGAGAAAGAGTGAGAGAGATAGTCACAGAGAGAAAGAGTGAGAGAGATAGTCACAGAGAGAAAGTGAAAGAGAGCTTGTCAAAGAAAGAGAAGACAAAGATAGAATAAATGAGAGAACGAGAGAGAGATAGATAGAAAGAGCAAGAGAGATTTCTGTCACAGACAGAAAGAGAGATAGAGAGAAAGAGAGAGAGGGAGAGAGATTGTCATAGAAAAAGAGAGACAGAGAGATAGAACGAGTGAGAGATTATCACAGAAAATGAGAGCGATATAGCGAGAGAGATTGCCACAGACATAAAGTGAGAGAGATAGTCACAGAGATAAAATGAAAGAGAGCTTTTCAAAGAAAGAGAAGATTGAGAGAACGAGAGATAGAGAGAAAGAACGAGAGAGATTTCTGTCACACAGAGAGAGAGAGAGAGGGGGAAAGAGAAAGAGAAAGATATATAGTCACACAGAGAAAGAGAGAAAGAGAGAGCTTGTCACAGAAAACGAGAGATAGAGTGAGAGAAATTGTCACAGACAGAAAGATATAGCGAGAGAGAGACAGATTAACAGAGAGAGAGAGAGAGAGAGATCACAGGAGAGATGTATTTTTCTCTTTTTTAAGCACTGACCTCTGAGCAGTAACGAACCCATTACAGTCTTCTGAAATATTGATGTAAAATCACACAGGAGTCCCTGTCCTTCAGCAAACCAACACCCACGACAGTGCTTTGACTTAAATAATCACACACACACACACACACACACACACACACACAAACATGCACACAAACACACACAAACATGAACACACACGCACAAACACACACACACACACACACCACACACACAGAAAAACACACACACACAAACACACACACACACACGGGTCTATTAAAAAATTATGAGGCCCTCCTGTGGTAACGGGACGTACCGGACCTACAATATAAACCCCATAACGAGTTCGCCCGTTAAAGATTAATTGCGTTACGGCTTCAGGTTTGTCGAGTCAAACGTGCCCGGTGTGTGATGGTGACAGGTGACAGGTGGTTCCAGCCGGAACGCAGGAGGTGTGTGCATGATGAAGGGCGGCTGTCACCATCATCACCGTACAAGTCCATCTGGAGACCGAAAGAATGATTAAAGGCTGTGCGATTCATCAGCTTTGCTCGTTAATCAGCTGATTGCTGGAACGTATCAGCAAAAATCTCACGCAGATGTTGTGTTTTTCCAGGTAGCGCCCTCTAGAGGGGAATCAGTGAAGTGTGTGTGTGTACTGTATACGCTCGTTTGGACGCTGGGGTCAGAGCAAAGGATCAGCCATGATACGGCGCCCCCTGGAGCACAGAGGGTTAAGGGCCTTGCTCAGAGAGTGGCAGCTTCGTGATTACAACCCCCGACCTTCCGATCAGCCACTGAGCTACACCCCCTCCAGAGAAACTTACAACTGAGCATTAAGGGCCTTGCTCAAGGGCCCACAAAGCGGGAGTGAGATTTGCGCCAGCGATCTCTTGGTCCAGATGTCAAAGCCTTAACCAAAGAGATCTCACATCAATCAATCCATTTCCTCCTCCTCGTCTTTCCTCACACTTTCATCCGCAGAGATCTACAGGGGGTCCCCCAAACCCAGATGCACCATGAGAAGGAAAATCTAAGATGGGGGGAAAAAGGGGTTGGGTTTCCCGCTGAGAGATCAGATTTATTTTATAAAAAAATCTCTTTTGAGGGAAATCGATGTCATTTTGTGTTGTTAAATCTAAACGCTCTTCATTCGCGCCGCAAATGTATCTTTTATGCTCCGTAATGAGGAGCGCCGTAACGGGGGTCGATTCTGTCCAACGGATTCTCCGCGCTCCACGTCTCTGCTGAATCGTTTCAGTGTGAAGCTTCCCATCTGCAGTAATTCCACAGTTTAGCGTAAGTGAATAACAGTAATGCGTCCTGTCGCCTCGGATAAAGGCACTTTTAAATCTTTGGCTTTTACTGCTGGGATTCGCACTCGACGCAGAGGAACCTCACACTGGACCGGATTCAGGATCGGAGTCTCTCAAATCATTCAAACTTCTAACCATTCAAACCAGACCAAAGCAAAAACCAAGACATCGGGTTCTTCCTCACAATTTTAACACAAATTTGTGAGGGGAATTATTGTTTATGACGTCATTTTTGTACGTCTCGTGAACAACTCCATATACATACTCATGGCTTGAAGATCTCCTGCTAAAGATCTACAGGACCTTCTTCGCTACATCACTACTGGACTTTACATTTACATTGTATCTGAATACAATGAAACTGAATACAAGAAAAAAAAAACGACGGGAAATTGTATGTGTATGTAAGGGGGCGTGGCCTCATTAACCCTGCAGGAAGTCCACTCGGTGTGTGGGTTAATTTAGGGCTGACAATCGATTCAAATATTTAATCGCGATTAATCGGACGCTTGTCATAATTTAAGTTGTGATTAATCGTACATTTATAATGTATTACAAATGAACACTTTTCATGTTTCTAATACTGTAACTAACTTTAACAGATATTCTAATTATATAGAATTATATTCCTCTCAAAATCCATCCCTTTAATACAATTATTGATTATTTAATATTGGTTTTAATCAGGAAATGATTCTTTTAATATTAATTTCTTGTTAATTACAATGTTACTTGTTTAGTTGTTGTTTTAATTGTAAAATATGGGACGTGGCTCCTTTAAGAATTCTGTTCCGGTTGTTTTCCATATAAACTGGTGATACGTTTAGGTTATACAGAAGCGCATTGCATTCACAAAAGTAAAATGCGCTTTATTACGTAATACGGATTTGGGAATGCAATGCGCTTGCGTAAGATTCCATACAGTAATATACACTAATATAGTGAGGAGATCATACCTGTTGTGAATGCGCAGCTAGTAGGCGTAATTCAGGGAAATTTAGGAAGCTTGAGTGGATGCACTGAAGTTTCTTTATTTGTTTGTTGTTTGGGTTTCATTCATTCGCCAACACAAAACAGAGTGAAGGAGTAGATCACTCACATAGTAATGCACACTGCGTTAATCATGCGTTAATAGCATTAGTGCCGTTACAGTCAATTTGCATTAACGCTGTAACAACTTTGAAAGCCGTAGTTCCAAGTTGCAGCACATCACCCATATCAAACCACCATTCTCTCTCTCTCTCTCTCTCTCTCTGTCATGTTATTCCAGAAGCTCTGTCACCATCTCATGATGGACCGTAAGGTGTTTCAGCAGAGTTACGGGTCAAAAAACACAAACTCACACACACACACACACAAGCAAACAAGGTGAAAGTCACGAGCCTCCTCATGCATTATTCCTAACCTCTTGCTCTCTTCAGTCTCCAGGGAATCTCATGACGCTCCGGATGAATAATTAAGAACTGACATTTCATTCTCACTAAAGGTGACGTGAGTATGTGTGTGTGTATGTGTGTGTGTGTGTGTGTGTGTGTGTGAGGAGCATTCTGTCCTGAAAACAGCTGACTTGTTGAGTGTTCGCTCCTGAAGAAAAGGAAGTACGATATAAAATCCCTTTTTTCGTAACACCAAAGTTACTGCTGGATCTTTGTAGTTGCCATAGCGACATTCCGCACTGACATTCCGTTCATGCGGACGGCACTCCAGGCCTCCTCACCTTCTCACCTGACTTTATGAACAAACACGTGGCAGAAAGAGCATCTCAGCTAAATCAAACGGGAATCCTTCCCAGATGAGTGGAGCTCGTTATAACGGGAAAAACATTCACTGTTTAATTAATTCCCATAAACTCCTGGTAAGTTTTCCGCTTGGAATATTTCAGAAAATTCCCCAGATCATATTCCCATAGAACATTGATGTTTAAAAAAAAAGGTTTCTGCTCAAACCCTTTCCAGATCCCCTCCATCTCTCATCGCTTCGGACCACAGTAAGGGATTTAGGAATTAAGTTTTCCAAAGCCTGATCTCGGATAACCTTTAACGCAGGCTGCGAGTCCTTCGTGTCCCACTCGGCGCTCATGCATAAATGATTTCAAATCCCTCAGCATCTCACAGAAATGTTCAGCCAAAATAATGATTTTCCGATGCGGCATTCCTCCTTTTCCTCCTCCTCCTGTGTCAGGAATGATCTTGGAAGTTGTGGATCGTTCTCCGAAGCTTTTCATACGTACACAAGATGCTCTTCAAACATCTTCCAGTGATGCTCTTCCTCTCTTCAAGCCATTTAAATCAACTGGTAGGATTTGTTGAAGCTCCCTGTGACGGTGCATGCAGCCCTGTGCTGCCCCCTGTTGGCGAATTGCCAAACTACTCAATTTTTTTTTTGTTTTGTTTTTTTAGCAAAGCATTTGTTTTTCTCTCTACAAAAGCCACTTAATGCTAATAGGGCATGAAAATCTAAGAGAATAATGACCCTCTGGGTTTTTTTCCCCCTTTTTTTGGGTCGGGTAAACGACAGTAGGGGATCGAAGTGTTGCTTTTTGCTCTTGTTTTAAATGCAGATGTTAATTTTCCTTTTTGAAAGAGAAACAAAGATGGGATCGTTAGCAGGTGAATGTGGGACTGATTATTTAATTGCAGACTGATTATTTAAAAAGGAGACACGGAGCAGAACGATCACGAGGTCACAAAGGTTCGACCTGAGAACACATCTATAGATGATCTTTCTTTCTCTCTTTCTCTCTCTCGCTCTCTCTCTTTCTCTCCGTCTCTTTCTCACGTCTCCGTTACATGCACCCTGTCGCTTTTTGTGAGAGCGCGGCGTCCGGTACGGCCATCTGGAGAGCTGCAGCATGTTTCAGCCTGCTGGGCCTGTGCCAGTACTGAGAGTCTCAGCACACACACACACACACACACACACACACACACACACACACACACACGTACTCACACACACATGGTTACTCGGTACACACGTGCTCACGTGCACGCACACAAAAAAAGCTTTTTTTCCTCTAATGCACATTTCTCATAGATAAAACACACAACCACGCACACACACACACACACACACACACACACACACACACACATGGTAATAGCACAAATGAGCTCACGGGCTCTGTGAGGAGTCATGCGTCAGAGCCTGGTGGTGTATCAGACATCACGCTAACAAGAACTAACACATTTGCTGCGAGTCAGGAGCAGCTCTGAGAACAAATCTTCAGCCGCTAAATCTGTCCTCGTGCTAACGCTGTCCCCATGCTAGTTCTGTCCTTGTGCTAATATTGTCCACTTGCTATCGCTGTCCACATGCTAACGCAGTCCTGATGCTAGTTCTGTCCACATGCTAATACTGTTTACATGTTAACACTGTCCTTGTGCTAACGCTGCCTTCATGCTAATGCTGTCCCCAAGAAGGTGCTTTCCTAAAAATAGTGCGGTCTCAATGCTAGTATATTCCGAGTGTTAGCCCTATTCCCATGCTGTCCCTATTCTATTTCTGTCCACCTGATAGTTCTGTCTCCATGCTATTTCTGTCTACATGCTAATGCTGTCCCCGTGATATTTCTGTCCACCTGCTAGTTCTGTCCTCATGTTAGTGATATCCTCAGGGTAGTGCCGCCCCAATGCTAACTCAATGACCATGCTAGTACAGTCCCTATGTTAGCCTATTCCTTACTGTCTATGTTAGCGTATTACTTGCTGTCTCCATGCTGATGCACAGTGAAATTCTGATGCTGTATTCCGATTCTGTGCTGTTCCAACGCGAGAACAGTACCCATGCTAGTGCTGAGTCGTAAGTGTATCTTCTGCTGAGTCATAAATGCAATGGAAATGATGTGATAATTAACCAAATAAATAATTAATAAACAGTTCACATCTGATTAAAGTAAAATGCGGTTTTAAAATAAAGTATTGTTTTGGAAGTGCTTGTCCTGTCTAACCCCAGACCTTGACACCTGTCCAATGAGGCATTTCCTGCATCTTCATCCAGACGTGTGTGTGTGTGTGTGTGTGCGTGTGTGTGTTCGCGAGACTGTGCCATCAATGTCGGGGAGGAAAGCATCAGTAAGAATTACGGTGTTATTGAGGCAGAGCGGGTTGGACAGTCACCTGATTGGACATTGATGAAGTGGAGCAGCATAATCTGTCATAGAGTTCACAGGCCACACACACACACACACACCACACACCACACACACACACACACACACACATACACACACTCCGCTTACATTCAAGGCCATTTATAATCCTTAACCCTTACAGGGGTACGACAGGAATATCACACAAATATGGCACTGAGATCGGCACACACCCTCATCCCCATCTGGGCCGTTACTATGGAAACCATACTGTGTCCTGCGTACTGTGTATATATATATATATATATATATATATATATATATATATATATATATATATATATATATATATATATATATATATATATATATATATATACCTTAATGCCCATAGACGCCTGAGATAGGCACAGGCTCCACCGTGACCCGAGGGAAGATCGGATAAAGCGGTAGAAGATGAATGAATGAATATATAGATATTAATTCATTCATCTTCTACCGCTTTATCCGATCTTCCCTCGGGTCACGGGGAGCCTGTGCCTATCTCAGGCGCCTATGGGCATTAAGGCAGGATACACTCTGGATGGAATGCCAACCCATCGCAGGGCACACACACACACACATTCACACACACACACACATTCATACACTAGGGACAATTTTCCAAGGTGCCAATCAACCTACCGTGCATGTTTTTGGACCGGGAGGAAACCGGAGAACCCGGAGAAAAAAAATCCCTGAGGCACGGGGAGAACATGCAAACTCCACACACACATGGCCGAGACGGGAATCGAACCCGGACCCTGGCGGTGTGAGGCGAACGTGCTAACCACTAAGCCACCATGCCTCGCTCATATATATATATATATATTTTTTTTTAATAGCAATTAATCACACAATTGCCATGAGTTAACTCATTTAGCACATGTACCATAAATTAACACTTTTCATGTTTGTAATACTTTAACTAACAGTAACAGATGTTATAATTATATACATTTCCCTCTAAATCTCTCCCATTATTAAAAGTATTGATTATTTAATATTTATTTTACTCTTGAAATTATTCTTTTAATATTAATTTCTTGTTAATTACAATGTTACTTGTTTAGTTGTTGTTTTAATTGTAAAATATGGGACGTGGCTCCTTTAAGAATTCTGTTCCGGTTGTTTTCCATATAAACTGGTGATACGTTTAGGTTATACAGAAGAAAAATTCACTTTATTACGTAATACAGATTTGGGAATGAGATGTGCTTGTGTAAGGTTCCATACGGTAATATACACTAATATATTGAGGAGATCATACCTGTTGTGAATGCGCAGCTAGTAGGTGTAATTCAGGGAAATTTAGGAAGCGTGAGTGGATGCACTGAAGATTCTTTATTTATTTCTTCTTTTTTTGTTGTTCAATCGCCAACACAATGCAGAGTGGAGGAGCAGATCACTCACATAGTAATGAACACTGTGTTAATCACACGTTATTAACATTAGTGCTGTCACAGTGAATTTGCGTTGATAACATAACATAATAAATCGATTTTTAAATTCGATGCCTCACATTCGGATGGACCGATGCGAATCGATTCATCACACCATATATATATACATACACACACATACACACACACATTGTTTGGCTACACGTTGCCCCCTGGTGTAAGTGTGGGCGTTCAAGGGGGAAATTCAGAGCAGGAACGCAATGTGTGTGTGTGTGTGTGTGTGTGTGTGTGTGTGTGTGTGTGTGTGTGTGTGTGTCTGTGTTTGTGTAGAAAATAAAGCTACACCATAAAACAACTCATATCGATGTTAACGTTGTGCCTGGAGACATGTTTACAGCGAGAAACACTCCTGACCCGGCTTTACTGAACCCCTGCTTGAAAAAATAAAAATAAATAAATAAATAAAAGAGGGATGTCTCTCTCTCCCTTTTGAAATTCAGCGCACAGATAATTGTAGAGGAGGACAAATCACAAACGTATCATCATGCCCAGCGGGAAAATGAAAGCTTGGGTGCATGTTTGCGTCTCCTGGAAACCCACCTGAGCAGGATAAGACGTGGTGTAATAACACCTGGTGGGATTTTTAGGCGCTTTAACGCTGACATGAGGCGAACAAATGGATTTACGAGTTTCTGAGCTTAGTTCGTGGCTTCTTGCTTCACGTAAAAACATCATTGGTCAGCATTTGATGTAATGAGCTGCAGTCTTTAGATCATATAAAAGTATTCTATTTGTCTGTTTCATGTCTTATGATAGTTGTAGTGCAGCAGGTGGTGGGATTAAACAGCGTGGTGTACTGCATTATAAACCCATTATATAGATACCTGGGAATTGATTAGGATTGGAATGTAACTAAAATGTAACTGGATGGAATTTATGTTTACAGTACTTGACAAACGTCCTCGTCCAGGTCAACTTACATCTGAGCAGTTGAGCGGGTTAAGGGCCTTCCTCAAGGGCCCCCCTAGTGGCAGCTTGGAGGTGGAACCTATGATCTTCCAGTCTAGAGGACAATGCCTTAACCACTGAGCTTCCACCTCATTACCGGAATTAGGATGTAAATGCCATGTAAAGGATGTAAATGATGTAAATACTCATGGTAAATGGGATGTGACTGGGATGGAATTATAAATGTAATTGGGAAATATATAATAAGAATGTAACTAGAATATCATTCCGATGTTATTGGAATGTTTGAAGAAAGAATTTCACTGTGATGTATATATGACAAATAAAGTCTCTTCTATTCTAACTGGAATATAATTTGGATGTGATTGGAATGTAACCGAAGTATCATTAGGATGTGATTGAGAATATCATAAAGATATAATTGGGATGTAATTGTCTCGACCATGTGTGTGTGGAAGTTTGCATGTTCTCCCCGTGTTTTTCTCCGGGTTGATTGGCACCTTGGAAAATTGTCCTTAGTGTATGAATGTGTATGTGATTGTGAGTGTGTGTGTGTGTGTGTGTGTGTGTGTGTGTGTGTGTGTGTGCCCTGTGATGGGTTGGCATTCCGTAAAGGGTGTATCCTGCCTTAATGCCCATAGACGCCTGAGGTAGGCACAGGCTCCCCGTGACTCGAGGGAAGACTGGATATAGCAGTAGAATATGAATGAATGAATGCTATTGGGATGTAATTAGAATATCATTAGAATGTGATTGGGATGTACCTGGAATATCTTTAAGATGTGATTGGGATGTAACTGGATTATCATTAGGATGTGATTAGGATGTTACTGGGATGCGAACAGGATGTAAGTGGGATGTCTTTGGGACTGGGATACAATTGATGTATGATTCTAATGTAATTGTGATGAAACTGGAATGTGATTGGAGGTAATGGAATGCAGCTAGGAGACACTTGTAACGTATTTGGTAAATAACTGGAATATCACTGGGATGTGATTAGGATATAACTGGGATGTAATTGGGATAGCCACTGATCAGGCACACCATTATGACATCATAACATAATTAGCAGTGAAGTGAATAACACGAATTATCTCTTCATCTGTTCGTTTGTAAGAAGCCAGAAAAAAATGTTCAAGGATTTGAGGGCAATTTGCGATGGATCGGAGCATCTCCACAACTGTTAGTAGTCAGGAGGTAATGGGATGTAACTGGGATTTAATTGGAATATAGTTGGAATATAACTGGGAAAAGAAACTCGGATATAATCGAGATGTATCTGGCCAGTAATCCCGATATCACTTAAATGTCATTTAGAGGTCACTGCAAGGTCATTGGGATGTAATTGGGTGGTCCTTTTGCCCTTCAATGTTTATAGAAACAGTTTTAAACCGATTTGTTCCGTTTACTTCACACCGAATATGCACCGTCTCCAGCGCATATTTAAGGGATAATTAATCATGTCTGGGCGATCGCGACCCCCGTGCGAAGTGCAGGAATCATATTGCGCTCCTTATTCTACGCTAAAACAGAAAAAAATGTTTCCAGCTTATTATTTAATTATTCATCGTAAGATATGGTATACGGAAAACGATTATAAATTATTCAATAACTGCAGTGGGAATCTCGTTATGCGAGTGAGGAATGGAAATGAGGTCCCTGTGGTGGGTTTGCGGGGTTTGGAGGGGTTAATCTGACAGAGAAACATGTTTTGAAATGATTTCATCAGCAGTTTCAAGCAAATTAATTCTCAAATTACTCATGATTGATTTAGTGTTTATAATAAATATTACACAACTCACTAATAAAGTCAAATTGATAAATAAATTAAATATAAAGAATTCTAACATACAGACAACTGGAGTTTTAATGCGATGTGGACACATTCATGTGAAGATGTTGGTGATGAGGAGGAGGGATGATGTGGATAGGATTGAGATGTGGATGCGGGTGAGAATGAGGTCGAGGGTGATGATGTGAATGAGAATGGGAGTGAGGAAGATGATGTGGATAAGATAATAAGGAGATAATGATGAGGTTGAGGATACGTTTGAAGTTGAGGATCAGGAGGAGGATGTGAGTGAGGTCAAGGTGGAAGGTGAGGATGAGGTTAAGGATGTGGATGAGGTTAAGGTGGAGATCAAGGTTGAGGATGTGGACGAGGTTAAGGTGTAGGTTGAGAGTGAGACTAAGGTGGAGGTTGAGGATGTGGATGAGGTTAAGGAGGTTGAGGATGAGGCTAAGGTGGAGGTTGAGGATGAGGCTAAGGTGGAGGTTGAGGATGAGGTGGATGTGGATGCGGTTAAGGTAGAGATTGAGGATGAGGTTGATGAGGTGGATGTGGATGAGGCTAAGGTGGAGGTTGAGGATGTGGATAAGGTTAAGGTGGAGGTTGAGGATGAGGTTGATGTGGTTGAGGATGAGGTTGATGAGGTGGATGAGGTTAAGGTGGCAGTTGAGGATGAGGTTGATGAGGTGGATGTGGATAAGGTTAAGTTTGAACTTGATGATGAGGATGAGGGTGTGGATGGCGTTAATGGCGAGGTTGAGGATGATGTTGATGAGGTTGAGGATGATGAGGTTGATGAGGTTATGGTGGAGGATGAGGAAAAGGTGGAGGTTAAGGATGAGGTTAAGGTAGAGGCTGATGAGGTGGATGAGGTTATGGTGGAGGATGAAGGATAAGGATATGGTGGAGGTTGAGGATGAGGTTAAGGGTGCGGTTGATGAGGTGGATGTAGATGATCTTAAAAGGTAGAGGTTGAGGCTGAGGTTGAGGTTAAAGTGGAGGTTGAGGATGAGGTTGATGAGGTTGAGGATGAGGTTGATAATGTGTATGTGGATGAGCTTGAGGTGGAGGTTAAGGTAGAGGTTGAGGATGTGGATGATGAGGTGGATGTGGATGAGGTTAAGGTAGAGGTTGAGGATGTGGATGAGGTTAAGGTGGAGGTTGAGGATGAGGTTGATGAGGTGGATGTGGATGAGATTAAGGTAGAGGTTGATGAGGTGGATGAGGTAAGGTAGAGGTTGAGGTTAAAGTGGAGGTTGAGGATGAGGTTGATGAGGTGGATGTGGATGAGCTTAAGGTGGAGGTTAAGGTAGAGGTTGAGGATGAGGTTGATGATGTGTATGTGGATGAGCTTGATGTGGAGGTTAAGGTAGAGGTTGAGGATGTGGATGATGAGGTGGATATGGATGAGGTTAAGGTAGAAGTTAAGGATGTGGATGAGGTTAAGGTGGAGGTTGAGGATGAGGTTGATGAGGTGGATTTGATGAGATTAAGGTAGAGGCTGAGAATGAGGTTGATAAGTTGGAAGTGGATGAGGTTAAGGTGGAGGTTGAGGATGTGGATGAAGTTAAGGTAGAGGTTGAGGATGAGGTGGAAGTGGATGAGGTTAAGGTGGAGGTTGATGATGTGGATGTGGATGAGGAGGTGGATGAGGTTGGAGTAGAGGTTGAGGATGAGGTTGAGGATGTGGATGAGGTTAAGGTAGAGGTTGAGGATGAGGTTGAGAGGTTTTGATGTGGATGAGGTAAGGTAGGTTGAGGTGGATGAGGTAAGGTGAGGCTGAGGATGAGGTTTGAGGATGTGGATGAGGTTAAGGTAGAGGTTGAGGATTAGGTTGATGAGGTGGATGTGGATGAGGTTAAGGTAGAGGTTGAGGATGAGGTTGAGATGAGGTTGGATGGGGATGAGGTTAAGGTAGAGGTTGAGGATGAGGTTGAGGATGTGGATGAGGTTAAGGTAGAGGTTGAGGATTAGGTTGATGAGGTGGATGTGGATGAGGTTAAGGTGAGGTTGAGGATAGGTTGAGGTGGGGAGAGGTTGAGGAGGTTGAGGATTGGAGGTTGATGAGGTGGATGTGGATGAGGTTAAGGTAGGGGTTGAGGATGAGGTTGAGGAGGTTGAGGTTGAGGGGTTGTGGTGAGGATGTGGATGAGGTTAAGGTAGAGGTTGATGAGGTGGATGTGGATGAAGATAAGGTGAAGGATAAGGAGGAAATGAGACATGAGTGAATTTGTACACATGATGATTGACTGTTATGGTGATCACATGTACATTTGCAAGTAGAAATTCACACCTCTGTCATTCCTATATGTATGTGTGTGTGTGTGTGTGTGTGTGTGTGTGTGTGTGTGTGTGTGTGTGTGTGTGTGTGTGTGTGTAATATTCCCCTCCTGCGTCTTTCTTTCTAGTCTTATGAGACCTGGTGATATAAAGCTCAGCTCTAATAGCTGTTTCATGCTGTTGACAGATATTAGATTCCAGCCTCGCCGTCTCGTTTCACTGCCAGCCGTCAGTGCGGTTAATTGAAGCGAATTAAAATTGAATAAAGACTTAATTCGGCGCCGAGGATGTTGCTGCGTGTACTGCGGCGGCAGCCTGGAGCTGGATGCGTTGAGGAAAAGTTGATTCGTGTGCATTCGAGAGTAGAAGCGTACTGCTGCATTTTCCAAAAACTCATTACGACTCATCTCTAACGACGCCGACATTGCCGGGCCCTTCGGCAAGGCCCTTAACTATCAGCTGCTCGGATATAAGTCACTCTGGATAACTAACACCCCGGATTAAATATGGAACAAAATGCTCCAAAACCCATCTTTCACACTTATGGTCAGGTGTCTACTAACTTTTTCCTTTATAATGCTAAAATTATAATTATAATTTCACATGAGCGTCTCGGATTTATCAACAAACAATGTGAACAACAAAATAATAAATACTGACATTGTGAAAGATTTTATAAGATGATTATATATATATATATATATATATATATATATATATATATATATATGATATATATATATATATATATATAGATGTATATATATATACTCGTGTGTGTGTGTTGATGACGATTTGTTTATTTTATCTTTATAATAATAATAATAATAATAATAATAATAATAAAAAATATATATAAATATATATAACATTAATAAATGAATAAATAATAAACTATTTTTGTATCATGCTCAACTAAGAGCAAGGAATATAAAAATATATTTAAAAAATGTTTATTTACACTAGCTAAACATGAATGCCGAACATGCATTGCCGTTTCTATGGTAACAATGTTCCAATGGTCACGTTCTATTTACGTAGCGTTTTTTTGTTGTTGTTTTATTTACATAATAATCAAATAATGTACCGTAATACATATCAAACTGTGATGCACTTTAGTGTTGATAATTAAATATATATATGATATATATATATATACATATATATACACACACACACACACACACATTTATTCATTCATTCATTCATCTTCTACTACCGCTATATCCGATCTTCCCTCGGGTCACGGGGAGTCTGTGCCTATCTCAGGCATCTACTATGGGCATTAAGGCAGGATACACCCTGGATGGAATGCCAACCCATCGCAGGACACACACACACACACACATTCACACACATTCATACACTAGGGACAATTTTTCCAAGGTGCCAATCAACCTACCTACCGTGCATGTTTTTGGACCGGGTGGGGGGGGGAAACCGGAGAACCCGGAGGAGGAGAAAAAAACCCCTGAGGCACGGGGAGAAGGATGCAAACATGCAAACACACATGGCCGAGACGGGAATCGAACCCGGATCCTGGCGGTGTGAGGCGAACGTGCTAACCACTATGCCACCGTGCCCGCCCACACACACACACACACACACACACACACACACACACACACACACACACACACACATATATATTTATATATATGTGTGTATGTGTGGTGTGTGTGTACAGTAATAAGAAAGTAAAGCATTTTTAAAATTTTTTTTGATGGTATTCACCACTAATCTGAGCTTTCTGAGAACTGATGGGGGAAATAAATAAAGAAATAAGAAAAACATATTTGGCGCTACATTTCTCTGCTGGTTTTTAAAAGACCCCCCCACCACCACCACCCCCACCCCCACCCCCCCCCCCCCCCACCCCCCCCCACCACTACCCCCAAAGTTTTAATTCTTCATTCCGGTCGTGCGTGCTTTATTACAGCAATTACGGTAACACGTGTGCGTTAACATTTTTTGGGGTGTTTTTGAAATCACACGTGAACGCCGTGTTAATTAAACGCCGTTAGCACGACTTGAAAAGTAAATATTCCGCCGGAGTTCTCGCAGCAGATTCCCGACGTGCACCGGGGAGCCTTGAAGAAGTTACTGCTTGTCGGTGTGTTGTTTTTAATTACACGTTTTCTTTCCCCTTGTGTGCAAAAGCTGAAAAAAAAGAAAAAAGCTATAAATAACCGGAATTAACTACAACTAGCTTTCCACCTCTCTGCTGTGTAATTAAATACAGCGTCTGTCCAAAGTGCGGAAGCATCTCGCGGTTTTGGAGACGTGTGTGTCTAACGTTTTCGCCATAGAAGGTAAGAATTGAACAGTGAATGAGTTAAAGAAAGTCCAAACGTGACATTTTTGTTTGTAAAGAATTGTCTCCCTCACACCCACACGTGGAAGTGGAAGATTAATGGTTTGGGGTTGTTTTGAGATTTATTCCAGAATGTTAAAGGAATCCTGAACCATTATGGCTCGCATTCGATACGTCATCATTTACACCATGTAATTCCACCTGGAATGAAGATCAGTGACTTTACCATACAACAAGTACAATGAACCGAAGTCACGGACACATCCAAACTCTGTAAGCGTTATTTAGAGAATAAACAGTCATCTGGAGTGTTTACTATCATGGAATGCCCTTCCCAGTCTCCGCACCCAAATCCTATTGACCTGCTCTGGTGAAGAACAGCGAAAAAAATGGTTTTGGCTGAATATTTGGAGAAATGAAGTATAAAGATGCTTAGAGTGTCAGTGAAAATAAAGGAAAATAAAGTTTGCGTATTTATATCTTTCTTTAGTTAAAGGGAATCTCAAGCAATCTGACATCAACAAAATCAAAAGTCAAAATGTCATTCTTTTTTTTTTTAATTCAAGATGATTTTTTAACATAAACTAAAAGTAACAATATATATGTATTATATAACATAATAAATGAATGAAATTCTATTTACACTAGCTAAACGTGCATTCCGAACGTGCATTGCCGTATCCATGGCAACAATGTTCAGACGATCTCGTTCTATTTTGAGTAGCATGTTTTTGTTTTGTTTTCTTTTGTTTTTAAATTCATTTTTGATGTATTTATTTAGTGTTGTTAAATATTTGCGATGACATTTAATAAATATTTCCTAAAATGATATGCATTTAGGGCTTTTTATTTATTGAAACTAGACGGATTTGAGAGTCATTAAGATTGTTGCGCGAACTATCAACAGTCTGAAGGTTATTTTCATTAGTGTATATTGTTTATTTTATTTTTTATTTATTTTATTTTATTTATTTTATTTTTTTTTTACATTACAACCACATAATGTTCTGTCAAATATATGCAATTGTACCGGCTTTGTTTTTTGTTAACCAAATATTTATGACGTTTAATGAAAAAAAAAAAAAAAAAAAAAAAAAACTCTTATATATATATATATATATATATATAATATATATGATATATAATATATATATATATATATATATATATCTATATATACTATATACTTTTTTATTGAAACTAGCTGAAGACGCTAGCCATTTGGACAAGTACTACTCTGTTGCCACAAACTTCCGAAAATCGTCTCCATGGCAACAACAGTGCCAAGGACCAAATCCCATTCAAAGCCACTCAACAATTTCAGAAAGTTTTGTAAGTATTAAAACAATAATTTAAAAAATAGATATCAGAGTGTTGTGTTTGTACATGCTAGCTGGGAGAAAAAAAGTGATCATAAAATATAAATATGTAAATGAATATAAATAATTTACTTTTTAAGAATTAAATCTGTAAATTATAATATATATATATATATATATATATATATATATATATATATATATAATTATATAATTATTATTATTATTGTTATAAAATCTATCTTTTGTTTTACAGGTCTGTCCTCACTGAAAAGGCAAAGTGTGTGTGTGTGTGTGTGTGTGTGTGTGTGTGTGTTTGTGTGTGTGTGTGTGTGTCAAAAAAAACTCTGACCTGGTCATAAGAGCAGATGGAAAGTGAAAGCCGCGTTCCTTCTTCTCTTCTCAGCACCATGAGAGCGCGAGACGCCGCGATCCTGCGCGAGCCGTCGCGAACCGCCAGCGCGCGCTCCGACATCCACACCTCTCTCTCTCTCTCTCTCACACACACACACACACACACACACACACACACACACACACACACACACACACACTCTCATCTCTCTCTCTCTCTCTCTCTCTCTCTCTCTCTCTCCTCCGCCTGCGCGATCCCACTGCCGCGTCCCCCGGTCTAAACGTCCGTACGGATCCGGGAGAGATGGAGCAGAGAGAGAATGCGATACAGATAGATAGAAAGAAGAGAAGAGAAGGTGTGGACTTGTGGATGAGAATAAGCCGCTCCCCTCCTTTCTTCTCTTCCTCCTCCTTCTTCTCCTCCTCCCGGAGAACCCGCGCGCTACTCGCTGGTGCTGAGTCCGGGGAGAACCCGAGTGTGATGCGTTACGCAGCGCCGGTGTCCCGTAATGTGTCTGAGAGATCCACTCACCATGTAGGTTTATAATACAGAGAGAGAGGGGGGAGAGACAGAGAGAAGGGAGGGAGGGTGGGAGAGAGGGAGGGAGGAAAGAGGGAGAGAGAGAGAGTGTGGGAAACAGTATAGAAGTAAGATGGGGAGAGAGATGAAAATGTGGAGAGAGAGAGAGAGGGAGGGAGAGAGAGAGAGAAGGGATAGACAGGTGGAGAAGAAAAGATGGAGATAGTGAAGGGTGAGAGAGAAAAAGAGTGAGAAAGAAAGTTGGCAGAATGAGAGAGAGAGAAAGGAAAGAGAGAGGGGAGTAAATGCCAGAGATAGGAGAGCAAGGAAAGAGGGAGAGAAAGGGGAAGCTGAGTCAAATAGCGAGAGAAAGAGAAATAAAGAGAGGGGGGGAAGGTGTAATGAAACAGGAGGTGACCGTACAAATAAGAGATGGAGCAAGGAGGGAGAAAGAAATAGAGAGGAGAGTGGGAAAGAAAGGTGGTAGAGAAAAGGAGAAAGGATAAAAAGGAGAGAGAGAGAGGGGGGTACAATAAAGACAGGGAAGAAACAAATAGTTAGAGAGAGGGGTAAAAGATAGCGGGATAAGGATTGAGGGCTGGGAGAGAAAAAGAGAGAGTTGGAAAGAGGGTGGGAGGAAGGGAGTGGGATGGAGAGAGAGGGTACAGAAGCAAAGATAGTGAAGCAGAAAGCTGAGAGAGAAGGGAATGAGAGAGAATTGAAGGAAAGACAGGAGGAACAGATGAGGGAGAAGGAGAGAGAGAGAGATATATGTGGGTGTGTGCCTATCTGGAGCTCTGAGAATATTCCCACAATCTCTATATGGAATATACACACACACACACACCCCACACACATATACATGTGTGTGTGTGTGTGTGTGTGCGCGTGTGTGTGTGATAAAATCAGTGTGTTGGATGATGACAATAAAGCTGTAGGTTCCTCAGCACCTGATTATCAGTAATCATCACCGTGAGCTCAGGTTTCTGTCCACGTTCATTTTCACACGTCCTCCAGGTTTCAGGATCTCCTTAGGGTTCCCTCCTTTCCTTTTCATACCTCATATACACTTTCTTTCTTTCTTATCTTCATTTTCATTCTTTCTTTCTTTTTTCTTTGTTCTTTCTTTTGTATGCAAGGGCAGCTTGGTGGTGCTGGAATTATAGCTCATGGCCTTTTTCATTGTAAGTTCAACATCTTAACCTCTGAGCCTGCCTATGATGCAGTGAGGAGGTCTGGGGTGCAGTGAGGTCTGGGATGCAGGTCTGGCATGCATTGAGGAGGTCTGGTGTGCAGTGAAGAAGTCTGGGATGCATTGAGGAGGTCTAGAATGCAGTCAGGATTCCTATGGTGCAGTGAGAAGGCCTGGGATGCAGATCTGACATGCAGTAAGGAGGTCTGGAGTGCAGTGAGGAGGTCTGGAGTGCAGTGAGGTCTGGGATGCAGGTCTGGCATGCATTGAGGAGGTCTGGTGTGCAGTGAAGAAGTCTGGGATGCAGTGATGAGGTCTGGCAGGCACTGAGGAGGTGTGGAGTGCAGTGAAGAAGTCTGGGGTGCAGTGAGGAGGTCTGGAGTGCAGTGAGGAGGTCTGGAATGCAGTCAGGATTCCTATGGTGCAGTGAGAAGGCCTGGGATGCAGATCTGACATGCAGTGAGGAGGTCTGGAGTGCAGTAAGGAGGTCTGGAGTGCAGTGAGGAGGTCTATGGTACAGTGAGGAAGTCTGGAGTGCAGTGAAGAAGTCTGGGGTGCAGTGAGGAGGTCTGGAGTGCAGTGAGGAGGTCTGGAGTGCAGTGAGGAGGTCTATGGTGCAGTGAGGAGGTCTGGAGTGCAGTGAAGAAGTCTGGGGTGTAGTGAGGTCTGGAGTGCAGTAAGGAGGTCTGGGGTGCAGTGGAGAGGTCTGGAATACAGTGAGGAGGTCTGGAGTGCAGTGAGGAGGTCTATGGTGCAGCGAGGAGGTCTATGGTGCAGTGAGGAGGTGCAGCGAGGAGGTCTGGAGTGCAGTGAGGAGGTCTATGGTGCAGTGAGGAGGTCTATGGTGCAGTGAGGAGGTCTATGGTGCAGTGAGGAGGTCTATGCTGCAGTGAGGAGGTCTAAGGTGCCGTGAGGAGGTCTGGAGTGCAGTGAGGAGGTCTGGATGCAGTGAGGAAGCAGTGAGGAGGTCTGGAGTGCAGTGAGGAGGTCTGGAGTGCAGTGAGGAAGTCTGGAGTGCAGTGAGGAAGTCTGGGATGCAGTGAGGAGGTCTATGGTGCAGTGAGGAGATCTGGAGTTCAGTGAGGAGGTCTATAGTGCAGTGAGGAGGTCTGGAGTTCAGTGAGGAGGTCTATAGTGCAGTGAGGAGGTCTGAGATGCAGGTCTGTGGTAGAGATTTCTGATCCAGCTCCTATACTTCATGGAAGGTTTTTGGAGAAGTACTTCCTCCAGGTGGACGAGAGCTGTGCACCATTCGGTTTTTGCAGGTGCGAACATCTGGATTTTCACACCAAACACCCAAAAAGAAAGAAAGTTGCGCATCGGAAGCAGTAGGAAAACGAGAAAACCGCTTGTTGTGAAACATCGCTAGGTTTTTTTTGTTTTGTTTTGTTTTCTTGACTAAACAACGCTTTGGTTTTGTCACGCGGGAAGATTACACCGGCATTTACAGACAGAAAACAAACGCACTGTTAAAGCGCAGAGTGACTCACAGACGGGAAAATCTCAGTGTCCCCTCCAGAACCTTATTATATATATAACAGATGCTGCAAGAGAGAGAGAGAGAGAATGAAAGAGGGAGGATAAGAGATAAGAATAGAGAGATACATACCAGGAGTGGACTGATGACCAGGGCAGAGAAAGAGTGAGACAGAGAGAGAGAGAGAGAGAGAGAGAGAGAGAGATATTTATAGATAGAGGAAGGTGCTTATAGAGAGCGGGGGGATGAGAAACGGAGAGAAAGAAGGATAGAGATGTTACTTGGTTTGGATTGATTATTTTTGTTCTCCTTGGAAGATCTCATCCCGTCCTCATGCTTCGTGATTATTTGTGGGAATTGTTATGAATGATAAATAATTGCGTTTCCTGTTTTAGGATCCTAAATCTATAAACTTCTTCCTGTTCCTTGACAGCAGATATATAAACACACAGACGCCATTCCTATATATCTCTGTATGATCTCTATAACGAGAGCACTGATGATGTCATACAGGAGCAGCATCACGCCCTCGCTGTGCAACAACAGATCCAGCAGGAAGTGGAGCAGCGAGACTGAACGTTCTCACACACACTCCTGATCTGGTGTTAAATGAACACGTCTGAGACGCGCCTGATTGCACAAGATCAACACACAACTTCCTGTCTGTTCATCATTTACACCACTACTGTCCTAAACACTCATTGTGTATACATCATTTACACCACTACTGTCCTACTAAACACTCACACTGTGTGTACACCATGTACACATTTACACCACTACTGTCCTACTAAACACTCACACTGTGTGTACACCACTGTTTACACATTTACCACTACTGTCCCACTAAACACTCACACTGTGTGTACATCATTTACACCACTACTGTCCTACTAAACACTCACACTGTGTGTACACCATTTACACCACTACTGTCCCACTAAACACACACACTGTGTGTACACCATTTACACCACTACTGTCCTGTAAACACACACACTGTGTGTACACATTTACACTACTGTCCTACTAAACACTCACACTGTGTGTACACCATTTACACCACTACTGTCCCACTAAACACACACACTGTGTGTACACCATTTACACCACTACTGTCCTACTAAACACACACACTGTGTGTACACCATTTACACCACTACTGTCCTACTAAACACTCACACTGTGTGTACACCATTTACATTACTGTCCCACTATACACACACACTGTGTGTACATCATTTACACTACTGTCCTACTAAACACACACACTGTGTGTACATCATTTACACTACTGTCCTGCTAAACACTCACACTGTGTGTACGTCATTTACACCACTACTGTCCTACTAAACACTCACACTGTGTGTACATCATTTACACTACTGTCCTGCTAAACACTCACACTGTGTGTACGTCATTTACACCACTACTGTCCTACTAAACACTCACACTGTGTGTATGTACACCATTTACACCACTACTGCCCTACTAAACACTCACACTGTGTGTGTCACTTACACATTGTCCTACTAAACACTCACATGTGTACACATCATTTACACTACTGTCCTACTAAACACTCACACTGTGTGTACATCATTTACACCACTACTGTCCTACTAAACACTCACACTGTGTGTACATCATTTACACCACTACTGTCCTACTAAACACACACACTGTGTGTACACCATTTACATTACTGTCCCACTAAACACTCACACTGTGTGTACATCATTTACACTACTGTCCTACTAAACACACACACTGTGTGTACACCATTTACACCACTACTGTCCCACTAAACACACACACTGTGTGTACACCATTTACACCACTACTGTCCCACTAAACACACACACTGTGTGTACATCATTTACACTACTGTCCCACTAAACACTAAACACACACACTGTGTGTACATCATTTACACTACTGTCCTACTAAACACTCACACTGTGTGTACATCATTTACACCACTACTGTCCTACTAAACACTCACACTGTGTGTACACCATTTACATTACTGTCCCACTAAACACTCACACTGTGTGTACATCATTTACACCACTACTGTCCTGCTAAACACTCAACACTGTGTGTACGTTATTTACACTATTGTCCACTAAACACTCACACTGTGTGTGTCATTTACACTACTGTCCTACTAAACACACACACTGTGTGTACATCATTTACACCACTACTGTCCTACTAAACACTCACACTGTGTGTACATCATTTACACTACTGTCCTGCTAAACACTCACACTGTGTGTACGTCATTTACACCACTACTGTCCTACTAAACACTCACACTGTGTGTACGTCATTTACACTATTGTCCTACTAAACACACACTATGTGTACATCATTTACACCACTACTGTCCTACTAAACACTCACACTGTGTGTATGTCATTTACACTACTGTCCTACTAAACACTCACACTGTGTGTACATCATTTACACCACTACTGTCCTGCTAAACACTCACACTGTGTGTACGTTATTTACACTATTGTCCTACTAAACACTCACACTGTGTGTACATCATTTACACCACTACTGTCCTACTAAACACTCACACTGTGTGTACATCATTTACCCCACTACTGTCCCACTAAACACACACACTGTGTGTACGTCATTTACACTATTGTCCTACTAAAACACTCACACTGTGTGTACATCATTTACACTACTGTCCTACTAAACACTCACACTGTGTGTACATTAATTACACTACTGTCCTTGTGTATAAATAAAAAGTGTGGTGTGCAGAGTTACAGTGAGTGCAGTGAGTTACACGCCACACTTTTTATTTATACACAATCTTTAACACCATGTATCATTTTCCATCCACTTCACAATGATGTGATGCTTTGTGTTGGTCTTTCACATAAAATCCCAATAAAATACATTAAAGCTTGTAGTTGACACAGTGTGAAAATATGTAAGGGCTATGAACACAATGCGCTGTGTGTGTGTGTTTGTGTGTGTATCTGTGTATTGTCTGTGCAGAATCTGCCTCCAGCTCCAGTTGTAAAAGTGACAGGGTTGCCATGTTGTCATCTTGATGTAGGATCGAAGTGGAGTTCTGCCTTCGCACCTCACACCAAGCAAAGAGTGTAAAACATGAGCCTGGGGCCTGTGGAACATCAGCCCACTTCCACTGGAGCAGAGTCTACACACTCGTCTTATATTTAGACAAAGAGCGGTGGGGAGATGATTCTGCAGAACAATGTCGTCATTCCCTCTAAAACTCTTAAATAAATAAAGAAATAAAATAAAAATAAAGAAATAAATCAGAAGCCTGGTGAATAAATCATTCCGTAGCTTCACAAAGTGCAGGAGAACATGGGAGAAAATGTGATGAGGTTTCTACCTGTTGTACAAACACACCACAATGTGAGCTGGTGCTAAACGCAGGAATCGGCCTTATTAGTGCCGTTAAGCTCTGCGCTTTATTTGCCCACAGCTCGCTCTTCAGCAGGAACGGAGGGGAAAAAAATCTCCACTTTGAGACGAAGCTGTGAGTGGAATATCATTTCCTGCTCCTCATTTCGTTCTCCGTGTACACACATTTCATACAGAGCATGTCCCTGCGGATTGGTCAGAAAGAAAGAGTTAATTACAGTTCTATAGGTCAAATTAAAGATTTATTATTTATTCTTAATATTCACTCACTTTCACTGTTCTATACTTTCTCCAGGATAAATAAGTGTTTAGTGACTGAGAGAAGGAGAAAGAAAGAAAGAAAGAAAGAAAGAAAGAAAGAAAGGAAGGAAAAAGAAGGAAAAAAGATGATAAAAATATAAAGAAAAAAGAAACAAACAAACAAAGATAAGGAAAAAAGTACAGGCAAATAAAAAAGAATTTGAGAAAAAAACATAAAGAAGAAAGCAAGAAAAAGAAGAAAGAAAAGAAAGAAACAAAAAAGAAGAAAGAAAGAAAGAAAGAAAGAAAGAAAGAAAGAAAGAAAGAAAAAGTACAAGAAAAAAGAAAAAGAAAGAACATGAGAATAAGAAGAAAGAAAAATATTTTTTAAAAGAAGAAAGAAAGTAGATTTTTCTCCAGTGTTTTGTAACAGAACTTGTTATTGTTATTGTTGTTGTTGTTGTTGTTGTTGTTGTTGTGTTGTTTCTTGTTAAATAGACTGAAATTGAAGGGAAACTGAAGAAGAACTGAATGTTTATTGCTGCTGGAACATAAATAAGAACAGAAACATATGTGTTTTGTGCATTAAATGGAACAATAAATAAGAAAATGCAGTATTTATATTGAATAATAGTTTTAATAGTATTAATTGCCAGATGGCTGTAAAGAAAAGCGAGCGGTCCCAGAGCGGATCCTTGTTGTAGAACAATGTGTGAAGGTTGAAGAGAACATTGCTTGAAGTCTCTGTCTCACAAGTGTCAGAGTTACACAATGATCCGGGTTTTATCAAGGATTTTTCTCTCCACACTGCTGACCTCACCTCACCTGACCTTCACCTGCACAACACTGACGTTCACACTACACCGCTGACCTTCACCTGCACAACACTGACGACCTTCACCACTACATACCGCTGACCTTCACCTGACCTTCACATACCACCGCTGACCTACCACACCACTACACCTGACCTCACCTGCACACCACACACACCACTGACCTTCACCTGCACATACACCGCTGACCTTCACCTGCACACCACTGACCTTCACCTGCACAACACTGACGTTCACCACTACATACCGCTGACCTTCACCTGCACACCACTGACCTTCACCTGCACAACACTGACCTTCACCACTACATACCGCTGACCTTCACCTGCACACCACTGACCTTCACCACTACATACCACTGACCTTCACCTGCACACCACTGACCTTCACCTGCACAACACTGACCTTCACCACTACATACCGCTGACCTACCACTTCAACCTGCACACCACTGACCTTCACACCTGCACTGACCTTCACCTGCACACCACTGACCTTCACCTGCACACACTGACCTTCACCTGCACACAACACTGACCTTCACCTGCACACCACTGACCTTCACCACTACATACCACTGACCTTCACCTGCACACCACTGACCTTCACCACTACATACCACTGACCTTCACCTGCACACCACTGACCTTCACCTGCACTACATACCACTGACCTTCACCACTACATACACCGCTGACCTTCACCACTACACACTACTGACCTACACCTGCATTTTGTGTCTATTGTGTGGTTTTGTTTGTATTGTGGGGTATTGTGTTTATTGTGAGGTTTTGTGTGTGTATTGTGGGGTGTTGTGTGTATTGTGAGGTTTTGTGTGTGTATTGTGGGGTGTTGTGTGTATTGTGGGGTGGTGCGTGTATTGTGGGGTGTTGTGTGTATTGTGAGGTTTTGTGTGTGTATTGTGGGGTGTTGTGTGTACTGTGGGGTGGTGCGTTTTTTGTTTTGTATTGTGGGGTGTGTGTGTTGTGTATTGTGTGTATTGTGGGGTGTTGTGTGTATTGTGTATTGGGTGTTGTGTGTATTGTGGGGTGTTGTGTGTATTGTGGGTGGGGTGTTGTGTGTATTGTGGTGTATTGTGTTGTGTGTATTGTGGGTATTGTGTGTATTGTGGGGTATTGTGTGCATTGTGCGGTACTGTGTGTATTTGTGTTTGTGTGTTGGGGGTATTGTTTGTATTGTGGGGTATTGTGTGTATTCTGGGGTAGTGTGTGTATTGTGGGGTTTTGTGTGTATTGTGGGTTTTTGTATGTATTATCTGGTTTTGTTTGTATTGTGGGGTTTTGTTTGTTTTGTGGGGTTTTGTGTGTATTGCGGGGTTTGTGTGTGTAATGTGGGATGGTGTGTGTATTGCGGGGTGGTCTGTTTATTGTAAGGTTTAGCGTGTGTTGTGGGTTTTTGTCGCACAGGGAAACTCGAGCCTGGTTGCTGATGTGTATCACATATACATGTGAGTAATGGGGACAAGAAGGATTTGCGACACCGGAGGCGCACACAGAAACGTCCCACTCGCCGTCCTGCTGGATTTATTCTTCTACAAAAACTCCACACACGTCTTACTGCCTGATCAATCACTCCTGATATCCCAAATCCCAACCCGGAGTTTCACCCGGATCTTTAATGCCGCCTCACATTTATTCATTTAATCATTTAATCACATCTGCAGCCTTCGCATATTAAATATCAAGAAAAAAGGTAAAGCAGCGATAAAGGGAGGGGGGACTCAGGGGCAGAGACCCAGAGAGAGAGAGAGAGAGAGAGAGAGAGAGAGAGTAAAAGAAAGAGAAAATGGACTAAGACATAATTTACAAACTGAATTCAAATGAATTGATAAAAATCTCAGGGAAGGAAGGAAGGAAGGAAGGAACGAAGCAAAGAAAGAAAGAAAGAAAGAAAGAAAGAAAGAAAAAGAAAGAAAGAAAGAAAGAAAGAAAGATGAGGTCAAAGAAGAACAGAGAGTAAGAAAATACAAATAGAGGAACAGGGATGTACAGAGACAGACAGAGGGACAGATAAACAGACAGACAGAATGGGATAAGGAGACAGATAGAAAGAAAGATGGAGGGACAGAGACAGCAGGGCAGAGGGACAGATAAAGAGACAAAAAGACAGAGGGACAAGAGAGAGAGACAGATAGACAGGAAATAGGTAGAGAGGTAGGGGTACAGATAAAGTTATAGAAAGGCAGGTAAACAGAAGGAGAGAGAGAAAGAGGGACAGAGGGACAAATAAACAGAGACAGGGGGACAAATAAAGAGACAAAAAGGCAGATAAAGAGATTGAGAGATACAGAGAGAGATAGAGGTACAGAGAGGCAGATCAACAGAAGGACAAAGACAAAGGGTTAGATAGAAAAACATAGGGAGAGACAGATAGAAAGTAGGACACAGGGGCAGAGAGAAAGATAGGCAGAGGGACACAGAGAGAGAGATAGACAGCTGGTCAGAAAGAGGGATAGACACAGGACCAGAGAGGAAGATAGGAATAGGGACAGAATGAGAGAGACAGACAGACAGAAAAACAGAAGGAAAGAGAGAGAGAGAGAGATGGACAGAAAGAGAGAGAGAGAGAGAAAGAGAGACAGAAGTACAGAAAAACAGAGGGACAGAAAGAGAGAGAGACAGAAGGACAGAAAGAGAGATAGACAGAGAGACAGAAGGACAGAAAAACAGAGGGACAGAAAGATATCATTTCCCTGTCTCTTGGGAATGCTGTAGGAATTCCACTCAGTACGGAATGTGTGTACATAAACTGGAATATTATTCATTACAGAAGTATAAAGGATTCTGATGTAGAAATGCAAATGAAATGATGTTTAATTTGCTAACAGTCCGCTTTAATCCCGAGCCTCCAGGCGCAGCGTTCCATTCCGCATTCCGTTCTGAAATCTGCGCACGGCTTAAAAACAACAACAACAAACGGTAAAACAGGCTGTAATTAATGATCTTGTTTAGGTTTGATGAAAGAAAATGTTCATGGTGAAACAGAGTTAATCCCGATTCAGTAGAGATCAGGAATAACATCCCGGAGTGTGCACTTCACATGAGGTTGCCCCAAGGACGCTCCGATCCGCACAGCGCGCTGACTCAGCAGTTTTCTGAGCCGTCAGCATTCTGTAAATTAGAGCAACGAGAGGGAACCTGTCCACCTGATATGATGTACGGAACAGGGGGCGGGGCTTAGTTTACTACCACCAACCAACACAACGACCACCAATTATCACAACTACAAATCACAACTACCACCAATCATCACAACTCACCAACAACCATCACAACTACCACCAATCGTCACAACTACCACCAATCATCACAACTACAAATCACAACTACCACCAATCATCACAACTACCACCAATCATAACAACTACAAATCACAACTACCACCAATCATCACAACTACCACCAACCATCACAACTACCACCAACCATCACAACTACAAATCACAACTACCACCAATCATCACAAGCTACCACCAATCATCACAATTACAAATCACAAATACCACCAATCGTCACAACTACCACCAATCATCACAATTACAAATCACAAATACCACCAATCGTCACAACTACCACCAATCATCACAACTACCACCAATCATCACAACTACCACCAATCATCACAACTACCACCAACATCACAACTACCACCAACAACCAACCACCAATCATCACAACTACCACCAATCATAACAATCAAATCACAACTACCACCAATCATCACAACTACCACCAACCATCACAACTACCACCAATCCATCACAACTACCACCAACCATCACAACTACCACCAACCATCACAACTACAAATCACAACTACCACCAATCATCACAATTACAAATCACAACTACCACCAATCATCACAACTACCACCAACCATCACAACTACCACCAATCATCACAACTACCACCAACTAACCACAACTCAACACAACTCACCACACATATCGTCACCAACCACCACAACCAATCACAACTACCACCAACCATCACAACTACAAATCACAATACCACCAACCATCACAATACAAATCACAACTACCACCAATCATCACAACTACAAATCACAAATACCACCAATCGTCACAACTACACCGACCACCAACCATCCACAACCACCACCACCACCAAACACCACAACTACCACCAACATCACCACCACCCATACAATCACAACTAACCCACCAACCATCACAACTCACCAATCTCACCTACCACCAAATCACAACTACCACCAACCATCACAACTACCACCAATCACAACTACCACCAATCATCACAATTACAAATCACAAATACCACCAATCGTCACAACTACCACCAACCATCACAACTACCACCAACCATCACAACACCACCAATCATCACAACTACCACCAATCATAACAACTACAAATCACAACTACCACCAATCATCACAACTACCACCACCCCAACTACACAATCACAACTACCACCAACCATCACAACTACAAATCACAACTACCACAATCATCACAACTACAATCACAATACCACCAATCGTCACAACTACACCAATCATTACAATACAAATCACAACTACCACCAACCATCACCACTACCACCAACCATCACAACTACCACCAATCATCACACCTACCACCAACCATCACAACTACCACCAATCATCACAACTACCACCAATCATCACAATTACAAATCACAACTACCACCAACCATCACAACTACCACCAATCATCACAACTACCACCAACCATCACAACTACCAACAACCATCACAACTACAAATCACAACTACCACCAATCGTCACAACTACCACCAATCATTACAATCACAACTACAAATCACAACTACCACCAATCATCACAACTACCACCAATCATCACAATTACAAATCACAACTACCACCAACCATCACAACTACCACCAACCATCACAACTACCACCAATCATCACCAACACCACAACCATCACACACTACCACCAATCATCACAATTACAAATCACAAATACCACCAATCGTCACAACTACCACCAATCATCACATCACAAATACCACCAATCGTCACAACTACCACCAATCATTACAATTACAAATCACAACTACCACCAATCATCACAGCTACCACCAATCATCACAATTACAAATCACAAATACCACCATCGTCACAACTACCACCAACCATCACAACTACCACCAACCATCACAACTACCACCAATCATCACAACTACCACCAACCATCACAACTACCACCAATCATCACAACTACCACCAATCATCACAACTACAAATCACAACTATCACCAACCATCACAACTACAAATCCAACTACCATCAATCCCATCACAACTACCACCAATCATCACAACTACCAATCATCACAACTACCACCAACCACACAACTACCACCAATCATCACAACTACCACCAATCATCACAACTACAACTACAATCATCAAACAATCAACTACAACCAATCTTATGTGTTTATGGGTCTGGGGCATAGAGAGATTTGAACCACTCTTTCACTTATATCATCATTATGATGCCACGCCTAGAGAAACAATATCTATTATTATCAATAAGTAAGAAGTTAAGAAAGACAGAAAGAAAAAATAGAGAAAGATAGAAAGAAAATGAAATGAAGAAAGAAAATTAAAAAAAGAAAGAAAGAAAGAAAGAAAATGAAGTGAAGAAAGAAAGAAAGAAAGAAAGAAAGAAAGAAAGAAGAAAGAAAGAAGGAAAGAAAGAATTGAAGAAAGAAAGAAAGAAAGTAAAAAGAAAGAAAGAAGATGAAGTGAAGAAAGAAAGAAAGAAAGAATGAGACTAGAGGAGAAAAAGAGAAAAGGAAATAGAGTGAGAGACTTGTGAGAACAGAAGTGAAAGAAGTAAAACAGAGAGAGAGAGATGAATACTAAATGTAATGTCTACCATAATGCACAGTGACACACACACACACACACACACACACACACTAATTTCATAAACTCTCTAGCCATGAGCTCAACAACCCTGTGTGTGTGTGTGTGTGTGTGTGTGTGTGTGTGTGTGTGTGTGTGTGTGTGTGTGTGTGTGTGTGTGTGTGTGTTTGATCTCAGCTCAGCCGCTGGCTTTTAAAAAGCGTTTTACATTCCATTTCTGATCGATGTGTGAGTGGGAGGAAAGTGGGAGTATCGAGCAGCAGAGTTCTCCATGATCACGGAGGACGAGCAAATCTGCCTTCACTCGTGTTTAACAAGCAAAAGAGCAAAATGGCTTCTGTTCATCTGATTTCTGGATAAAAAAAAAAAAAAAAAAAAAAAAACGACAAATTTCCCGTCTCTGGAGAATCTGGAGATCATTTGACTTCACCATTTGCGTCAGACCTCGTTATAAACACTGTATGGACAAATAAAAACCTCAGATCTACTGGGAGGAAGTTCATGTTTAGATGTTTAGATCTAATAGACTTCTGTGTCCCTCAAAGAAGAACCTCATATGGATCCTATTAAAACATCTCCTCTATCTCCTCTTTATCCCTGGAATAAATTCACCTTCCCATGATTTCCCCATTTCCTAATTGTATCCCGACGCTTCCTTTTCCGCGCTCGTGAACGTCCCACATGAAGGTTGGAGAGAAATCCTCCAGGAGCAGCACCAGAATAAAAACCCCTGCGAGGTGAGAGATCTCTACAAAGTGGGGTTTTAAGATTCCTAGAAGTGTGTTCCGTTTGTCCTTGTCCCCGGTCCCAGTGTACACAGTAGATACGCCTTACTAATGACTTAAATGTCTTTCCTCACCTTAATCATCTACATAACATGAAAAGGAAACGATACAAACTCACACAAACATAAAACCCACAATATTGTATTTATGTAAATTAGGATTAGTAAATTACAATTGCTGGATTGTGATTGGCTGGAAAATGGAATCCCTGGGAGGATTCACATCGGTGTCAGGGACGTGTCGAAAGAAAGAAAGAAAGAAAGAAAGAAGAACGAAAAAGAAAAAAAAAAAAAAAGAACGAAATTAAGAAAGAAAGAAAATTAAATTAGGGGCACGGTGGCTTAGTGGTTAGCACGGTCGCCTCACACCGCCAGGGTGCGGGTTCGATTCCCGTCTCAGCCATGTGTGTGTGTGGAGTTTGCATGTTCTCTCCCCGTGCCTCAGGGGGTTTTTCTCCGGGTTCTCCGGTTTCCTTCCCGGTCCAAAAACATGCACGGTAGGTTGATTGGCACCTTGGAAAATTGTCCCTAGTGTATGAATGTGTGTGTGTGTGAATGTGAGTGTGTGTGTCCTGCGATGGGTTGGCATTCCATCCAGGGTGTATCCTGCCTTAATGCCCATAGACGCCTGAGATCCCCGTGACCCGAGGGAAGATGGGATATAGCGGTAGAAGATGAATGAATGAATGAAAATGAAATTAAGAAAGAAAGAAAGAAAGAAAGAAGAAAGACTAAAAAAGAAAGAAAAAAAAAATAAAGAAAGAAAAAAAGAAAAGAATAGTATAAGTAAGTAGAAAGAAAGAAAGAAAAAGAAAGAAAAGGAAAAAGAAGAAAGAAAAGAAAGAAAGAAAGAAAAAGAAAGAAAGTAAAAAGAAAAAGAAAGAAAAGAACGAAAAGACCCAAGAAGCAAGAAAGAAAAAATAAAAGAAAGAAAAGAAGAAAGAAAGAAAGAAGAAAGAAGGAAAGATGAGAAAAGGGAAAGAAAAGAAAAGAAAGAAAAGAAAAGAAGAAAGAAGGAAAAAAGAAAGAAGAAAGAAAGAAAAAAAAAAAAAAAAAAAAAAAAAAAGTAAGAAGTAAACGAAAGAAAGAAAGAAGAAGAAAGAAGAAATAAGGAAGGAAGGAAAGAAATTAATAATGAAAGAAAGAAAGAAAGAAAAAACGAAATTAAGAAAGAAAAAAATTAAATAACGAAAGAAAGGAAATGAAATTAAGAAAGTAAAAAGAAAGAAAGAAAGAAAGAATGAATGAAAAGGAACCTCCAGTATGTTATAAATGCTTAATTGTATCCGACACACCATTTTTGCTCAAATCAAAGTTTGAATTATATTTAGAGAAAATGTAAACACTTCTATATGATGAATATTTGTTACGTTGGAATGATGTTGCATTTTGGGATGGAGTTACATCACATAAAGTGCTCCTGGTCTTTCACCAGCGTGAAGGCGTGTATCTATCGGTGTGAATCATTCCGGGCCATGGAGATTGCTTTATTTTCCCCGGGAGGATTCACGTCGGTGTCAGGGACGTGTCGTGACTCGCCCGTCCCCGAGCGGAAGCCTGCCATGAGTTGTGATTTGGCTCGTCTTCCCGGCTGTATATCCATCTCCAATATCTGCCAGGTCAGAGTCAACCAATTTTCCAGATATTTGCAGACAGCTTCAAAATGAACATTAAATATTGATCTGGGCATATATTACACACACACACACACACACACACACACACACACCTCACAGCAAGGCAGTGTTATTTTTATCCACACTCGTTCTGAGCTAAACGATAAAAGATTAATTCGTTTATTTTTCGCAGGAGCACGGGGCAGCGTTTTTTTTTTCCTACATCACTCTTCCAAATATTCCTCATTACACCATTAAATCACAAAACGCTGCGTTTTCCTACGTACGCACCGCCAGAAATGGAGTTCCCAGCCAGCAATTAGGGAGAAATATGGCTGCTGGTTAATCCGACACCACCGGAATGTCACTGACGTTTTTTTCCGGGAGCTCCGGGAATGCACAGGATATAGGTAATGCTGCACTCACACGTGTTAGCGAGGAATCTGAGAGACATCCAACAACCTGCTCTACCTGCAGGATCTATCAAAAGTGCTTCCCAGGAAGGAACAGTGTTCAGAATTTTCCTCAGGATCGGAATATCGCAGGTTTGCACTGGTGTTCCCATCACCTCCACTAGGGGGCACTTGAAGGCTAGAATAGTCTTTGTTTGTCACATATGCGTTACAGAACATTGAAATTGTTTCTTCGCATCTCCCAGCTTGGGTCAGCCATGATACAGCGCCCCCTGGAGCACACATCATAGAGGGCCTTGCTCACAAACCCAAGAGTGCTGATACCGGGGCTCGACCCCCCAACATTCTGACCAGTGCCTTAACCACTGGGATACACCTTCTCCATCCAGCAAGGCCTAACACGAACTTGAGTGAGGGGTCATGGGGGCACAAAGGCTGTCCTGTAGGTACCAGGTTCCAGTCCGTAGGCCAAATGGGGGAGATGTGTATCTCAGTGGTTAAGGTGTTGGGCTACTGATCGGAAGGTTGTGGATTGAAGCCCCCGGAATCACTACGGTGCCTTAGTCTCACCTCAGTCACATGACTTACCTCCACCCGCTACCTTCTTAAAGGGGCTGCTCCGGCACTCTAACACATAATACAATACCGCTAAATAGAAACCCTGAGCTAGCAACATAAACAAACAAACAAATTAATTCTTCATCACATGCTTTATCCGGATTATTTAACAACAAAAAAAAGCCTTTGGCATGATTCGATTGGTCCTTTAAAGTTATAGGTTGGGGACAGACCCAGGCT
>JACRUU010000019.1:20604345-20631845 GCA_030449085.1 Kryptopterus vitreolus
CGGTGTTGCCATGGATGGTCTCTCGTAATTTCCTCCAGGGGCTGAAAAATAAGTTTGTGTAATGACATGAAGGTGGAAAACGACTCTCCGGGGTTCTCCTGCTTGTCAAACAGGCATCATTTTCGCCTTGATCCGGAGAATTGTGGAGCAATAAAGTAGTAAATCTAATCATCCTGTTTTTTCCCCCTCCGTGAGCGACGTCTAAATGGGTGGAGATGAAGAAGGAAAGAAAAACAAGATGCGTGGCCGTGCATTTTAACCAAGATATACACAAGGTCACACCGAACATCGCTAACAATCGCCAGCCCTCACGTGCGTTTTATTTTTAATCAGGAATTTGTTTTCTGTTGCTTCAGACACACAAATATAATAGTGACGCTGAACCTGTAAAATCCATCCTGGCGACAGGAATGTCAGCATTTCTCTATATTTATTGGGGGGGAAAATGTAAGCATATTCTGAAGCATGTACATTGTTTGTTAGTAAACTATCCGGTTCATTTCTGTCACATCAACAGTAAGGAGTCAGTTGAATCAATTCAGTTCAGTGAACAGCTAACATTTGTCGCCAGGTAGGATTTATTTATTTATTTTTGCCATTACTTCTAACACCAGACTCATATATACACATTTATAACCCTCGGCAGACGTTCCACATACAGAAACAATTATTAATTCATTGTTGGCACTGACAGATAATCTGCTGTTTTCTAATGAAATCTCATCAATACCTTGTGACCAATCAGGGTCTAGATATTAAGGACACATGTGGAAGACTTGCTAGCAACAATGTCTTATGGATTAGTAGATTAGCAGTGTCAAAAAAGATAGCATAAAAAAACTATTTGGCCCAAAAAAATAAAGGTGCTGTGAAAAATATTTGCCCCCTTCTTTTCAAATTTTTCCCCACCTTAAACAAACATTTCTCATAACCCACCATAACCTGCTCTACACGGACACCACAGGGGGATTTATATATATATATATATATATATATATATATATATATATATATATATATATATATATATATATACATTTAAGCCAGTGTGAAAACATGCTGTAAACAAAGAATGCTTTCAGAAATATAAATAATGATTGTTTATTTTTGTTTGTTTGTATTTTTATTGAGTGATTTACAAAATTCAACATGAGCGAACAAAAGAAAAAATCTAAATCAAATCAATATTTGGTGTGAGTACCTTTTGAAGAACTAGAAGTAGTGGAAGTGATGGCACGACCCCCACAGAGCCCTGATCTCAACATCATGGAGTGTGTGTGGGATTCCATGAAGAGACAGAAGAATTGCTGCTGTTTTGAAGGTAAAGCGTGTTCACACCAAATATTGATTTGATTTCCATTTCTCGATGTTGTGAAAATGAAAACATTTTCTCAGTTAAAAAATTGTATATGTTTTCTATGTTATATTGTAAATAAAACAGGGGTTTGGTATCGGGGTCTTGTACTACTTATCTAATCTTCCTGCAGTGACATAAAAACCCCTCGTAGTCGGATCTGGCGTAATGGGGGCGACCCCACATACCCGTTGGATGATTGGGAGAGTGATACGGACATTCCCTGGAGCAGATTCTGTAACTGGTACATCCTCTCAGACCCGCAGAGGTCGACATTAAGGGTCGACTATACACGAGATGTGTTACCCATTCCATTAATCTTCCAGAGATAGCTGATGATGACACAATAGCAAACAAACAGGCTTTTAACCTTAACCAATCAGGGCTTGAACCCGAGTCACTGCAGTGAGAAGTAAACTTAACAATAAACCAGAGTTTCTATCCAACAGAGTCCACAAAATTCGTAGACTTTTCTATGTACTTCCATATTTCACCACTAGAGGGAGATTAACAGTGTCGTTCATGATCTCGTCTGTGACGTCAGAGTACAGTGATCTTTAAAAGCCTACAACACAGAACAAACCTGCAGCAGCAGAGCTTATTATACTGTACACTACCAGGAGAACACCATATAATGTATGAAGGACAACAATTCAGTAAAGGTCAACTGTTCTGAATTCTGTCCTGTGTTTTTACTGACACCCCTCAGTGACCGCAATCTCCTGATCACAGTACAATATTCAACCTTCCTTACACACACACACACACACACACATATATATATATATTGGGGCTATCAAAATGAACTGAAATTGACTTTAACACCACTAATGTTATTAATGTGTGATTGACGCAGTGTGCATTACTATGTGAGTGATCTGCTCCTTCACTCTGCGTTGTGTTGGCAAATGAACGAAACCCGAACAACAAAAAAACAACAAATGAATAAAGAAACTTCAGTGCATCCACTCACGCTTCCTAAATTTTGCAAAATTACACCTTCTAGAACCCAGAACCCATCTGGAAAACCTGAAAGTGGACTTAAGGATCCTGGAACAGACATATCTCTGCAAAATTCCTCCATGGAATCTCAAGAAACCCAAAGTTTATGTGGACCGGACAAGAAACCACAAGTCAAAAACCCAACCGAAATGATTACCAAAAACAATTTCTGAACATAAGGGCAAGGCCTCCACAACCTACCCCAATATACAGAGACTGGATCTAAATCTGGAGATCAAGTGGCAGCGGCTTTTGCAACAAGGCAGTTATGCCGGGCAATACGCATCCATGACCAAAGCGCCATTTTACTGTAGAGGCAAATGCTCTCTTTTTGGCACTAAAGTTTATCAAGATCTCTGCACAACGAGAATTTTTAATAATAAAAATTCTCAAAATCATGACTAAAGCATTGAAATGTCTACAAACAGATCACCCAACATTTCATTCATTCATTCATTCATTCATTCATTCATCTTCTACCGCTATATCCGATCTTCCCTCGGGTCATGGGGAGCCTGTGCCTATCTCAGGCATCTATTGGCATTAAGGCAGGATACACCCTGGATGGAATGCCAACCCATCGCTCACACATATTCACACACACATTTATACAATAGGGACAATTTTCCAAGGTGCCAATCAACTTACCGTGCATGTTTTTGGAGAGGGGAAACCGGAGAACCCGGAGATAAAAAACCCTGAGGCACGGGGAGAACATGCAAACGCCACACACACATGGCCGTGATGGGAATCGAACCCGGACCCTGGAGGTGTGATGTGAACGTGCTTACCACTAAGCCACCGTGCCCCAATCCAACAATTCTGAAGATCATAACCAAACTACATTCCCTAGAATGAAAAGATTTTAGCATTCTTTTCTGCTGGGTACCTGGTCACTCAGGAATCACTGGGAATGTCACTGGGAATGTGCTAAAAAAGCACTGTCAACAGAACCCAACCAAATGCTCCATACCTTATACAGACCTGAAGCCATTAGTCAGCACATACATAACAAATAAATGGCAATTGGAATGTGGTCAGTGTCTAAATAACAAACTGCACAAGATCAATCCTGACATAAGGAAAAAAACATAACTTCCATTTCGACAGCCGCTGGGATGAAGTAACCCACACACAAATTTCTACTATCAGGAGAAAATCCCCTGAGGCGTCCAATTTGTAAATAATAATAATAATAATTATAATCATTATTAAAAATAATTATTTACAATTTGTTGATTTATTTTATTGTAACACTTACACTGCTCAAAGAAACCCCCAAACAAAGGTTTTTAATCCAATCAATGCAAATTTAGTTTTAAATTTCAAAGTACAAATGAACCTTAAACATCTTATTTACATTTCATTCTTTTATATTTGAATAATAAAACCTAGATCTATCCATGAACATAGCCATAGAAAGCCGGCACGGCGTTTATTCATTCATTCATCTTCTACCACTTTATCCGATCTTCCCTCGGGTCACGGGGAGCCTGTGCCTATCTCAGGTGTCTATGGGCATTAAGGCAGGATACACCCTGGATGGAATGCCAACCCATCACAGGGAACACACACACACACACAAACAATCACACACACAATCACACACTAGGGACAATTTTCCAAAGCGCCAATCAACCTTATCGTGCATGTTTTTGGACCGAGAAGGAAACCGGAGAACCTGAAGAAAAACCCCCTGAGGCACGGGGAGAACATGCAAACTCCACACACACATGGCCGAGACGGGAATCGAACCCGGACCCTGGCGGTGTGAGGCGAACGTGCTAACCACTAAGCCACCGTGCCCCTCGCACGGTGTTTAGAAACCAAAAAAAAAACAAACCTAACCGGATAAGAAATTCTTTTCTCTTAGTTAAAGAGCAATACTATATAAGAGAGAGAAAATACCACGTCTTTTAAAATGAGAAAGAATTATTTTGTATTTCCTTAAACTCCAAACTACTGGTTTTACTTTCGCTTTTCCTTTTTTTTAAAAGTAAGAATTAAATATCAGTGTGTGTGTGTGTGTGTGTGTGTGTGTGTGTGTGTGTGTGTGTGTGGTGTAATGCAGCGTGAAAGTATCTAAGGACCCACAAAACATCTCACATTATGTCTCATATTTCGTGTTCAGGATGAAATTTGGAATTATTATTATTATATACTAAACTATACAACAAAGCCAGAGCGCTTCGCTCGCAGTTTCTTGTTGTATCTCCGCGTTCAAACTCGTGATTTTTGTGCTTTATTGCTTTGTTTGTGGAGATCATGTTACAAGCCGTGGTTCATTGTTTTCTTGTACAGTTTATAAGGATATAAAGAGGAAGGCGGAGGAAGCACACGCATACATACACAAGCTGCGGTGTGTCAGCTGACTCCGTCACGTGACTCCCCAGCTCAGGCTGATCAACATGGCTGCAGCAGAAGTGTGAGTCTCCTCTCTCATCTCTTATTTCCCTTTTTTTATTATTCATTTTATTTATTATTTACAGGAGGAAACAAAATGCCTATTGAGTCCTTGTGCGTTTCGGATGAGTTTGTCAGTAATGTAAGGACATTTCTGGTGTTCATGAACTATTAAATTGATGTTTTATAAATTTCGTGATAAAAATGTTATGAAACACGTGTTTTTAAAGAATGATCATTTTATTTGTGGATTATTTGTATCTAAATTTACGGAGTTTTTTTTTGGCAAGAACTTTTCCCCCAGTTTAATGATTAATATTATTAATTATTAATTAATATATATATATATATAAATACTTAAAACAATAATAATGACAATAATAAAGGAATTTATGCCAAAAACAATGTATGACGCATTTTTCCCCAAAGAATGAAAGAATATTTCTAACGAATTAAAAGTGATTCTTATTCCTATATAAAAAAGAAATAAAGTGCACAAAATTGATGATGCTTTGAAATAATAATAATAATATTATTATTATTATTAATAATAATAATAATAATAATAATAATAATAATAATAAAGGAAATTATGCTAAAAAAAATGAAGTATTTACCCCAAAGAATGAAAGAATATTATTATTAAAAAAGAATATTCCTAAAATAAACAAAATAAATAAAGTGCCCAAAATAAATGATACTTTGATATAATAATAATAATAATAATAATAATAATAATAGTAATGATAATAATATTAATATTAATAATAATAAAAGGCAGGGGCACGGTGGCGTAGTGGTTAGCACGTGTTCGCCTCATACCGCCAGGATCCTGGGTTCGATTCCCGTCTCGGTCATGTGTGTGTGGAGTTTGCATGTTCTCCCCTGTGCCTCAGGGGGTTTTTTTCTTCTTTTTCTCCGGTTCTCCGGTCCCTCCCCCCGGTCCAAAAACATGCACGGTAGGTTGATTGGCACCTTGGAAAATTGTCCCTAGTGTGTGAATGTGTGTGTGTGTGTGTGTGCCCTGCCCTGCAATGGGTTGGCATTCCATCCAGGGTGTATCCTGCCTTAATGCCCATAGACGCCTGAGATAGGCACAGGCTCCCCGTGACCCGAGGGAAGATCGGATAAAGTGGTAGAAAATGAATGAATAATAAAGGCAATTACGCATAAAAAAATGAAGTGAAGAATGAAAGAATATTTCCAACGAATTAAAAGTCTTATTTCTAAAAAAAAAACAAAGAAAAGAAATAAAGTGTATAAAATTGATGATCATTTGATATAATAATAATAATAATAATAATAATAAAGGAAATTATGCAAAAAAATTAAAGAAAAAAAGAATGAAATAATATTTCAAAGAAATATTCCCACATTTTTATTTAATTCCCATAACCAATTTGGGTCGTTATGCTCAAGGCTTCTTTTCCCCCTGTCTTTTTGCTTACATAATATCTTCGCTCCTTGCACTTTGGCTGTTCAAAGTTCACATATCCTGCAGCGATTTAATCTTTATCCTGTGCTTCATCATTATCCATGTGTTTTTACGAGCATAATGCTGATAAAAGCACAGAAATGTGCTCTTAGACCTTTTACAGATAAACGCCGGTAATAAAACAGGGCCGAGTGTTTATCTCTGATTGTCCTGACTGCGTTTCTGTTAATGGAGAAATAATAAAAAAAAAACATTTTGATTTCTGCTTTATAGTGTTATAAACTCTTTAATATCAAAAACATTATCAGGTGATTATAAGCAGAGCTGCTTCTGGATCAGTAAAATCCACCTGATGGACTGAGATAAAGGGGAATAGCAGCAGTACGTGATCGGGGACACACACTCCTGCTTTCTTGCGAGCTTCTCTTCGCTTTTTCTCACGCGAGTGTGTTTTTATGTTTATATCACTGTGGTAGATTGCTGATATGGCATCTTTAATAACACTGTAATCAGGTTTACGTGCGAAGCTGCAAACACGTTCCTGTAAGAGCCTGTAATTCTTGCTTGTTTGAGGAATAATTTCAGTACTTGCATCATTTCTTTTTTTTTCTTTTTTCGCAAGTCGGAGGAATTATAGCTCCTTTTGTGTGTCGTTTTTAAACTCAATCCACACTGAGTCTCTGTTTCCTCTTTTATCATCCTCCACTCTGCTAGAGCAATCATTTTATTCTGTTATATTCAGCTACAGCTACAGATGGAGGGGAGGTATAGATGGATGGAGGTGAGGTATGGAGGGAAGGTACGGATGGAAGTGAAGTGTGGATGGATGGAGGGGTGGTATACATGGAGGTAAGGTACGGATAGAAGGGAGGTATAGATAGATGTGAGGTACGGGTGGAGAGGAGATATAGATGGAGGTGAGGTACGGATGAAATGGAGATATAGATGGAGGTGAGCTACGGGTAGAGGGAGTTACAGGTGGAGGTGAGGTGCGGGTGGGGGGGAGTTATAGAGGGAGGGGAAGTATAGATGGAGGGGAAGTATAGATGGAGGGGAGGTGTGGATGGAGGGGAGGTATGGATGGAAAGTAGGTACGGATGGAGTAGATGTACGGATGGAAGGGAAGTGAGGTATAGATGGAGGTGAGGTATGGATGGATGGGAGGTATAAATGGAGGGGAGTACAGATGGAAGGGAGGGGAGGTACGGATGGAGGGGAGTTATAGATGAAGGGGAGGTACGGATGGAGGGGAGGTACGGTTGGAGATGAGGTACGGGTGGAGGGGGGGTATGGATGTATGGGAGTTATAGATGGAGGTGAGGTACGGATTGAGGGGAGGTATAGATAGAGGTAAGGTATGGATGTATGGGAGTTATCGATGGAGTTGAGGTACAGATGGAGGTCAGGTGTAGATGGAGGTGAGTTATAGGTGGGGGGGTATAGACGGAGGGGAGGTACAGACGGAGGGGAGGTACAGATGGAGGGGAAGTACAGACGGAGGTGAAGTATAGACGGAGGGGAATTATAGCGGATCACTTTGTGACTTTACTCACACTCTTGTGACAGAGTGAATCTCCTCAAACTGGGACTAAATGTGTGTGTGAACTTTATCTTCTCCTTTATTGGTTAATTGGTGTCACATGTATCTTTTGATCCTTTTGATGCTTGAAACAGCAGACTTATGATTAATATGATGTAATTCTAGAGTGTGTGTGTGTGTGTGTGTGTGTGTGTGTGTGTGTGTGTGTTGCAGAAAGGCAGTGTATTGGTTGGGGAAGGACACACTCCGGGTGTCGGCGGCGTTGTTCGGTGAGAACCGGCGTCGTCTCTGTGCTGCTCTGAAGGCCAAAGACGCGCTGCAGCCCAAAAGCCTTGTCCTGCTGCAGGGCGGAGAACAGAAACAGAGATACTGCACCGACACGGACGATCTCTTCAGACAGGTCACATCAAACCCCATATAACTCCCACACCACACACACACGTCCAGATTTATGTTTTCCATTCCCTGCAAAAATGCCCTGTATGTGCATTAAAGTAACCAGCACCAGATTTGCATAAGAGGCATGGCCTAAAATGCAGAGGCGGAGTTACAGAGCTCATGTTTGATCTAATGAAAAAAAAATAATGATTTGGAATGAAAGTGTGTACTATTTTTTCGTCCTGTCTTTTTTCTTTCATGTCTCGGATTCATCTGTCCTTCGCTGCTATAATTACCGCTTTGTCCGTGATCTGTGTTTTTTGTTTAGTTTTTTTGTTTGTTTTTGTTCCGTGAGGAGGCAGGCTCAAGGCCGCAAGCCTCATTACACTCACGAATCTGCTCCGTTTGTTCATGAAACATTAACGTTGGGAGAGAAATCTGGGACGGAGCGTAATTCTTTATCTGAGATGAGGGAAAAAACGTGTCTTATGAGAACTCGTGCTTGTGATAAACATTTTGGAATATTTATTTGATATTTATTTGATTAGATTAGAAAGTACTGAAAAAAAATTTGTTTCCACATGTGTGTATGTATGTATGTATGTATATATATATATTATATATATATATATATATATATATATATATATATATATATAGATAGATAGATAGATAGATAGATAGATAGATAGATAGATAGATAGATAGATAGATGTTTTTTTTTCTTGTGAAAATCTATTTTTATTTAAAAAGGCTAAACTAACTTTAGGAATGTTTAAGAAATCATTTCAAGGAGTCGATAATTTGATTCCCTCTAAAATGGGAAAGCTTACATTATAAATATTAAACAAAACAAAAGGCCAAATGTGATATTTTTTTTCCTTAAACCTAATGGGGAAGTCAGACGTCCCAATACTTTTGACTCTCCACCTTTACATCACCAATTAGATTGAAGATGTTTACAAGAATATCTTCATCTATAGATGTTGGTGCTGTTGTATGTTACTCACTGTATGTATGTGTGTGTGTGTGTGTGTGTGTGTGTGTGTGTGTGTGTGTGTGTGTGTGTGGTCCCACTGTATAGGAGTCGTTCTTCCACTGGACGTTCGGAGTGACCGAGGCTGACTGTTATGGCGCCATCGACGTCGACTCCGGAAGATCCATCCTCTTCGTGCCCAAATTGCCTGAAAGCTACGCCACCTGGATGGATGGGAAAGTGAGTCCCACACACCACACACACACACACACACACACACACACACACTCTGACACTCCCTTAAAGGGACTTATTGAACATCCTTGCGAAGTGGTATCAAAAAGTTTCAAGACTCGTTTTGTAACACACCAGCAGGTGGCAGTACAAGGTTGCCCACACAGTCACAGGGAGCGCAGGGAAAATTTCATTATGCCGACTCCATACTCGGTCGTGTTTTTCCAATGTTTTGGTGACAGTTTGAATAAGAACCATATAAGGGTGGAAAAGTCAGCCTTTGTCCATATTGTGTATTTATTTGGAGTGTGATTTGGGACACAACCTTGGTTTCGTATTTTAATGTTGTGTTTGTGTGTGTGTGTGTGTGTGTGTGTGTGTGTGTGTGTGTGTGTGTGTGTGTGTTTGGACAGGATCCACCCTCCAGAACACTTCAAGGAGAAGTATGCAGTGGATGAAGTGCGCTACACCTGTGACGTGAGTGATGTGTTGTTTTGTTTTGTGTTTGAACCTGAATGTCTAAATTAATCAGACGGTAGATGAAGTAAATAAGGCGACTATTAAGCTGCACAAATGATTCGAGTAGCCTTCACAGATGCATTAAAGTGTGTTACCATAGTAACGACGTCTAGACGCTAACTTCAGGATTTTTAGGATGGAACTTTTCATACATTATATATATATGTATATATGTGTGTATATATATATATATATATAGATATAGATAGATAGAGAGAGAGAGAGAGAGAGAGAGATGGAGATGAAAGTGTGTGTGTGTGTGTGTGAGAACGTCAGTGATCCTGCTGCCTGACCTCTGTCTTGCTGAGAGATAACATCGTGACCTCGGGTCCTGAGAGAACAGAGAGGGAATGTTAATAAAGATTCGCTGTTCGGATCTCACTGACAGGAAGTCACAACTCTGTCACTTCCTCAAGATGAGTGTTTAGAGTATAGGCTGGGGGCAGGGCACTGTCACACACACTCACATGGCATTTACCTCAGAACATAAAATTCGGGATGTGTACCATGTTGGTGTGAAAAATTGAGCAGAATCGGTCACTTACCATGCCATCTTTACAAACACACTCATATGCACACATGCAAGACACGCCTTTTTTTTGTATAACTCTGATAACACCTTCTTACACACACACACACACACACACACACACACACACACACACACACACACACATGCACCACCATACAAGATGCCCATGCCTTCTTTCACTCCCAAGCCACACCTTTTTTAACTCAGAAGCCATGCCTTCCTATGCTTAAATAGGCCACGCCTTCTCTCACAAGCCACACCTTCTCTCACTCATTAGCCGTGTGTTCTCTCACTCCCAGGCCAAACCTCATTTAACTCATAAGCCACACCTTCTTTCACTCATACTATACTTCCTCTCTTGCAGAGGCCACGCCTTCTCACACTCACACCTTCTTTCACTCACAAGCCACACCTCCTCTCTTACATAAGACATGCCTTCTCTTACTCACAAGCCCCACCTCCTTTCACTCATACCCCGCCTTCTCTCTTACATAGGCCACACCTTCTTTACTCAAACCACACCTTCTTTCATTCATGTCCCGCCTTCTTCTTTCTCACACACACACACACATCTTCTTGCACTCACCACTTTATCATTTCATTTATCACACACATGACATGTTCTGCACAGGTGACGTTACCTGGACAGGTTTGACGTGACCCTGACACGCCCCTGTTACAGTCTCTGCACCCTGTGAGTGGATGAAGGACGAAGTAGAGGAAGTTCTTATACACACTTTATACACACTTACTGAAAACTCTTCTAGAAGAAACTCCTGGAGGACAGAAAGACGTGTCTGTTTGACCTCTGTGTCCTGATCTCCAGCTGGCAGGGGGTCACAGTGTGTGCTCATGATGCGTGCGTGCGTGTGTGTGTGTGTGTGTGTATGTGTGTGTGCGTGTTTGTGTGTGTGTGTGGCTCCTGCTGTGCTTCTGTGTTTCTGACCTGTGCTCGAGCAACCATGCTGTGCCGTGTGATCAATACAGCTGCTGTGTAAATGTAAATCTGTGTGTGTGTGTGTGTGTGTGTGTGAATGTGTGCGTGTGAGGGTGTGTGTGTGTGTGTTACTCAATTCACCTGTCCTTCCAGTATTGGTTAAAAAGATACAAAGAGCCAAGTAAATAACCCTCTACCTGTCTGTCTCTTGCTTTATCTGTCTATTTGTCTGACTCTCTCTCTCTCTCTCTCTCTGTCCACCTGTCTCTGTCTATCTGTCTATCTTTCTCTGTCTGTCTATCTTTCTGCATCTCTATCTGGCTTTGTCCGTCTGCCTGTCTGTCTATTTGTCTGACTCTCTCTGTCCATCTGTCTGCCTTTCTGTCTGTCTAGCATTCTATCTTGCTGTCTGCCTGCCTGCCTGCCTGTCACTCTGAATGTCTACCTGTCTAGATCTCTATCTCGCTTTGTCTTCCTGCCTGTCTCTCTCTGCCTGCTTGTCTAGCAATCTGTCTTTCTTCGTCTGTCTGCCTGTCTGTCTATTTGCCTGACTCTCTCTGTCAATCTCTCTGCCTGTCTGTCTCTCTCTCTCTTGCTTTGTCTGCCTCTCTGTCCATGTCTTGCACTCTGCCTTGTTTTGTCTGCCTGTCTGTCTGTCTACCTTTCTATCTCGCTTTCTCTGTCTGTCTCATTGTTGTTCTGTCTGTCTTTCTGTCCTGCTTTGTCTGTCTCGTCTCTCTCTCCCTGTCTGTTTATCTGCCTGCCTCCCTGTCTGTCCCTCTACCTGTCTAGCTTACCATCTCGCTTTGTCTTCCTGTTTCTTTATCGGTCTGTCTGCCTGTCAGTCTATCTGTCTCACTCTCTATCTTGCTTTGTCTGCCTGCTTGTCTAGCAATCTGTCTTTATTCATTTGTCTGCCTGTCTGTCTGTTTCTCTTCCTGTCTATCTGTCTAGCTCTCTGTCTTGTTTTGTCTTCCTGTCTCTTAATTGGTCTGTCTGCCTGTCTGTCTATTTGTCTGACCCTCTCTTTCCATCTCTCTGCCTGTCTGTCTCTCTATCTTGCTTTGTCTGTCTCTCTGCCCGTGTCTTGCACTCTGCCTTGTTTTGTCTGTCTGTCCGTCTGTCTGTATTTCTTTCCTTATCTGTCTAGCTCTCTGTCTTTCTGTCTAACTTTCTGTCTTGCTTCATCTGTCACCTTTCTATCTCGCTTTCTCTGTCTGTCTCTTTGTTGTTCTGTCCGCCTGTCTGTCTCTGTATCTTGCTTTATTATATTAAAATCAAAATTTATCCGTTTCCGTTTCTCTGTCTGTCTAGCTTTCTCTCTCTCTTTTTCCTGCCTGTGCACCCAGTGTTTCCAGCACTATTTTTGTCATGTCAACTTTATGCACTCAGTCTTTCTTTCTATTTCTCTCTCTCTCTGTGTTCTCTCTCTCTCTCTCCTCCTTATAATCCTCCATCATCATCCCCACCCTCTTGGTGTAGTTTTTTTTTTTTTATCTGAATGAATAACGGAGCTCTCTGTAAATCTTTCTGCTATCCCTCTCTTTTATTCTGCCTTTCTGCTGCTCGAGTTGTGTTTTTTTTTCCACCAAAGAGTGCGCATCGAAGCTTTTTTCCCTCCACATCAGAGTCCCGAGCACCGGCCCGTCTTTTATTACAACGTCCTCTAGCGTTACCATGACGACAAAATGGGTTTTTATGTGAACTAAGAGGCAGGATTTCCTCACGAAACATGCCGCCTGGCCAAAAGTATTGGGACGAGCAGGCTTACACGGGTTGGAAGATCTCCTGCTTTAGAGCTCCAGCCACATAACCCTGAACGTTCATGTGTGTGTGTTATTGGCTGTAAAAGTTCATGGTTAAAAGTAACCAGGAACCAGATGACCAGTTTCTCACACACATACGTATGTTCTCCATCTCACACTTTTATTCTCACTCTTTCTCCCCTCTGTGTCTCTGTCTTTGTGTGTGTGTGTGTGTGTGTGTGTGTGTGTGTGTGTGTGTGTGTGTGACCCGCTGGGAGCTGAGAAAGTTGCTTTGGTAATTAAAGTTGATTAAAGTGTGGTAATGTGGAGTGTGTGAGTGAGTGTGTGTGTGTGTGTGTGTGTTCATTAGCGCATGTCAGGCACTCACTCTGTTGTTTGTAGCGTCTGTTAGCTCGTATTAACGGTTTATTTTAACACCGCTGGCGCTGAAACCCGCAAGACGTGAAAATTTCATTTCCCTGATCGTGCAAGTGTGGAGTTCGTCGATCTGGGACTGACAAGCACATGACTGCTTTACTGGCATGGAGACTACACCTACTATAGTTGGACTGGCAGGCACAGAGACCGCACCTCCTGTAATTAAACTGACATGCTTATAGGCCATGCCCCCTTTGCTTAAACTGACAGGCACAGAGACCACACCTCGTGTAATTGAACTGACATGCATATAGGCCACGCCCCCTTTGCTTAAACTAACAGGCACAGAGACCACACCTCCTGTAATTAAACTGACATACATATAGGCTACAACTCCTTCACTTACCCTGGCAGGCACAGAGACCACACCTATATTACTCAGGCTGACAGGCACAGAGACCACACGTATTTTAGTTAGACTGACAGGCACAGATACCACACCTACTTTATGTACACACCCATTATGTCAGACTTAGAGGCACAGAGGCCCCACCTCCTTTATCAGCGTGTATTTTATGTAGATTTCTTGTGCAGTATGAATCCTGCCGATGTGGTGCGATCTCTCTCACTTCCCCGAGTGAAGACACCCAGAGACCGAACAGTTCTCGTGTCATTAATCTTGATTATCTATAATACGAGTAAAACATGAATAATTAAAGAAACGCAAGTGTGTGTTTTTTTTTTTTTTTTTTTTTTTTTTTTTTTTTTTGAGAGAAGCTTTTATTGGATTTGATTCTTAATTTTTTTAGAGAATTACTTCTCCAAAAAAAAGAATAAAACCCCAAGCTTACGGCCTTTTATATCCTTTTATAGTAATGAACACTGAAACTTTCCTGAACGACAGCTTGTATGTAATATAATGTATACAACGGATAAATAGACAGACAGACGGCCTGTGATTGGACGACGGAGACGTTTTAATAGTTTATGACCTCAAACAGTCACTGAGTTACGAGTGTGATGGTGAAGGAGCTCCAGTGAAGGATATTATGATGTCTGTAGACAGACGACTCTGATTTCGGAGAACTCCGACTCGGTCAAGCTCGGCCCGAGGCTGCGTTTAACCTCGAGCGCTGCGGCTCCCATCACAAGATCCGTCGGCTTTCCCTCACTGCTCTGTCTGCTGTCTGATTCTACACTCCGGATATTTACCTGCGAATTCAACACTACCATCCTTAACCTCGAGTAATATCGCCACCATATTAACACTAGTTAGAATTTATCACATTATGGGTTCCCTGTGAAAAATACACATCTACATTTCTGGTATCAGATCGGCCCTTATCTCGCTCCGGATCTCAGCTCTCGAGTTCTCAGTTTCCCCGATCCGGCTTTTTTCTCTCCGTGTGTTTGATTTATTACTCCTTTAAGCCGCGGTCGGAGAGTCACGGCGTTCCCGTTGTTCCCGGCGTGTTTGTGATTTGTCCGGGTTCGGAACATTAAGTGCCGTCCACATCATCAGGGGCTCCATTAATCTGGAGTGGACTGATCATCACCAACGCCGCTCTAGGCTTTTTTTGTGTGTTTAATAACAAAAATCGTGTTCCGTTGTTGAGTTTTATCTCGGACTTCCTGTCCGGGGAATGTGTGAGGGGAGGGAAAAACCGCGGGACTGAATCTCGGAGAAGGATGTCTGCCACCAATCAGGTTGTGAAGGATTCCACATTTAGACATATTAGAACTGCTTCCCACTAGCGTTGTCAATAATATCGATAAATAACGATACTGAAACAGTATTGATACTATTTTCCCCAAGTACTGATATACCGATACCTGTCGTCACTTTCACGTCTCTCTAATGGCGCGTTAACAAACAAAACATGCGAGCGCAGTACCAGTCCGGTGAGTGTTGCGCCCCCTAGTGACCGGCTTTGGTTGCTCAAGAGCACAGCAAGAGTTCTGTCTGGAAATATTTAAGATATGAACATGGAAAGCCGAACGACACAAGCGAGCCAAAAGTTGCTACCGAGCAGCGCTAACCAAAGGCGCTAACACAATGGTTAAAAACCATTCTTATTTTACGTTTACAGCATTTCGCAGGCGCCCTCATCCAGAGCGAAGTGCTTTGAATAAATTAACACTGCTGTGCTAGAATACAACCTTAAGATACACTTTTTTAATTATCCAAGACACTGTAAGGAAGGAAGCTAGTGTAAGTATTGAGGGTCTTCACCTGCTGCTTGTGGTGGTGGTGGGGTAAACCAGGGAGAACATGCAAACTCCACACACAACACACACACACACACACACACATGGCGGAGGTAGGAATCGAACCCCAACCTTGGAGGTGTGAGGCGAACGTGCTAACCACTAAGCTACCACACACACACAGCACACACACACACACGACACACACTCATTCAAGCTCATACATTCATAAGTTTGCTCCTTCTTTTACTGTTCACACACTATTCACAAGGCATTTTATTGTTCATACTGGTTTATATGTTTATTGTGTATACTGGTCTGACAGTTTCTGTGTTATTGTTTACGTTTTCCTTTTTACACATTACACCACTGCTACTGCTGCTCTAATCGCTTCTACTGCACGTCACTGTCACTACCGTTTACATTTTATTACTTTTTGTTTCCACTTGTTCTCCACAAGAAATTCCAGTATCGTTAAAACACTACTTCCCACAATCCTTTGCTCAGCATTTCCAGCATGACATCATCGGATCAACCTTTTATCAGAAAAGGTTCTTCACTGACTCGAGCTCCTGACTGAATATCAACTTTGTGTGTGTGTTCACAGATTGCCGAGGTCCTGACCAACATGAATCCCTCTGTCCTCCTCACACTGGTAAAAGTTTATCTTATAATCTTTCTTGTGTAGAACATCACTGTGTAATTTGGTCTTTATGTTTATTTGTAACATTTTTATATTACAAATGTTCAAGCATTGCATGTGTGTGTGTGTAATATATATATATATATAATATATATATATATATATATATATATATATATATATATGAGATAGATGGATGGGTGGATATAGAGATAGGTAGATGAATGGGATGGGTAGATGAATGGATGGATAGAGAGAGAGAAAAAAAACGTGTGTGTGTATGTGTGTGTGTGTGTGTGTATATATATATATATATATATATATATATATATATATATATATAAAATAGATAATAGTTGGGTGGAGTGTGTGTGTGTTTTTTTGCATTTTCCATTTTCTCACATGAATTGTCTCTTAAGATATTAATATACTTCACTGTAGTGTACCGCTGTGAAAACATGGACACACACACACACACACACACACACACACACACACACACACACACACACTTAAACCCCTCCTTGGTTCTGAGTGGAGAAGATTGATGTTCACTTGCACATTATGGAAGTGAGCTACAAATCTGCGTCTGCCTCGAGGCCGTACATTTCCTCCCCAATCTGACACGAACAGCTCCAATTTACCACGACATCGTCATTCTGCTCCATCAACATCACCGTCTCAGGCACAATCCCCAAAAAAACGAGGGAACATTTCCCTTTTCTCTCCGTCTGATCAGACAGATTGTATTCAATTGAGGGGTTTTGAACAGCAATAATGGGTTTTGGATAACGAGGCACTTCAGCGCAGCCTTGAGAGTCTCACGTACATGTACATGTGCTCAAATTCTCCCTCTCTCTCTCTCTCTCACTCTAGAGAGGCTTGAACACTGACAGTGGCAGTATCTGCCGTGAAGCTTCCTTTGAAGGAATCAGCCGGTGAGAGAAGCACGCTGTTGTGAAAAACATTTTATCGCTACGAGAATCTCGTTATAACGAGGAAAACCGTCTCGTTATTGTGGTCCTGACATGTCCTCGTCATTACGAGACCACGTTTTTGTTTTTGTTTTAGTTTTCAATACAGAGTAGAACATGCAGCATTTCCTCCTGCTTCATGGAGGTTTCTACCTACGTATTCTCTAATGAACTGTTTATAACGCCGTGTAAAAGGCGTGACACTCATATCACTTCTCTCTTTCAGTTTCCATGTGAACAACTCGCTCCTGCACCCCGTTATCGTGGACTGGTAAGATTTTCCTTTCATCCTGTTCTCCATCTCAGCTAAGTGTGAATTTGCATTTATACCATGAGGGCTCTGGACATTTCCGTAAAAAGAAACGCCCCAAATTCCCGTGTATTGTCAAGGTTTTTTTTTTTTTTTTTTTTTTTTTTTTTTTGTTTTGTATTTTTATTTATTTATTTATTTATTTATTTTTGTGTCATGGTCCTGTTCGAGCCGAGGAAAAAAATGTAAAACAAAATCCCTCGTCTTATTTTATTCACTCCTTTTATTAATATCGCTTACAATTGCGATAAAATGTACGTTTTTAATACAATTTTAAAGAAAATGCTTACTTGGCCAAGTGATCTATAAAGTATTATTATGTAAAATAAATCAAATGAATCCAGTAAAAAACAAAATCAATTAAATTTGCATAAATTGATGAAATAAAATAAACCCCTGGACCGGGAGATCACGTGTTCAAATCCCACCACCACTAAGCTTCCACTAGGGGGCTTTTGAGCAAGACCTTGAGTTGTAAGTGGATTAGGGTGTCTGCGTAAAGTGGCATAAATCAAATCCTTAAAGCTGGACCTAAAACGTTGAAGAATCCACAGCGCTAGCATTAATACCTTCCTGTTTAGCGGCCGACGCTGGCGCTATGTAGATTCTGTAGATTCTGTAGCGTTTTCACGTATGTTTCCGATATGAAGTTTTCAAAATGTAGTAATAAAAATTACGCAATAAAGCAGGACATAAACATTTTGCTACGTGTTAGCGTTATATCGAGTCCTAGCGCTCAAATCCAGCGTCCTGATCGCTAAACCTCGTCACACTCATTTACAGCCATGCTAATGCTGAGTCCTGAGAGAAAAAGACCAGACAACAAGTACAGACCTCTTGTTTTTCTATTCTCTCTCTCTCTCTCCCTCCCTCCTTCATTTCCTCTCCATGCCGGTGTAATGGTTTGCGTGCCTGGCTCGCTGCACTCGGCATTACTCTCGGTCGTGTGCAGGGCCCGCAAGGAAGCGGCTTCATTACAACCAGTTCCTTCCATCCCTCCGTCCCCCTGCATCCCTCCGTTCTATTCATACCATCCTCTTTCGTTTCCCTGCCGCGCCGCTGAGAGCGACATTTCCGCTCGAACCGAAACACCTCAGGATTCCGAATTTCAATTCCGTTCCTTGCTTTCCGGCTACGGATCCTCGTCCGTGCGGTAAATCTTCAATATGAGCGCAAAGAAAAAGAAAGTCACCGACTTGTAATGTCACGGGGGCCAAAGTGTAAAGTTACAGGGACACGATGTCCATTAATCGCTGGACATTTTTCACGGTAGCGTTAGTTAATAATTCTCGCCAAAATGCAGAGGTATATTTCCCATCTTTCGTCTTCTCTTCTGCATCGACTTTTCTATTCTTCAACATTTTGGATTTCACCATTTTGATTTTTTGAAATCTGCACTGCAAAGTACAAACACTGCCCTCTAGCGGTAGGGGCGTCACTTTGCACGTGACAAATTTGTGTTGTTTCTGGGCTGCGTGCACTTTAAATTAGAACTTATTTAAGACCATCATTCGGAGCTGTTGTAGGCCACGTAATATAGCGAGGTGGGCCGGAGAACTACGCAAGCTTGCAGTGTCTAACCGAAGTACAATCGTACATTTTCATTTTTTCCAACACAAACCACAAACTCAAGTTAACCGATAATGACAATTATAATCTCTAAGCTCCATATAAATATTACCAACAAAATCTTTACCAAGAAAAGTGATGCATGCAAATAATTAAATAAAAGGAAAATGTTCAAATATAGTGTATAAAAATGAATAATATACAATATAAACTCATATTTAACAATAAATCAGCTAAATATGCATTGGAGTAACCGCATGAAGTAATATAATTTATAAAAGTAATATAGTGATATTATAAAAGTATTATTAATTATAAAAGTAATATATTGATATTTTAGTTTATCTACTTGTATTGGAATCTTCAGATCAGGGCAGAAAATCCCAGTGTAGGGGATCAATAAAAGAGCCCAATTTCAATTGTAGTGCCTTTAATTAAAATCACACCACTTCTGTGTTTACAACAATTTAGCAATATGACAAACAAGAACACAGGGAACACAAATTCCGCATGTCGAGGAGGTACATGTTGTAGAACATATTTTTAGGAAATTGTATATAAATTGTTTACGAAAAATGAATTCTTTTTAATTACATTTTTCCCTTATTTCATTTTAAATCAGTTTACATTTTGTTAATGTATTCAATTTAATTAAAAAGTCTATTGTTTTTAATTTCATTTTTATTAAAATTAAATTAAATTTTTCGATTTTATTTTAATTAAAAATCCTCACATATATAATTTAAACTAAGTAGGTGTTTTATTCGAAATTTTTAGTAATGTAATATTGATATAATCACGTCTCCTCAGGGAAATGGAAATATAAAATCATTGTGTGTGTGTGTGTGTGTGTGTGTGTGTGTGTGTGTGTGTGTGTGTGTGTGTGTGTGTGTGTGTGTGTGTGTGTGTGTTCACGTGGCGCTATTTCAGGAGCCTTATTAGTGCATTATAATGGGTTCGCATTGACTCATTGCAAGCGACGTGAACACACACACACACACACACACACACACACACACACACACACACACACACTGCGACACTCCCATACCATATATGTTAAGTGCATCATTAGTAAGAGGAAGAGAAGCTCTGGAATAGAAACATCTCCAGCGTTTGTGGTTTATTTTTGTGTAACTTTTTATTTTTTTTCGTTCCCGTGTTAATTTCGTAAAAGAGTCTCTCGTTTCCTTCATCACACTTTTTTGTGAGAAATGTAAAAATAAACCCTTCACGTCTGGAGATAATTTAAGATTCGCCACTTTGACACAAGCGGAGCGTCACCGTTGTCGAAGCTCGCAGCTCAGATCTGCGGCTGTCAGATATTTAACGGGGTGAAACTCGCAGTACGAGACACTACGTTTATGGTATACGTCATGGAAGTCACGCGCACTCGGCTACAGTTACACACTCTCGCACTCCCGGAACGTGTCCCAAACCACACACTGACTTCCTGAAGAAGTGGTTTCTGTCTTTCTGTTCACACCTGAAAGGTCTCTTTGACTCGATTTAAGAGTTTATGTATGTAAGGACAGTTCCTTAACAGCCTCGTGTCATCTGCAGCCTAAGTTCAGAAGATCAGGATTTCCAATACGAGCGCTCGGGAGCTTTCACAAATGCACCAACACAGGAGATGAATCGAGTAAGGTTTATTTGCCCAGCTCAGCATAACATTGTCAAGCAACAGATTATATACAGAAAAGAACCTCGTCCAGATATGTGGCAGTTACAAAGAACAACCAATCAGAAGGTTACACGGTGGATGCCTTATGCCTATCACAGATGTATTCGTGGTGTAACTGTTAGCTGGGCCAAGGATGGGGTCGAAGTTATCGAAACTTCTCCTGTTTGTGTGTTCATACAATGAGTGTGTGCGTGGAGCATATCGAGAAAGGCGCTTAAGTGTGTGCGTTGGGCACAGCCCGCTGATGCCAATGGATCAAGATGGTCTTTGTTTGTTCTAGTCTGCACATAGTAGGGAGGGGAAGGGTGATGGCCTTGAGCAAAACCTCGCTGGTTGCACTCTTTTCACGCAGTTCAGCAGGGAAGGAGAAACACAATTGTATTTCATAAGATAGATGCACAAATATTCTTTCAATGTATAAAGAGTATAATAACCTAAAGAATCACATCCGATCCTCAGAGTCTTAGAAGCTGTCAATCAACAACGTGGATTAGAATTATTGGGACACGCCCACCTGCTATCAACCAGCATGAGTCACAATTAAATCTACTGTTTTTGTTTGTTGTCTCACTCTCTCTGTTCCTCTGTCTGCCTGTCGCTCTCTCTCTCTCTCTGTCCCTCTGTCTGTCTGTCTCTTTCTGTCTGTCTCTCTCTCTGTCCCTCTGTGTGCCTGTCTCTCTCTCTCTCTCTCTCTCTCTCTCTCTCTCTCTCTGCAGTCGTCTGATTAAGACCGATATGGAGTTGGAGGTTCTGCGCTACACAAACCGTATTTCCAGTGAAGCTCACAAAGAGGTATTGTGTGTGTGTGTGGTGTGTGTGTGTGTGTGTGTGTGTGTGTGTGTGTGTGTGTGTGTGTGTGTGTGCATTCAACTTTCCAACCATCCCTACATCCAAATATCCAAACATCCACCTATGCATTATCCATCCACCCACCGATCTATTTATTGGTTCATCCATCCATTTATTCATGTGTTCCTCCATCCATCCATTTGTTCACCCATCCATTTTTTGATGTATTTATTCTCACATCCATCCATTCAACTAATCATTCAATCATCTATCCATTTATCCATTCATGCATTCAACCATCCATCCATCATATAAATATCCAAAGATCTACCTATTCATATATTCATCCATCCTCCAGCTACCTATCTATTTATTCATTCATCCATCCCGTATTCATGTATTTATGTGTTCATTTGTTCATATATTTATGCATCCATCTCTATCCATCCATCCATCAAACTATTCATTCAATCATCCATCCATCTGTCCTTACGTCTATCCATTCATGCATTCAACTATCCAACCATACATACAAATATCCAAACATCCACCTATCCATATACTCATCCATCCAGCTACCTATCTATTTATTTATTCATCCATCTATCCATCCATCATTTTATTTTTCTCACACAGTCTCTCCTTCGTTTGTGTATCTCTACATTTGTGTTTTTTTTTTCTTGACAGTGAAAGGTGTTGTGTTGGATCTCTTTGTGTGTGTGATTATTATTATTATTATTATTATTATTTAAGTGCATTGGATTCTGGATTGGACCCAACTGCATTCACAAACAATCTGTTTGTGCTTCCTAGGAGCCTTTTTCAAATGAATTATTCCCAATGTGTCTATGTCACTCTCTCCTGAAGAGAGGATTTGTATAACTGAGGGTCACGTAGTAGAACATAGGATTCCCCTCCTCCAGTCTGTATAAAGAGACAGAGAGAGAGATTTCACATGAAGTCAAGTGACATGTTTCCTGGATTCCTTCTTCCCTCAGTATTCCTTTCATTTGTTCCCGGCTCGTTACAGGTGTAAAGCTCATGCACACAGACGCGTCACTGCCCTGGGATGAATCGCGCTGTAAGCGCGTGTCCTCGTGTAAAGCGCTCGATCCCGAGCAGCGCGATTGTTTCATCTGGTTCGCTCGGCCTTGGAAAAGCTCGAGGGTCTCAGCCAATAAAACCCTCGTCTTCTATTAAGGCGCATAGGTCTTCATAAGTGCCACTTCAGCCAGCGACTGATTAAGACAAACGCCTCCTCGCTGCAGACTCGCCTGCCCAGCAGTATTGGATATTAATTTTCTGAAGCTGCACAGGCTCTGGACACCACCGGCATGGTTCAGCTGATGGAGTGTGAGAGAGCGCAGAAGTGGGGATGGGATTTTTAAAAATGATGCAAGAGTGGGGCAAAAATGTGTGAGAGAACATTTTCAGTATGCAAAAACAAAATTCATAGTGGCCTTTCAAACCCTGTAGCACCAACCACCAGTCTGAGGGGCTTTTTATGAAGGGTTTCTCAAGTTAAATTGGGAGAGACCAAGCCTTCTCACTGGGATTGACAGCTGCTCCCACTTTGCATGGAATTTTCAGATTGGCAAGGCCACACTTAATCCTCCCAAATTTAGAAGTGCAAAATCTATATCTCAGTCTTTGGAGTTTTATACAACATGCCAACTTCAATTCCTCAGTTGTAAGTCGCTCTGGATAAAGGCGTGTGCCAAATGCCATGAAGGTCAAAATGTCAATTTACAAGTCTAGATGCAACATCTACTGCACTGGATCTTACAGGTGCATAGGACACACCCAGTTTTCAGAAAGTTGTGCACAGATCACTCTTCTGGTTTGGGAATTCCTGCTGCAGAAACAAAGCCTACTCCTGTAGAACTTACAGGTCCACAGTCTTCCTTCTTCCTGGACGTTTAATATGAACAGTCTCCTCTTGACCTCTTGTATGTCCAGGCCATACCTTCTCCTCTGGACCTATCATATGCCCAGGCCATACCTTCTCCTCTGGTCCTCTCATATGCCCAGGCCATACCTTTTCCTCTGGTCCTCTCATATGCCCAGGCCATACCTTCTCCTCCGAGCCTCTTATGCCCAGGCTTACCTTCTCCTGCCCAGGCCATACCTTCTCCTCCGGGCCTCTTATATTCCCAGGCCATACCTTCTCCTCCGGGCCTCTTATATTCCCAGGCCATACCTTCTCCTCCGGGCCTCTTGTATGCTCAGACCAGGCCATACCTTCTCCTCCAGGCCTCTTATATGCCCAGGCCATACCTTCTCCTCCGGGCCTCTTATATTCCCAGGCCATACCTTCTCCTCCGGGCCTCTTATATGCTCAGACCATACCTTCTCCTCCAGGCCTCTTGTATGCCCAGGCCATACCTTCTCCTCCGGGCCTCTTATAGGCTCAGACTATACCTTCTCCTCCAGGCCTCTTGTATGCCCAGGCCATAACTTATCCTCCATGCATCTTGTATGCCCAGGCCAAACCCTCTTCCAGGCCCTTGTATGCCCAGGCCATAACTTATGCCATAACTTATCCTCCACCTCCCTGGGCCACCCTGCCCTTGTATGCCCAGGCCATACCTTCTCCTCCATTTTATATGCTCAGACCATACCCTCTTCTGGACCTCTCGTATGCCCAGGCCATACCTTCTCCTCTGGACCTCATATTCCAGGCCATACCTTCTCCTCGGGCCTCTTTTATGCCCAGGCCATACCTTCTCCTCCAGGCCTCTTATATCTCCGACCATACCTTCTCCTCCAGGCCTCTTGTATGCCCAGGCCATACCTTCTCCTCCGGGCCTCTTATAGGCTCAGACCTACCTTCTCCTAGGCCCTTGCCTGCCCAGGCCATATATCCCCATGGCATCTTGTATGCCCAGCCAAACCTTCTCCCCTCCTTATATGCCCAGGCCTCTTATCCTGCCCAGGCCACTGGCCCTCCTGCTCCAGGCCTCTTATATCCCAGGCCATACCTTACTCCTATCCCACCTTCTCCTCTCAGACCATACCTTCTTTGGCCTCTGCCCAGGCCATATGTATGCCCAGGCCATACCTTCTCCTCCGGGCCTCTTATATGCCCAGGCCATACCTTACTCCTCCAGGCCTTGTATCCCAGGCCATACCTTCTCCTCCGGGCCCTTATATCCGGCCATATGCTTGTATCCACTTCCCATCTTGTATGCCCAGGCCAAACCTTCTTCTCCTCCAGGCCTCTTGTATGCCCAGGCCATAACTTATCCTCCATGCATCTTGTATGCCCAGGCCAAACCTTCTCTTCCAGGCCTCTTGTATGCCCAGGCCATAACTTATCCTCCATGCATCTTGTATGCCCAAGCCAAACCTTCTCCTCTGGGCCTCTTATATGCCCAGGCCATACCTTCTCCTCTGGGCATTTTATATGCTCAGACCATACCCTCTTCTGGACCTCTCGTATGCCCAGGCCATACCTTCTCCTCTGGACCTCATATTCCATGCCATACCTTCTCTTCTGGACCTTTTATGCCCAGGCCAAACCTTTTCTTCTGGAATTGCAGAGGTCATGCCTTTTCCTCTAAAACTTGCACAGGCCTCGCCTTCCCCTATGGAAATTTCAGGCCCACAGCCCATGCTTTCTTCTAGAGCAGGGGTCACCAACGTGGTGCCCCTGGGCACCAGGTAGCCCCCAAGGAGCACATGAGTAGCTCTCAGGCTTGCTATAAAAAGTGCACAACTCATCAGTGAGATGCGTCTAATAATGTAAAATGTAGTTAATTCGTTGTTGATAGTCACTGTCAAGTGTATTTACATAGATAAATGAGTATCATTAATAATAATAATAATAATAATAATATATAACTAAAGGTAAATTTGTTATTTCAGAGGAGTATTTCAAACTGGTAGCCCTTTATATGACTCGGTGTCCATGTAGTAGCTCTCAGTTACAAAAAGGTTGGTGATCCCTGTTCTAGAGTATACAGGTGCAGATGCCATGCCTCTGTTGGCAAAATGGACTAGTCCAGAGGCAACAGCTTCTGATTTGAAAGTTTTCAGCAGCAAAGACCACTCCTTCCTTTCTGCAAAGTTTACTTTCATAGGCCAAACCTACTCTTGTGGAACTGAGAAATGCAAAGGCCGCTTCTTCTTCTCTAGAGTTTCCATGTACACAGACCTTTCCAAGTCCTCTGGAATGTCTCGGTGCAGCTTGAGAAACTGAATGCAGTGATACAGATACAGACTCATCAGTAGCACTGAGACTCTGCAATCTCTGCATATGTCTACTGGAGACGAGTCGCAGTTAGACAGCGGTGTTCAGGACACATGAGGAGAACGCTGAAGCACCGTTAACTCGCCTCCGGTCGACGAGGCGAAGTGTTTAACGCGCTGCGGCATCTTGCTCTCTCATTAACAATCGCGTCTGTCCTTTCTTATCCGTGTGTTCATTAGCTTGATGTGTTTTTGTTTTCCCAGCCTTTACTTCCACTCTGTTTTTAATTACACGCATGACCTTAAACGCTCCTCTGATCCGTTATGATTTAACACGCCAGTGCCGGGGCGGCGAAAGGCCAGTTTTGCATCTCTTCTCCGTCTTCTAATTTGGTCTCTGATGAGATGTTCTTTAACGATTTTTAACGCTCATTAAGGACAGTTTGGCGGTCTCCAGTGAAAGTAGAACATGGAGATTTGTGTATTTAACAGAATTGGTGGTGCGTTCCAGGGTGTCAATTATGAGGTCGGCATGAGATTTATTTTTGCTTGAATGTTAGTTGTTGAAGATTTGACCCTCACAGAAACCATACGGACCATAAGATTGCTATGTTTGTTTGTTTTTTCAACGTCCCATTCCATATGGTCTTCACTTTTTCTCCTGGGTAGATGTTTTACTGGATTTGCCGCTTTTCTGGACACTCGATTCGCTCTACATCCTCCTCTTCCAACACAGGATCCACATGGACGATGCTTCGGGAGCCATAGTGTCGCCAGAACTCCCACCAAATACCATCTTACTGGTGTTGAAGAGACAGTATGATGGGTAGATATTGGATGACGAGTACACGCCCATACTCTTTTTCCAAAGACATCCTGGGATTTTAATGACCACAGAGAGTCTCGGTTTAACGTCGCATCTGAAAGCTTTTTGACACTATAGTGGGGTGTACACAGACCAAAGGGTAAAAGCGCCCCCTGCTGGACCCACACTAATACTAGGCCCTTCCAGCAGCAACCTAGTTTTTTTTCCCCAGGAGGTCATCTATCCGAAGTACTAACCACTACTCAACCCTGCTTAGCTACAGTGGGCAGTCTTAGACTACAGGGTGATATGGTGATACTGGCTTGTAGATATTCCACACCTCATGTGAAGCCAGATCATCATGGAGCTGGAGTTAAGACGCACATTCAGGTTTTCTTTGAAGAACCACACATGGATGGAAAGGTCGGGCCTCTCAATATCCATATGGTGTGTCTTCTATACACCCGTGTGTGTATGTGTGTGTGTGTGTGTGGGTAAAATGAGGACATTTGGTGTATGATCTATTGCATGGGGTGGTATGCGGGACAGTTTATAGCCCTCGACCCCACACCACACGTCTCTCCAATGCCGTATTTATGTCCTCAGATAAACTCGGATCAATTTCCACTTAATAGGAATCTCCATATATATTTTTATACCTCGGCATATAAAAAGGCGGACACGCGAAACAAGATTTCACCCATAATTCATTTCTCTTCTCTAACGCAGCCCTGTCCTGAAGATGACTCCGGCACGGAACGCTGCCTCCGTTTTCGTGTGCGATGTGAATATTGGATTTTCCCCATCCTTCTGTCATTTCTCTTTCTCTCTTTCTATCGTCGCTCCGTCGCTTTCTTCTCACGGAAATCAAATCCTGAACACACACGCACTGGA
>JACRUU010000019.1:20634345-20661845 GCA_030449085.1 Kryptopterus vitreolus
GGATCTTTGAAGTAAGGGACTGAGCGACAGTACAATTAAGGGCCTTGCTCGGGGCCCAGCATTGGCAGCATGTTGTTAGGGGGAATCCAGTGAGCTAGGACCACCTAGTACTTGTGACAAGTTCTGAAACAGTGCATCTAAGAGGGTTAAGGGCCTTGCTTGAGGGCCCCAAAAGTTGGCGATATCGCGGCTTGAACCCTTAACCTTCCGTAACCCAGAGCCTTGTCAACTGCGCTACTATTAAAGCTTGTCAGGCAGCTGGGCTCAGAGCACAGGATCAACCGTAATGCAGGGCCACCTGGATCACAGAGTGTTAAGGGCCTTGCCCAAGGGCCCCAAGTGTGGCACTTTACCAACACCACGGCTGATCTATCTAGCTAATGAATTTTAGACTGTGCTGTTCTGTGTTTTTTGGCGTCAATGATCTCTAGACGTTGTTTTTAGTCGATGGCACTGATTGTGGTGATCGATCACAGGCGTCTCCTTCGATTCCGCATTCCTCATCCCAGAATCGTCTTGCAGAGCTGGAAACGCTGGACGGCGGATAATTGAATTCCGTTTCAGTGAGCGAACGGTGAGGAAGAGACTCGGCACTAACGCTGGAAATGTAATTATTTTATTGTAATGCGACGCCTGTTCCGGAGAGCAAATCCGCTCCCGGCTCCTCGCTCCATTCTCGTCCATGCCTCCAGCTCCGGTTTCAGGTCGCTTGCGAGTGGAAGGACGGCCCCAGGGCCGGTGGGTTTTAAAGTCAAGGTTAAGGGCAATTGTGCACGAGTGTGGTGTGGAGATCTTCGGCGATGGATGACGTTTTCCGTTCAATGGATCAGAGAACAAACGATAAGCGATCTGTCATAAGATAAAGGCCAGCGGCTCCGAGACAGAATACGGACGGGACACGGGAACGATCAGATCTAAAGGGTAAAGCGTTCCGGGCTTGGATTTGGGAAAGTGTAGCTGATAAATCACTGTCGCGTGAACATGGGTGGCATCAAAACACACGCGTGTACCACGACATCGCGACCTGTTTTCAATAAACTTGGATGTGTGAAAAACTTTTGGAAGTTTTGGAGAAGTTTTCCGGAAACTGAATGGAATTCCGAACCAACATGGCTGCCATTCCGTACGTCACTGTACAAGTTACGTCAATCAGTTAACTTCCAGTTTGTATAACGAACAAATTTCCTGACTTCTTCCAGAGTTGATTCCAGAGACTGTGGAAATGTCCTCACCGTGATTCGGCCTGGATCCGATCCTGCTGTATCTCCTGTGAGATGTTCTCCTCAGAGTGGCAGGAGAATGTGTGTGTTGTCGGAGCTCTCAGTTCAGATGTCGGATATTGTGGAATGAGGTCTTAAATGTATAGATGTTTGGTAAGATGTTCCTTTAGAGTTAGTCGAGATGATGTTCTAGATTTTGTCGAGATGTTCCTCTTGATGTTGAGGAGATGGTTTGTGGAGATGTTACTGGAGATTTTGTTCTCCCAGATTCTGTGGAGATGTTCCACTCGTTTTCATCAAGATCTTCCTCTAGATGTTGTGGAGATGTTCCACTCGATTCTGTGGAGATGTTCCTTTAGTGTTAGCCGAGATGATGTTCTAGATTTTGTCGAGATGTTCCTCTTGATGTTGAGGAGATGGTTTGTGGAGATGTTACTGGAGATTTTGTTATCCCAGATTCTGTGGAGATGTTCCACTCGTTTTCATCAAGATCTTCCTCTAGATGTTGTGGAGATGTTCCACTCGATTCTGTGGAGATGTTCCTTTAGTGTTAGCCGAGATGATGTTCTAGATTTTGTCGAGATGTTCCTCTTGGTGTTGTGGAGATGTTACTTCCCTCAGATTCTGTAGAGATGTTCCACTCGTTTTCATCGAGATCTTCCTCTAGATGTTGTGGAGATGTTCCACTCGATTCTGTGGAGATGTTCCTGTAGTATTTGTTTGATGAGATGTTCCTTTAGAGTTAGCAGAGTTGATGTTCTAGATTTTGTCGAGATGTTCCTCTTGATGATGCTGAGATGTTCGTCTTGATTTTTGTGTTCCCCCAGAGTTTTTGGAGATGTTCCTCTAGATTTTGTCATGGTGTTCTGCTTGATTCTGTGGAGATGTTCCTCTACTACTTGTTTCATGAGTTAGCCTCTAGTATTTGACTTTTGAGTTAGCCAAGTTGATGTTCTAGATTTGGTCTAGATATTCCTCTTGATGTTGTGGAGAGGGTTTGTAGAGATGTTACTGGAGATTTTGTTCCCCCAGATTCTGTGGAGATTCTGTTCCACTCGATTTCATCGAGATCTTCCTCTGGATGTTGTTGACATTTTCCTCTAGATACTATCGAGATGTTCCACTCGATTCTGTGGAGATATTCCTGTAGTATTTGTGGAGATTTTATGTTCCACTTTTATGTTCAATTTTGTGGAGATGCTCCTCTAGATTTTGTGTGGAGATGTTCGTCTAGATGTTGCTGTTTGCTTCATAGTAGCAGTTTGAAGAAGAAACCGCACACGATGGGAAAAGTCGGGTGTCCTAATACTTTTGGTCACAGACTGTAGCTTCTGAGGAAGCGTCTCTTATTCCCTCCCTGGTCTCCAGAGAAAGTGTTTCAAAAGCAATTTAAGCTCCGCGTCTGCACACGTCGTGTTTCTTCTCACCTGGTTCTTCAAAGCAGTGCTTCTTCACACAAAGAGCAAAAAAAAAACACACCCCACGACCTGACAGACTCAGATTAGTAAAGAAATGCAGCTGTTGTCATGGATACGAGTTATAAATAGAGCACCGGGGTGACAGAGGAGACACGGGAACGAGAAGATGAAACATGAAACCCAAATCCATCTCTGAGTTTAGTGGCGAATTCACACACAGCTTCCCATCACACTGCCTGATCTTCAGGAGAAATACATTGGCAAAAGTATTAGGACACCTGCATGTGATTTCTTCTACCACAAACTTCTACCTTGAAGCTGGAGGCACACAAATGTATTATGAGGGTGATGTTTCCCCTTCATTTAAACCAGGATGATGAATCCAACAATCAATCTCCATGAAGATCTGCTGTAGGACTCCAAAAGCTTACAGATTAATTCCTCCTCTTCTTCTTCCTTGTCATGAGATGTTTGTTTGTTTGTAGGAGAACATTTTTGAGGAGGGATCTATAAAGTGTGTGTGTGTGTGTGTGTGTCAGTGTCAGCATGTGGTCTGCAGAGGAGATGATGTTCCAGCAGAATCTCACCACAAAACTCCCAGGGCAGAATCCGGTTTCAGTACCGCTCTCAACCACCAGGGGGCCTGAAAAATCCCTCCTCACAGCGTGGAGCTTCTCTAATCCCGTGCTGAGATCCACAATCATCTCCATCATCTCCTCTTTTCCTCTCCTCTCTTCTCCTCTTTTCTCTTCTTCTCTTCTCTTCTCTTCTCCTCCATCATTTCCTCTCTTCTCCACTGTTATACTCTCTTCTCGCTTCTCTCCTCTCTACTCTCCTCTCCGCTCTCCTCTCCGCTCTTATCTCCTCTTTGCTCTTCTCTTCTATTCTCTTTTCCTCTCTTCTCTCTTCTCCCCTCTCATTTTCTCTCCGTTGGGAGATTCTCCTCCATTCTTCTGATCCAGCTCGTTCTTTCTCCTCGAGTTTTCCTCTCTTCTCCACTGTTATATTCTCTTCTCTTCTCTCTTCTCTTCTCTCTGCTCTTCTGTTCTGTTCTCTTCTCCTCTGTTATATAATCTCTCATCTCCTCTCTTCTCTTTTTCTCTCTTCTCTTCTCCTCTTTTCTCTTTTCCTCTCATCTCTTTTGTCTTCTTTTTTCCTCTCATCTCCTCTCTTCTCTTCTGTATTCTCTTTTCCTCTCTTCTCTGCTCCTCTCTCCTTTTCTCTTCTCTTCTTCTCTTTTCCTCTCTCCTCTCTTCCCTTTTCTTCTCTTTTCCTCTCATCTCCTCTCTTCTCTTGTCATCTCCACTCCTCCATCTACTCCCATTAGCTCTTGTAGAAGCTCTACTCTCCTGGACAGTTGTTTGTGGTGGAGATGTGTTGATGTAGCAGTGAGTTAGTAAAGTGAGGGAGTGATGAAGGCGAGATGAGGAGGTTCCTGTGGTGTTCCTCTGTGTTCATCCTGTTTAAAAGGGTTTGAACTCTACAGCTGGAGATCTTCATCTTCAAACCATGTAAAAGTTTAGCTTCATGCTGGAACAGGTTTTTGGGGCGAAGGGAAAACACACTCGTCTGTCGAGTGAAAGGAAGCTGCATGAAGGATCCGGACACACACACACACACACACTGGCATAGAAACAAAGTGTGTGAGAATATTATTCCCTCTCCGATACGTGGAACTGCGCAAATCTATTCATAGCAGGAGCTGAGCTGGGCGTTCCTCCTGCTGTGGAGGGAAAATAATCAAAAAGAAAAAAACAATAGCGTCGTTTTTTCATGAACAAAAGCCGAATGAAGCAACGCTGGCACCGAACAGGAAACCTCCATTAGTGAGCTGTAAACAACGTCACCATTATCACACCAGTGTTTCCTCGCCACTCGAATTACAAACTGGTCATTTTTGTACTTTTTGGGACCATTTTGTTCTTCCAGGTATCAAAAGTTTCGTTCGAGGTCATGTGACAGTTTATGTGAGCTGTCATTGGTTGCACATTATAAACATACATCATTGTGTTGACTACCATTATTCATGAGTAATGTAACATTATACATGATAAAACACTCGTCTAATCCAATAACTGTGATTTGCATAATTAAGCCTTTATTTATACATGGGGGGGGGGGGTAGTACTTGTTGTTGTTGTTGTTGTTTAGAGTCATAGCTTGTGTTTGAGTCTTTAGTTAATGCAACAACACAAAAATGTTGTTTTATTTTCCCCGTCACGCCACCGCAGCTGAAGTTTGGTTGCTGGTTTGCAGTGTTTTACAAAAATATATGGAAAATATGTTTGTGATGAACATTTTGTTTACCGGACAGAATCGGGACACGGTGCAAACCGGTTTCACGGATTGTCTTCTTTTGAAGTACCAGTATGGTGTGTCTATCTATCTATCTATCTATCTATCTAGAGAGAGAGAGAGTGTTTTTTAATACAATACAAAAAATTGTTAGACCACATTCAGGTAATGTGTGTGTGTGTGTGAGTGTGTGTGTGTGTGTGTGTCTTACCATTGGCTCACATCATTGACCGAATTTGCTACAGATGATCAAAGACGAGACCAAGTGATGTAAGAAAAAATGTTCTTTGTATAAAACTGTCTTTGTTGTGTATAGACAAGTGATGAGTCGTTCATGACTCGTCTAAAAGAGTCATTCGTTCATTTTCTTCTAATTTACGGCTAAAACAGAAAAACGATACGTTCGTGGTCGGCGTATTGTGTATTTTTTGGAGCGTAACACCCCTAACCCCCCCCCCAGCGATAAAAGTGGATCTGTTGTATTACACTGATGACGCGATTCTCGTGCCGAAATGATTAACGGCGATACGAGCGGCGACATGATTTTATACGATTCTGATAAACCCGATTTTGTGTTTTAGCCATTTTTTTAAACTAAATATTGACATTCCACTCCGAACGGATTGCGAAGACCCGGATCGTTCATCATTCTCTATTTATCCGCGGTGAATCCTGAGGATTTTGGTTGATGGGATTTGGCGGCCAGGCGAGCGTCACAGCGGAGCCGCCTGTCAGGCTGCGGTTGCATAAGAAGCGAGCGATGGTGTGCGTGGGAAGCCTGGTAGATTTACCGTCGTATGTGTTTTCAATAAAACGAGACTGAAGGTGGATGAAAGCAGATGAAATCCGAAAGCCGGGTTTTGGCGAAGACACTCGAGGTTTGGCCCGGGATGGAAAATCTCGCCGTTAATGAACAGCTGCCTCGTGTTACTGTGGAGGAGGAGGAGGGGGGACATGGTATTAACCTGCCGAAAGGATAGAATTTGATTGGATTGTTCTTACCCGGTTTCAAGGCTGTGTCCTGCCCTTCCTCCACAACATCTGCCAGATTTATTTTACTTCTCTGATTAAGCGCATGTCCGTCACGGAGAAGGATTAAGCAAACAATCATTTCACCTTGAAAAGGGAACGGCCAGATAAAGAGATTTTGTTTTTTTAAGATGAAGGTTAGAGCTGGTCATTATTTGAATCTCTGTGCTCAACTAATGACTATAAAACTATTACCATTGATTTATTTTTATACACTTAAGATTTGTTGAGAAGATGAAAAACACAGAGCACAACGGAGATGGTTAAACTCAGTGGTTAAGGAGTTCTGGCCTCTGGGTTCAAACCGCACCACCACCAAGCAGCCACTAGTGGGCCCTCGAGCAAGGCCCTTAAGCCTCACTTGCTTAGTTGTAAAATGCTGTAAATGCATGTGTACAAATGTAAATCATTCATTCATTCATTCATCTTCTCATCTTTCACGCTTTACCGAAGATCTTCCCTCGGGTCACGGGGAGATGTGCCTATCTCAGGCGTCTATGGGCATTAAGGCAGGATACACCCTGGATGGGGGAAAATGCCAACCCATCGCAGGGCACACACACTCACATTTACACACACATTCATACACTAGGGACAATTTTCCAAGGGGTGCCAATCAAACTACCGTGCATGTTTTTGGACCGGGGGAAAAACCGGAGAAACAGGGGAAAAAACCCCCTGAGGCACGGGTGAGGGGGATAAAGAGAACATGCAAACTCCACACACACACATTCCCGAGACGGGAATCGAACCCGGATCCTGGCGGTGTGAGGCGAACGTGCTAACCACTAAGCCACCGTGCCCCCCCAAATGTAAAATTCTCAGGAAAAAATACATCATAATGATCTTTACTCCTGAAGTTTCACTGACAAAGTTTTTCATGATAAAAAAAAATTATATATATATATATATATATATATATATATATTATATATATATATATATATATATATATATATATACTATAAACATCAATATTATTAAAAAAACAACAAAGTCATAAATCTCATATAAATGTCATAAATCTTTGTCACTGAAATGCAGTTGTTTCGTTGATACAGCGCCCCCTAGTGGCATCTTGGCGATCTCGGGGCAATGTCAAAAATGTATATTATATTAATAAAATGTTTACATTGAGGATATGTACCAGTATTTTACAAAATTGTGTGAATAAATATGGTAATTTTGACTTGTCTGTAACACGTCTTAAAAAAAGAGTTGTTCTGGTTACCTGCAGAGGGGCCGCGGACAGAACTAGCCGATTGGCTAAATTCTAGTCTTGTGTGTGTATATGTCTGGGAAGTTTTGGAGGAGAAATGTTCTTCCCACATGACTCTGATACAGTATTCTGTCTGCAGTTCTGGGTTTCCTTTGTTGTGTTTTTCCTTTTATGATGTGACAAATTAACGATCTGCAGTTCAGCCCCCGGACTCTTCTGCTATAATTCTCTTCTACTGCTTTCCAAAAAGAAACAAAAATTCCCATTTGTCTGACCACAGAGCGGTTTTCCGATTTGCCTCAGCACAGTGTAAATGAGATTCGGCTCGGTGAGGTTTCTGGATCATGTTCACACACGACTACTACTTTCACATCAAATCCTCATTTTTTTCACTTATTTTCTGTTTTATGTTCTGTTGTGAATAAAATGTGGTTTTTTTTTTAGGATTTACAAATGTTTTATTTACATTTTACCCAGCATCCCAACATTTTTGGGATTGGGGTTATTGGAAACATGGCGTAGCGCTGACGAATCCGAAGAGCACGTTTTCCAAGAGGAAGGGGCAAGGTTTCATCAGTCAAATGGAAATAGTTGACTGTACACATAGTCAAGGGATGTAAAAGTGCTTCAGAGTGACTTACAATTATGTCACTCATACAGTCAAGCACCTAGACAGTTAAGGGCCTTGCTCAGGGGCCCAGGAGTGGCAGTTTGGTGTGACTGAGATTTAAACAATCTTTGTGGATGTAATTGTCAGGTGTCGGAAGAAGTGCATGGTCCAGTGTCTCTAAACTGTGTGTGTGTGTGTGTGTGTGTGTGTGTGTGTGTGTGAGTGAGAGACAGAATATATATAAATATATACCTTTGCCCTTGTATGGTGACACTTCTGAAGCATCCATTTGACTTTATTTATGCTGTGAACGCAAGGTTGCATCTCTTTCTCCAGATCTTGCATGTTCCCGCCTCCACGCCTGCTCCGGTGGGACATTAATCAGAAAGGTAGAACAAGATGTCCGTGTGTGTGTGTGTGTGTGTGCGACAGATTGCAGGTTATGATTTGCAGAATCTTACTGTAGACATCCTGGCCCACTTCTCTTTCTGGTGATGTTTAAATGACGATAATAAATAATTTAGAGGCCTGGGATTAGCATTGGCGACGGACCGGGAAGTGATCGACACTGTTACAGCGATACGCGCTAACACCGATGCCGAGACGGATCCCAGCGCTAGCTCGCGTGGGCGGATAAAAGACTTTTCAAGGAGAAGAGAAAACCTCGCTGCAGTGCGGTTAGCGACAGCCCTTCAGGGAGCGCGTTTCCTTTTTGCAGTCTTGTTGTTATTATTATTATTATTATTATTATTATTTTCCTTATCCATTCATTAGTAATTTTTAGATTTATTTTTATATCTGTGTTGCGTATAAATAGGTTGGCCTGTATGTCTGGGTGCTTCACAGGAGCCGGATTTGACCTCTGGTATTTAGAGAGAGGAGATATTGGTGAAAATAAATATGTGGCTTATATGACTTTACCTCCAGCTTTGAGAATAAAGAGCCCGTGTTAAAGAGCGCCAAATATTCCCTGGTATTAGACGACAAACTCTGTAAATATTCGCAAGAAATTCATCTAAACGATCATCAATTGTGATCCATCATCGGACTTATTGAAACAGCACAGATAAAGCTAAAGATAAAGCACAGCTGGGTCCTTGGGTGTGGCCCCTCAAGTCAGTCTGGATAACACGCCATAAATGTAACACTGGTTTCGAAAGAAAGGATCTCAATAACAATCCACGGGATTTGGGATTTGCAATTTTTTATATTTTCAAAAGTTTTTTTTCTCAGTAACGGTAACGAATTACTGTTACTTTTATTCATTAATTCATTCATCTTCTACCGCTTTATCCAATCTTCCCTCGGGTCACGGGGAGTCTGTGTCTATCTCAGGCATCTATGGGCATTAAGGCAGGATACACCCTGTATGGAATGCCAACCCATCGCAGGGCACACGCACACACACATTCATACATACATTCACACACTAGGGACAATTTTTCCAAGGTGCAAATCAACCTACCGTGCATGTTTTTGGACCGGGAGGAAACCGGAGAACCCGGAGAAAAACCCCCTGAGGCACGGGGAGAACATGCAAACTCCACACACACATTGCCGAGACGGGAATCGAACCCGGATCCTGGAGGTGTGAGGCGAACGTGCTAACCACTAAGCCACGGTGCCCCTGTTTTTTTTTTATTATGTAATTAAATTATGTAATGACGTTACAGTAACTAGTAACTTGTCCCTTCCCAACACTGACAATAGCGGTTTTATAAATGATTTATAAAATAAATTCCTATTCCTCAAGACTCTTCGTTTATATTTTCAAGTTGCGATTGTTAAAACTCTTCATCATGGCTTGTGTACCTTTGTATGATTGTTGTTTATCAGCGTGTGTACATGTTTACGAAATGAAGCCCAGCGTTCAGAAATTTCGAGTCCCACGTTGACATTGCGTCATGTGATCGATCGATCGATCGGCCTTCTCCAGGTTCTCCGGCATAATCGTATAAAGCGATCCGTAGTCCAGAGTTCCCGCGGTGCGTTTCGCCGGCGTGAAGCTCGTAGTTAAAAATACACAGCTCTGAAATTAGAAGACGATTGAATTAAAGGTGCTGGAAGTCTTGCTGATTATCTCGCAGCGTTCATTTCCATATGTTGTGCAGCAGCTCGGCCTCGGAGAGCAGCCGTAATTGGCGCTTGCGTGTCGTTTATTAGTGCTGACATGGCGGCCGATTGATGCCGTAATTATCCGGCACGTTTGGAAAGTGTTTAAGCCTCTGAACGCTACTAATTCTATCAGCTAAGGCTCATAACCTTAAGGGGCGGCGGGAGATTAGTGGTTACGGCTGTGGACTGTGGATCCTGAAGGTACCGAGCGGAATAATAACGTACCTCACCCTCGGAAATCATTCGCACTACGCGAAGCTGCGTTTGTTTCATTTAGGCGATATCGAGAAGCTTTTTCCACTATATTTCTGGCTGTTATAGGGGGTGGAAGGTTGTTCTAGGAAGGGAAGGTTTATAGGACGGGGGTGAGTCGTGCAGGGTCGTATGGCTTTGAGACGGTGTCATGGAGCAGAACACAGCAGGTGGGAGGAGAAATGAGGTGATTACAGGGACCTTGTTGGGGGAAGTTTCAGGAGGTTGATTTGTAATATGTACAGACTTCACTGACCATTTGTAGCGTGACATTCGGTGAAAATACAGTGAAAGTAGGCAAATATTCATTATTTTTATTATTATTCATCAATAATAATTTATCATTTCAACATTTCAACATTTATCAACATTAAACAGTGAAGAGAAGGAATGAAAAAGTAGAAAAAAATATAATTCAAAGAACGAAACATACTAAACTACAGAATTGTGGGGAAAAAAAAAGAAATCTTGTGGAAAAAGAGGAAATCGAGATCTTGATATCGCCCTCCAATGACTATTACGTTGCTATTGCGTGTTTCCAAAGAAAAAAGAAGTTTTTTTCTTCGTCTAGAGCAGTCTAGGCAAAGCTACTCAATTTTTGGGATTTGACTAAGGTTTGAGAAGGTTTGGTCACGTGATGTGAGAGGAGGCCAATGGGGGTCTAACAGTAGAAGTATTCTGAGGATGAAGGAAAACAGAAAGTTTAAGAAGAAGGTTTGTGGGTGTCCTGAGGGAAGACGGTGCAGGGGGTTGGTTTGAAAAGCGGCGGGATGTAAAGGAGTGATATAAAGACAGACGATCCACTGTGGAGACCCTTAACAAGGAGCAGCCGAATCTCGCTGTCCTTCACTTCCATGAATGCCATTATCCTCCATCGGTTATACCAGGGCCGGGGTGTATAATAAGGGCGGAGTGTCCAATCAGTCATGTGCTGGACCTCTGGTCCGCCCGTTAGGATGCGTCTGACCTTTTCAGGCCCGTCGTCTCTCACCGTGAACTTTTCCGCTCTGAGTTTGAGCGAGCTCTCTTCGGGACAGACGAAAGGTCTGTGAAAATTAATTACAACTCGATCGATAATTGCTTCCTGCCGAGCGCCCGAGAGTGACGCGCGATCCTGCAAACCCCGCTGTAAAACAAAAGCGACGAATCGATCCGGAATGGCGTCACGTCGAGGGAAAAGCAGCGGATACGTAAAAGCTTACGTTCACATAAAGATGTGATTCCAGGGAATGAACCGGTGTGGGATTTTTAAATGCAGCGAGGACGCAGGTGTCTTTGAGGATCTAAATGAAGTGAAGTCATTACACTGCCGAGTGCAAGCTACAGCCAAAGTCCGATTCAATCCCATTCTTGTTTTCTAATTGTGACATTCTGAAGTGAACCAAAGGACTGTTTTGCTGATAAAAAAAAAAAAAACAACAACAAGGTCTTACACAATATGTATTAGCATAAAACAATATGTTTCTCATAATAATCAGAACACAAACATCCAGATTATAGAAAAGGTCTTGAATGTGCTGGTCAAAGATGGATAACGAGTATATTAGGCTTAGGTCGCGTATATATATATAGTAACATTAGTGGGAGATTACATATTAGGCTTCTTATATATATATATATATAATGTATAGGTATATATGGGCCACGGTGGGTTTAGTGGTTATCACATTAGCCTCACATATCCAGGATTTGGGTTTTTGATTCCATGCCTCGGTCATTTGTGTGTGTGTGTGTGGAGTTTGCTGTTCTCTCTGTGCCTCACGTTTTTTTTCTGCGAGGTCTCCAGTGTCCTCCCACGTCCAAAAACATGCACGGAAGGTTGATTGGCACCTTGAAAAATTGTCCCTGGTGTGTGTGTGTGTGTGTGTGTGTGTGTGTGTGCCCTGCGATGGGTTGGCATTCCATCCAGGGTGTATCCTGCCTTAATGCCCATAGACGCCTGAGATAGGCACAGACTCCCCGTGACCCTTGAGGAAAGATCGGATATAGCGGTAGAAGATGGATAATAGAATGATGGATATGATATATATATATATATATATATATATATATATATATATATATATATATATATATATATATTCATTGAGACTAAATTATAAACTTTTTTTGAAAACAGTTAAATAGAATTAATTAAAAACAGATATACAAATACAAATAAATACAAATAAATTTGCATAACAAGTGACAGCACTGTAATATAAAACTGTCTTACTCTGTAGTCGACTCTGTAAGTGTGTGTGTGTGTGTGTGTGTGTGTGTGTGTGTGTGTGTGTGTGTGTGTGTGTGGTGTGTAGTGTGCTGCGAGTGTGCCGCTCTCAGTGTTCCCCACCCCAGTAGGTGGCACAGTTTGTCCTGGAGGAGGCTGAAAGGGAGTTAAAATTGAGCGTACAAACACATCAATGATGAAAAAATATAAAGAAATAATGTATAGAGTTGTAAAATAACATGATAAAAATTTGATTAAAAAAATTGTTTTTATAAGAAGGATAATAAATGTATATACGCTTAAATGTGAGTGTAAGTGTAGTGAAGTGTGTGTACCAGTAGGTGGCGCAGTTTTCCGGGTCTGAGAGAGTTGGACATGAGTCATTTCATTTTGGTCAAGAGTTTGGCTGTGGCTAGTTCAGAATGTATTTTCTCTTATAACTTTCTCTTTCTCTCTCTCTCTCTGCATGATTCACTTTTTTCTCGCTTGTGCGTGACAGCCGAATCTTCCTGCCTTTTGGAGTTATTTATATTCAGTCGTGAAGTTGTACGAGTCATCAGATCGGTTAGGAAAAACGACTCCACTGTCTCATGTTTTTTTATATATTTATTTACACACACACACACACTTGACTTCTGCAATGGAGACACAAAAACACCAGTCTTAAATCATTGAAACACAATGGATGTGAAATTTTGACAGAATTAATTTTAATAATTCAAATATATGGACTTTTATATTCTTAAAAACATTTAAAAAATAATAAGTAACATACGCGTGTCTCTCCAAAAAAATAACATTGGGTTTTGAGTGAATATTTCAAATTTATTTTCAACATATCCAATCGCAAGAAATATTTCAATGTCAAATGTATTTAGAAACCTATTCATGCATTCATTTGTTTGTTTATTTATTTATTTGTTTGTTTATTGTTTTCCCTCATTTGATTCTTTTGGATATTTGAACACATCAACCATAATCAACCATTAACCATGTTCTCATTGTGTTCATCTTTTTAAATGTGTGTGTGTATGTGCGTGTGCATGTGTGTTTCAGTCTGTTTCAGCATTACTGCTACTCTCGTGGAGGGATGCGTCACACCTCGTACACCTGCATCTGTGGCAGGTAATATCGCCTCTCATTACACACCTCTACAACAGGTGTATATACACACACACACACACCCTAACAATAACTTTGATTTGTAAATAACAAGCCAACAAACACTACTATATACTGTATGTGTATACATTATACACACACACACACACATACCGACTCCTGCTTTACACGGGTTTGGACAATGTGGAAGATCTCCTGCTATAGTGAACACTGTCTGCACCCCAGGAACCTCCTCACCGTCATCCTTCTCTCCATGAAATCCTTCCTTTTCCTTATGCACGCTGTGTTTGTTTGTTTGTTTATTTGTTTTGTCTGTGTGTGTGTGATTATTTTTTTTCCCTCCCCGTAGCGGGACCAACTCCTCCATCCTGCATTACGGTCACGCCGGAGCTCCTAATGACAAAACCATCCAGGATGGAGACATGTGGTGAGTGGAAATGACAAATATACTGGTAAATAAATAAACAAATAAGTAAATGAGGACTGTCCGTTTCTACACCGGCAGGGGGTTCGATTACACGCTGGTGCGGAACGTTTATCGATCTCTGCCAGAATTCTATGTTTATTCGTTATAAATGTAACATTAAGTGTAACTCGTGTAAAACCATGGTTTTATTATCTTAAGCTCCGCCCCCTTGAGATAAATACGCTCCAAACCTTCGTCCGCTTCAGCATCAGGTACAAAATAGATGTTGTAAAGAGTGATAAATAATTTTGGCTCAGTTTCCTTCTTTAGTTTTTTTGTTTGTTTGTTTGTTTATGACCTGAATGTAATGATGCAATAATAAAAACAAAAACAGGATGTTTTCAACAAAAAAAACAGACTTGGGGTTTATTGAAATGTAATAAAAAATTAATATAGTCGTGCGTGTGTGCGTGCGTGCGTGCGCGCGCGCGCGCGTGTGTGTGTGTGTGTGTGTGTGTGTGTGTGTGGTGTGGTGTGTGGTGTGTGTGTGTGTGTGTGTGTGAGAGAGAGAGAGAGAGAGAGAGTGAGATGACACACCACGGTGCTATATTACAGTGGCTTTACACTGCGTCCCTTTAGTTCATATATTTAGTGGTGCAAAAGCTCCCCCTGGTGGTTGAATGTGTGTGTGTGTGTGTGTGTGTGTGTGTGTGTGTGTGTGTGTGTGTGTGTGTGTGTGTGTGTGTGTGTTTTCTCTCAGTTTGTTCGATATGGGTGGAGAATATTACTGCTACTCCTCCGACATCACCTGCTCCTTCCCCGCCAACGGCAAGTTCACTCCCGACCAGAAGGCCATTTATGAAGCCGTGCTGAAGTCCTCACGTGCCGTCATGGCCGCCATCAAACCAGGTTCGATCACGAGGCCTCATGTAATATCCAGAACGACTCGTTTACTACTAATATATAACAACAAAAACAACACGACAGTCTTCTCACACCAGGATATTTATACTTTATATTCTTTCAATATTATTTTATAATAAATTATGAATCCCACAGTTAGATCTATTCATATCCCGGCGATGTTATTAAGATGGGGCCGTGCTCAAGGGCCCCAATTACTTTTGTCACAATACCAAAATTTCAACTTGGATACAATAGCTAGATTAAATTGAACAATTCTATGATACATCGACACTATGGCACAACGAATGCAAATAAATAACAGAAATTAATGGATATTAGTTTTTTATTATTTATTTATTAATAAACGCTCATGTTTTCTGTCTGATAAAAATACAAAAATGCAAAAAATAAATTGCCATTTTTAATTATGTAAAGTTTCATCAACATGAATCAACATTTTCATCCGAGAGGGGAAAAAATGTGCACACACTGCCCCCTCTAGTCCAACATTCTGAACTGCAGCTGTTATTTTTAAGTACAGTACTATTAAAATGTAAAAAAAAAAAAAAACATCATGTAATTTTTCAAAGCGGGTTATTATGATACATTTTTAGTGGCATTATATTATAACACTTCCCCCAACAGCTTGGTGACAGCAGAGCTTGAACCACCGACCTTCTGATCAAAGCCTTAATCACTGTGTTACACTTCTATCAGCTCAATTTATGACTCTAGTTTGCCCCCTGCTGGAGTAACAGAAGTGTTTGTTGGTGGCGCAGGTGTGAAATGGACGGACATGCACCGCCTGGCTGATCGGGTTCACCTGGAGGAGCTGGTTAAGATTGGAATTCTGTGTGGGAACGTGGAGGACATGCTGAAGGTCCACCTGGGTGCGGTGTTTATGCCACATGGACTCGGCCATCTGCTGGGCATCGACGTGCACGATGTTGGAGGATATCCAGAGGTCAATAACGATTTTTATATATATATATATATATATATATATATATATATATATATATATATTTATATATTATATATATTATATATATATATATATATATATATATATATATATATATAATAAGTATAGTTTTGTTTTGTTTGTTTTGTTTTTTTTGGATGGATGGATGATAGATAGATAGATAGACAGACAGACAGTACATAGATAGATAGATAGATAGATAGATAGATAGATAGATAGATAGATATGGATAGATAGATATGTAGATAGATTGATATGTAGATTTATATGTTTGTTCGTTTTGTGGGTGTGGTTTATCATGCTCCTGCCTCTTGTCCAGGGGGTGGAGCGTGTGGACGAGCCGGGGCTCCGGAGCCTGCGTATGGGACGTGTGGTTCAGGAGCGCATGGTTCTCACCGTGGAACCTGGAATCTACTTCATCCACCACCTGCTGGACCAGGCGCTTTCCTCACCACAGCAGTGCGCCTTCATCAACGCCGACGTCCTCACACGCTTCCGCAACTTCGGAGGGGTGAGAACACTTATCTCATCATACACATAAGCAGGCGAGGGATAAGGGCCTTGGCCCCGGGGCCCAGGCGGGGCAGTTTGGTGGTTCTAGTCCGTTACCTTACCGACTGAGTGACCGCCTCGCAAAACCTGTAACTGCATAAACGCTGCTGCTATAGCGCCCCCATCAAATTTTATTTATTCCCTCAGGTGCGCATCGAGGACGACATCGCGGTGACGGCAGACGGCGTGGAGCTTCTCACCTGCGTCCCGCGCACCGTCCAGGAGATCGAGGCCTTCATGGCAGGAGACAACCAGAAATCCTTCAGCAGCTAAAAACGACAATCCCAAGAACATGTGATTTCCATAATCCAGATTTTATAAACACAGTGCATGTTTCATCTTCTCCAATTATACACACTCTCTCCCCCTCTCTCTTGCATTGTCTCTATCTATCTCTCTGTATCTCTCTCTCTCTCTCTCTCATTATCTATCATTCTCTCTCTCTATCTCCATTTCATTCTCTGTCTCACCTTCTCTCTCTGTCTGTTTCTCTCATTCTCTATAATCTTTCTTTCTCTTCTTCCAGCTGTTAGTAAGCTGTAACATCTGTATGCGTGGCGTTTCATTTTCAGACGCGCTCCTCACACGTTTTTTAATTTTAGTGGGTTTATACTTTTTCCTGATCAGCACGCTTTGTATAATTACATATTTTGTAATGAAGAAGGATCTGGTGATGTGTATCTGAGGAGGAATAAAGCAGTTTACATTCTGCACATTATCACATTTACACTGCCACTGTAATAATGTAATTACTGATCATCATGTATTCCTGAGCACGCGGGATACCTCGCATGGAATAATAAATTACTGCATCTTTACAGTGTTGTCATGTTGTGTCATGTTGTGTCTTAGATCATGTGTGTATGGAGGGACGGACGGAACAGACAGACAGACAGACAGACATGGATGCATGGGTGGGTGGGTGGGCAGGATGGATGGATCTTTAAGCCCTCCTCTGTCTCAGAGTATTATAATGATGTATTTTGACTTTGAAATCATGTGACCAGATTGAGGCAGCCGTAAAGTTTCGGTTTACTTTCCTCTCATCCTTAAAGCTCAATGTAACGCTCCACATCCAGTATAAGATCTCCAGTGAGCTGCTCCGAGCATTAAAAAGAAAGCAGAACCATTGCAGAGAACCAGCAGAGGAACATGCAGCGGGTGAAGGACATGTACGAGGGAGGTGACATGTCCTTCACATACACAGTCATACACAGTACGATATGCAGTGAAATGCCCTGACCTTAAAACAAGACTATTAAAGGAATGATATAAAATAAAAAATATAAATACAAATATAAAATAAAGACTTTAGAAAAAAAAAAGAAATCTATCTGTACAATAAGGGAACGGAATGTCCAGGTTTGTGCAAATATACAGATGTGGCTTGTGTGCGTAATTAAGTGTATTGTGTGTATTATGTCCATGAGTGTGCAGTGACCACAGTGACCACTGGTATGGAGAATGTCCAGAGTGAGTGCAAGATGTGCCGATGTGCAAAAATGGATCAGTACTGTCTGGTGTACTGATTAAGAGACCGTATTGCCTGCGGGTAGATGCTCCTCCTCAGTCTTTCTGTATTGGCCTTGAGGGAGCGGAGGCGCTTTCCAGACCGCAACAGAGAGAACAGTCCATTGCTGGGGTGGCTGAGGTCCTTCATGATCTTCCTGGCCTTGGTCCAGCACCGCTTGCTGTAGATCGAGTGCAGCCTCTGTAGGGCTCGTCTGTCCTGCACGGTGCTGTTCCCGAACCAGGTTGCGATGTTTCCCGTCAGGATGCTCTCTATGCTGCAGGCGTAAAATTTCCTGAGCACCTTAGAGGGCAGAATCTGTGTGTGTGAAAGTTGAAGTACTGACTATACTTTTTCAATCAAGAAGTTTGGGCTCTGCCATGAACTTATTAATACGACCCGTTTTAGTGTCACACTGGTAAACTGGACATCACGTCATTTCAGGCCTGTAACGAATACTTTGACTAACTCGACGAATTCGATTGCAAACATTTATCGAGGCAAATTAATTTGGGTTTTTTTTCCCCTCACAATTTTGGTTTTCTTTCAATTCCGAGTGTTGATCCCTAGAGAAAAGTCTGTCTAACAATCAGCTCTGGAGGAACCTCGTTCATAAACCTACAACTTCAAACATCAGGCCGACCACATGGTTACTGATGGATGCACAAGAAATGTTGGATGTTTACAAGAAATAAAGTGAAAACTGAGAGATAATATTAAACACAACATAGAAAAGCAATCTGAATTGAATCTGAAATTGTGCTTTTGTAATCCGATTTATTTTATTTTTATTTATACATTTGCATTAGCTGATTAAAGCTCTATTTATTGTGTATGTAAATGCACTATACCAGTAAATGGTATAGATAGTATAGATAGAGCTGCATACACACCATTGTATAACCCCCACCCTTCTTTTCCTTTTTTTCCTTCCTCAATTTTTTTTACAGACATATCATCTAAATCCCAAAGTGTATGATTAACTCATCCAGAGTCCCATCCAGGTTCACATACCATGACATGATATAATGCTTGATTAAATGAATGAATGAACGAATAAATAAATAAATAAATAAATAAGAATTTTTTTTTTTTTGCATGGAAATGTTCTGTACTTTCATTCTGAGAGTGTGCACTACTGGCAAACCTCATATAAATGAAGGAATGAAGGAAGGAAGGAAGGAAGGGAGTATAGACAGACAGATGGATGGATGGATGGATGGATGGATGGATGGATGATGAGAGATAGATAGATAGATAGATAGATAGATAGATAGATAGATAGATAGATAGATAGATAGATAGATAGATAGATAGATAGACAGCTCCACCCATTCAAAATAATTTTCTACTTTGATCATTGTTTCTCATTAATAATAATCATATGTTTTTGTTATTATTAATAATGTTAATAATAATAATTATTATTATTATTATATTTAATAATAATAATAATAATTTATATTATTATTATTATTATTATTATTATATTCACCTGGGACACACCCACAGTCTCGGGGTTTGGGACGCCTTGCCCTCAGTCGTCGACCCGTGCCCACTAGTGAAACGGCTTGCTTGTCCCCCCACTTTCGGCGGTTCTCTCGCCAAGGCTGATCGCGTTGATCTCGCCAACACAAATTATTTTTTGTTTTCGTCAAGTGAACTGATTCCCTCACGGTTTTGTGCAGACAGCGAGGTATGTTTCATTTGGTTGGTTTCCTTTTGCGTAACCGGTTTGGTTTGTTATACAATGTGTACATTTGCCACAGTGACATCGCATTTATTTTTTTCTTTTGTTTTTGTGACCACACCCGGTGATGAATGACAGTTTCTGTTGCTTTCTCAAAGTTATTTATAACCAGAAACTGTCAACACATATCTATTTGTACATTGTGCCAGTTGTTTAATCATTTGTAGTTGGTTTCAATATTGTAATATTCATGTCCTTTAACTTAATTTTACCCTTGTTTTTGTTTAGCAGGGTTTTTGAATTCAAAGTTGTGTTTCTGTAAATGCTGAGTGCTGAAATGCTCCAACACGTCCAGGCAGATTTACAACACAATCCATAAAGTTCTCACACATCGCTGGATCTTTTCCTTGTAAATTTGAGCAAATGGGAGACAGGTGAATCTTTAAAATGATTAGAGAGAAAGGCAAAAACAAACCTTAACTACATTGCTCCATAGCTTAATATTCATTCATTCATCTTCTACTGCTTTATCCGATCTTCCCTCGGGTCACGGGGAGTCTGTGCCTATCTCAGGCGTTTATGGGTATTAAGGCAGGATACACCCTGGATGGAATGCAAACCCATCGCAGGGCACACACACACACACATTCACACACACATTCATACAATAGGGACAATTTTCCAAGGTGTCAATCAACCTACCGTGCATGTTTTTGGACCGGGAGGAAACCGGAGAACCCGGAGAAAAAACCCCTGAGGCACGGGGAGAACATGCACACTCCACACACACATGGCCGAGACGGGAATCAAACCCGAATCCTGGTGGTGTGAGGCGAACGTGCTAACCACTACGCCACCGTGCCCCCTTAGCTTAATAACTATTTTGAAATGTTTTGGTGACCTTTCCTCACGCTGTCCAGCTTTTCTTGTAAATGTATCTGTGACCAAATTCCTTTTTTTCTCCTCTATCCTCTCAATCTCCTCTATCCTCTCAATTTCTCCTCTCAATCATGGAGACAACAGAAATGAAATCCACATGAATATATTTACACTTGTGCAGTTTGATACAGATGCGGGTTTGCGTGCTCTTGCTAGTGCACTCTTTGACCATCCAATCAAAGGACACAACATTAAAATAGCAACATTCTTGGACACCTACTAGATGGCCCTAACTCCAAATCTGATTGGTTAAAGCGACAGATACAGGAAACAGTTCTAACATAAACATAAAGTCATAGACTTAGCAAACCTGAGGGAAACTCTATGAATTGAAGAAAAATGACTATTGGGGATACAATTTAAACACACAATCATGGCCAAATATATATTAAAAGATAAGTCAGTGATTCTGGTAAATTCTGATTCTGGTTTTCACCCTCCACAACACACAACTAATCATATAAATTTGGTTCCTCATTCAAGCGATTTATCTCACTGGAATGTTATTCATGTTCCCACCTCTAGGGTTTTACATATTTGTTTATATTTGTTTGTGCAATAATCATGTGACCTTGAATGCCACGTAGTCATTTATTTTCCTCCTCCCATTGTCCCTTCACCTTAACTTACACAGTGTTTTAAAGTACAAAGCTCAGTGAGGTGCTCGGAGCAAAGAGAAAGAAGAACCATGGCAGAGAACCATCAGAGGAACATGAACCGCGTAAGGGATGGGAATCGGGTCCGGGATATGTACGAGGGTGTTGATCAAAGTAGCATGTCTAAACGAGAAAGAAAATTATACAGAGATAAAACACTTCGAAAAAACCCGGATATCCTTTTCAGAATTTTTAAACAAGGGAAACTCCAAGTGCTGCTTTTTTCACCAACTAATGACAACGAATGGAAGAGAGTGATTGAGGAACAGTTTTCACCAAAGCTGTCCTTTCAGCTGACCAGGAGATCTTCTGACAAAGGTGATCTACCGATTATAAATATTTCAGGTGCGGAATGTGAGCTCGAAATGATCTGTGAGAGTTTCATTCAGCTTTACAACAATTGTGAGAATCGCGGAGGTGCAGGAGGAGATCAACATTCTTATGAGGCGTTTGGTATGTGTACAAAACAGGACACTTCCTACAGACGTGTAGAAAATTATAAATGTCATTCCTGAACGTTTCTTTTTTGGTATATTATTATTAAAAAATAAACAAAACTGAAGTATTGTGTTATTATTGGTGTTGGGGGAAGCATCACTATTATAATCGTTCAAAATATTATTCTTCTAACTTCTTCACCACTTAAAAAGTCCACAGTTTTTTACCCATCGTTACAGATGATAACTGAAACCATGCCGATTGCACAATGTGTGTTATTACTTCTATAAACATTCGCTCCGGGGGTTTTCATGTGTCATAGCTCAGCCCAAGAGCGTCCGACTTGCACATATGTCATGTTTACTCATAGATGGTATGGAGTGGGTCATGAACTTATGCCCCTCGAACCCAAATCCACCCAGAATTCCAGGATATGCACACAGTTCTGACCTTCCATTCCGTTTCTATGGGACTTACCATCCTGCACACTGATATAAAGTGACGTGATGTGGACATAAAAGTGGAAAATATGTGAAATGGTGACACTCTACGGATATGTATGACGTTTCTACATGCTGAGCACAGTGAGGGCAGTTCAATGTTGGATGTTGTGATATGTCACGTGACATCCCTGGCCCTGGGTAAAAAGCATTATCTAAGTGCTCGTCTCTTCGGGGACCGGGTTAAGGCGCTGGGTTACAGATCAGAAGGTTGGGGGATTTGAGCCTAGATATCACCAAGCTGCCAACCTTGAGTCATTGAGCAAGGCCCTTAACCCTCTGTGCTCCAGGGTTCGCTGTATCATGGCTGACCCTGTTCTCTGACCACAACTTTCAAAAACAAGCTGGGATATGCGAAGGAAAGTACAGGACGCATGTGACATATCAACGGACTTGGCTCAACATAAGGAATTGCGCTTTGGTTAATATAGTGACACCATGTGACTTCACTTCAAGCCACGCCCCTATTACTTTCATAAACGGCGTATGATACTTCATATCACTAGGCACAGTACCGGGGAGTTGAACGAACCCTCGCTAAGTCATGTGATGTCATAGTGCAAACCTATTAGCTTAACGTGAACTCTAAACTCGCCGAACCAGACGTGGCATGTCAAACTGCTTGGTGTAGTCCAGGAAACCTTTCATGTAACATGACGTGGGCGTTATGCAAAACGAGTTGAATGTGTGCTGATATCACTGGCCCGCCCCCTCAAAAATAGAACCAAAACTAGGCATTTTTTGTATCTAAACTCTTGTCTCTCCTGGGAGTGGTTAAGGTGCTGGGTTACCTATCGGAAGGTCAGAGGTCCGAGACCTGGTATCACCAGCTTCCATCCTTGGGTCCCTGAGCAAGGCCCTTAACCCTCTGTGTTCCAGGGGTGCCATATCATGGCTGATACCCTGCGCTCTGACCCCAACTTCCAAAACAAGCTGGGATATGCGAAAGAAAGAATTTGCCTGTGCTGTAATGTACATGGGAGAATTACATTTTCTTATAAATAATTCAAATAAAGGTTCTGTTCTGTTCTATTAAAAAAGGGGCAAAAACATCAAAGACAAAATATTTAATAAAAAATGCAATTATTAGTTTAAATTTATATTAGACTTAAAGATGATGTTCATGCAAATGTATAATTGTTATATTAATAATAAAATGAAAACATATAAAACTGCATGGTTTTAAAATAAATAAATACTGTTGGTGTCCCTGGAGTAAGAGATAGATAGATAAATAGATAGGTAGGTAGGTAGGTAGGTAGGTAGGATAGATAGACAGACAGACAGACAGACAGACAGATCACATCCACCAATAAGCATGTAGTTGTCTGAAATAGCATATTTCAGCATCCTCAGGACTCCCAGTGAACACTATAAACTCCAGTATAACAGTATAAACAGTATAAACTTCCAGTGAACAGTAAAGAGAAAGCGGAAAGAATGGCTGAGAAACCGCAGAAGAACATGGAGCGGGTGAAGGACATGTACGAGCGAGGTGATGCAGGTCAGATGAGTGAAAGTGGGAAGAAAGAACACACTGAATAGAACTCTTAGAGAAAATCCAGATGTTCTTTTCAGGATCTATCGAAAGCTCAGACTCCATGTAGTGATGTTCAGACCGAGTAATGATGCAGAGTGGATGAGGGTGATACGGAGAAAGATTACAACAAACCTGTCCTTCCAGCTGACTAAGAGACGCTCTGTGGACGACATCTCTATGGGGAGGTCATGACAAACATTCAGCATGGAGCAGCAGCAGCACAGAGCACACCAGGTGATGATGGTGATGATGATGATGATGTTGAGGAGCTCAGAGTGAGGATCAGGGAGCTGGAACTGGAAAACCAACAGTTGCAGAAGAAATAAACATCTGTACTGTAAGTACCACAGATTTCACATGAATTCATTCTTTAAGATAAACACATATTTCATGCCATTTTTTTGTTGTTGTTGTTGTTTATTTTGTTATGTCCTATCCCTGAGTACCTGAAGATGCTGAAATATGCTATTTCAGAAAACAACATGCTTATTGGTGGATGTGATTCTGTTCACATGCCTTTCACATGACATTCACGATCCATCTGCACCATTATATCAATTCAATACACATTTAAAAATAAAATGTAATTTTGACAGATTTTTTTTTTAATGATGTAACCGTTTTTGAATTCATGTTTCAGATCTGATGTTTCAAATAACGAATCAAAAATGTGACCAATCAGAATCAAGAATTCAAGCGAATCTCTTCACTCTGAAACTGAATGATTTGTGTAGATTAGTAGGTGTTAGTAGGTGGTACTGCATCTATGAATTTCCCAAGTGATCCAAATCACCTTCACAATCACATTCGGTTACTACGGCAACAACGTCTAAACTTCAGGGTCTTCAGGATGTACATTTCCTTACATCTGAAAATTTGAACATACAGATACAGATATATAGTGGGAAGGAGATGAAAGTGTGTGTGTCTATGTGTGTAAGAACGTCAGTGTGATCCTGCTGCCTGACCTCTGTCTCTCTGAGAGATAACATTGTGACCTCGGGTCCTGAGAGAACAGAGAGGGAATGTTAATGAAGATTCGCTGTTCGGATCTCACTGACAGGAAGTCACAACTCGTATAGCGTATAGATCCTAGGGGCACGGCATACACACACACACACACACACACACACACACACACACACACACACACACATACACAGGCAACGATATTTAGAATATAATATATCTGTTTTCCACACTATATTGTTCATTCTGTCACTGCTTTGTTAAGCTGTGTATCTCATTTTATCAGTCTGTCTGTACATTTCCTGCTCCATCTGCTGGAAATGAGGTCCCTGTTGTCCTTAATGATGAGTAAGTCGGAATATTAATACGTAATGTTCTCTCGTTAGCATTTATTTAATTCGAATTCCGGATTCTCCTGTGTAGCAAACTGTGTGTTTGTAGAATCAAACACCAGTGTAAAGTCTCTCTGTGTATGTATAGGATCATTTCCAAGCTTCAGAATGGAATGACGATCTCTACCACATTTTTTCAGGTGAAGGACCCCATTAGGGCCGGCCAAAAAAACTGGGTGGGTGCAACCCACTATTCACATACTACAGCGTCCGTCTGGAAACAGCCACGAACTGCGATGTCCTAAAGGAAGACATTTTTGAACAGTACGGGTTATCACCTAGAAACATGGCAGCTGAACTTCACAGGTGGGAGTACAAAACCCAAAGTACACCACCAAGAGTTGAGATGGAGGACCACGAATAAAGAAAACACGCTTGATAATGCACCTGGCACACACACACACCCCACACACACACACACACACACACACCCCATCATCAGCTGCAACCCGACATCAGTACCTGACTTGACCAACACCACTGTGAATAAACACACATCTCCACAAGCACAAGGCAAAATCTACAGGAACATCTTCCCAGAAGAGTAGATTGAATTATAAGAGCAAATTGGGACTAAATGTGATGCTGAAAACGAACATTCCGTATTTATACTAGTGTAACTGCTTTACTGTGAGGGAGAACATTCACCGATTCGTCTCAAAAGTGTTATAAAGCATCGACTCTTCAAACAGGGGATCTCTGACCTCTAAAGGAATGTGACGGTACTGCAGGGGGTCCGCAAATTAATAGTTGAACAGTAAAAGAAACCGTAAAAATAAATAAATAATAAACATGAGGTAATTATTATAACATATAATGATAAAAAGTATTTAATTTTAATTAAAAAAAATATATTATGATTACACAAAAGTTTTATTAAAGCTCGTGTAAATGCATCATTCTACTGACAGAGGAAAGGTATGAAACTGTGAAATAACTAATAAATAGTCATTTTAATTTCCAAACATGTTTGTTATGATGCATAAACCTTTTTAATACACAAACTACATGATTGGGTTCTGTGGAGTCCTGAGAAAAAGTCAAGCATGAAATGTAATAACTGATTAAAAAGTATGACATTTTCTTTACCTAAAATTAATTGCACATTGTTCTAACACACACGCACACAAACACACACACACACACACACACACACACACACACACACACACACACACATACACACACACACACTTAAACCCCTCCTTGGTTCTGAGTGGAGAAGATTGATGTTCACTTGCACATTATGGAAGTGAGCTACAAATCGGCGTCTGCCTCGAGGCCGTACATTTCCTCCCCAATCTGACACGAACAGCTCCAATTTACCACGACATCGTCATTCTGCTCCATCAACATCACCGTCTCAGGCACAATCCCAAAAAAACGAGGGAACATTTCCCTTTTCTCTCCGTCTGATCAGACAGATTGTATTCAATTGAGGGGTTTTGAACAGCAATAATGGGTTTTGGATAACGAGGCACTTCAGCGCAGACTTGAGAGTCTCACGTACATGTACATGTGCTCACATTCTCTCTCTCTCTCTCTCTCTCTCTCTCTCTCTCATCTCTCTCTCACTCTCACTCTCACTCTCACTCTCTCACTCTAGCGAGGCTTGAACACTGACAGTGGCAGTATCTGCCATGAAGCTTCCTTTGAAGGAATCAGACGGTGAGAGAAAGCCTTTCACCTTTTCAAAATATCATGAAACAAAAATCACAACAAAGGAAACCCATACCCACTGCACAGCTCGAATCCTGTCTCATACACATACAGGAGGACGTTTCTCTCCCAAAACTTCACCAAAATGTTCTCCTCAAGTGTCTACAGTGTGAAGACGTGATGATTCACAGTGAAGACACATGGTCTGAATTTTGTTGCAGAATCAAATTCAAAATGATTTTATTTCTTTCCTTAAAATGATACATATTTCGCTTTATTGTGAACGAAATATGAATTTGTGAGATTTCCAAATGTAATTTTTCTAGCAACATTTTACACAGTGGAATCGGGGTCGTACGATAATTCTGATGAAGAATTCAGATTCAGGCAGTAAGTTCTTTAAGCCCTCCTCTGTCTCTGGTTATTAATATGACGTGTTTTGCCTTTGAGATCATGTGACCAGATTGAGGCAGCTGTAAAGTTACGGTTTACTTTCCTCTCATCCTTAAAGCTTCACATCCAGCATAAGATCTGAAGTGAGCTGCTCCGAGCATTAAAAAGCAAGCAGAACCATGGCAGAGGAACATGGAGCAGGTGAGGGACCTATACAAAGGAGAAAATGCAAATTGAATGAGTAAAAGGAAAAAAAGAGAGCACATTAAAAAAATCTGTTCTGGATCTCTCGAGAAGGAAGACTCCAGTCGGTGATGTTCATGCCGAGTGATTATGAACAGTGGATGAGGGTGATAGAGGACAGGAAACTGTCCTTACAGCTGATTAAGAGACACTCTGCAGGCAACATCTTCAAAATCATCATGCCTGGTCCTCGGGAGGATCTGATAGATTTCTGTAAAGATTTTGATCTGCTA
>JACRUU010000019.1:20666845-20694345 GCA_030449085.1 Kryptopterus vitreolus
CATTGTGTTGTGTTGTTTATACGAATGATTTTGATAAATGCAATATAGTTCTTTGCAAAAATTGAGAATAATTCGAGAAACGCTATAAAGCAGGGGTGTCCAAACTTTTTGCACAGGGGGCCGGATTTGATGTTGTAAAATGTGGGGGGGCCGACCTCGGCTGACGTTCATTACATAAAGCAACAATATATTTAAACAGAGTTTAGCAAGTGTCGCGCCTAGCGTGCCGACAACAGGCCTCGTCCCGTCGCGTCGTGTCGGAGCCTCTGAGTGATGGCCTCCTAAAAACAGTCCATTTTCCCTTTCACAAATTTTACCCCATCTTCGCAATGACACAACAACGTAACCACAGCAGTTCAAAAAACGACAATGCTAACGGGCGTCACCGGACTCATCCACGGGACGGGCGCAGACGGGAACACAGCTCATTAAATACGCGGTCCTATTTTACTATCTTTATCCAAACCGGTCGCGTGCGGCAGCAAGCCATTCTGTGTTTCACATTTTCTTTTTTATTTTCATTTTAACAATCAAACATGTATTTTGGTTCATTTGAACATGAATTATATTATCATAGGAGTTCAATGTTCACAGAATTTTTGAATAACAGAAACGATTATCCACAAGTGCAGGACTAATTTGATATATGACATAATCAAATATAAATGTTGATTGAACGGTTTATTCTGGAGTGAAAACTGACAACTTGTCTGAATTTGTGACTGAACAAAACAAAATGAAGTCAGAGTTATTTAAATGACAAATGACTTGCCTGCATTAATGTGACGGGTGATACTGAGATCTAGACTGCAGCACAAAAGTAAAAGTTTAACGGGGTGAGTTTACACGGGGTGATGTCGCATAGAGTGCTCCTGCCTCTAGTGGGTAAATTAGGAATAGCAATTAGGAACAGCACTTATTAAGTATATGTGCGGGGTGTAGAGTGCTCCTGCCCTCTAGTGGGTAAATTAAGAACAGCACTTACTAAGATATGTGCGGGCCAGAAGTTATTAATTTTATTACAGAGGCTGCGGGCCAGATTAAGTTTGACCACGGGCCGCATTTGGCCCCCGGGCCGGACTTTGGACATGTCTGCTATAAAGCAACAGAAAACTTCGATGTGAAAGCATTTGCCCAGTAGATGGCGCCATCATCACGGTCTAACGTCAAACGAGGCCAAACCCGAAACTAAATTCGCACACACACACACACACACACACACACACACACACACACACACACACCACACTTGTTTTTGACTTGATTAAACACACCACAACTCTTATTGAAAAATCATTTAATTAAAGGGTTTCCTCTGGGTTCTCTGATTCTCATTAGGTTTATTGGTTTCCCCTTTATGCCATAGAAACATAATAAACACACAACAGACTGTGACATTCTCACAGCATGCACATCATACTAACCCCATACCTCATCCTGGATAATCTTACATCATTAGAATAGCAGAACAACCTTTATTTATCACATATACATTACAGATCAGTGAAACTCTTTTCTTCACATATCCCAGCTTATTTTGAAAGCTCAGAGCCATGTTACAGATAAGCCATGTTACAGCGCCCCCCGGAGCACAGAAGGTTAAGGGCTTTGCCCAAGGAACCAAGAGTGGCAGCTTGGTGATACTGGGGTTCGAACCGCGACTTTCCGATCAACAACTCAGCGCCAGTGATATTTGCAATCACTAAACGTCACTAAACACCTAAAACCTCAAATAGAGCATTAAAATCAGTGATGCACACATTCGGCAATTGAAACCATCCGTGTAGAAACATAGCAAAAAATACCGTTTGGTGTCCAAATGATTTAAAACAACATTATTACATTAAAACATTTACAAGAATATTCGTGTCTTCCTGCTCTATGTTGAGTTTGGTTTCACTAATAATAGTCATACATTTGCATAAAGCATCCATATTTGTCCATGTCAATTATCAAATTAAACACTTTGAAAGGAATCATTTCAGGTACTTTGAGAATAAATGTGTAATTACTGTATTACTGCTTACGTGATTAATCGTTATTAAATATATCATCATCATCACTGTTCCTTCATCTTCATCATCATCATATTATACATGAAGGATATATCATTCATCGTTTACCGCTTTATCCGATCTTCCCTCGGGTCACGGGGAGTCTGTGCCTATCTCAGGCGTCTATGGGCATTAAGGCAGGATACACCCTGGATGGAATGCCAACCCATCGCAGGACACACACACACACACACACATTCATACACTAGGGACAATTTTCCAAGGTGCCAATCAACCTACCGTGCATGTTTTTGGACCGGGAGGAAACCTTAGAACCCGGAGAAAAAAACCCTGAGGCACGGGGGGGAGAACATGCAAACTCCACACACACACACTTCTTTGCACATTCCACACACACACACACACACACACACACACACACACACACACAACACTACACATAATATATATACTATAGATATGATAATATATATATATATATATATTTGCAAAAAGTCTGAACGAAGTATTATGTACATCTGAGAATAACAAGTTGTACAACATAGTCGAAATGTTTACCTTTGACCATTTCAGACACTACATGCTTATTGGTGGATGTGATGCCGTTCACGTACTTTCATTACGGACATTCACGGTCCACCTGCACAATTATATCACTTCAATACACAAATGCATTCAGCGAACTGGTGCTGAGATGTTTTAGAGGTTAAAAGCGTTCAGGTGAGAATTAGTACACTATATTTTGTATTACATATATTATAACTATATATTTTGATAATACGTATATCACCACAAACAAAAACAGTTGATAATGTACAAAACAGCAGATAATTACACACAATTTGATGCTAATTTTTTTTATGGATTTAGTTTATGATCTGAGAAAGCAACTGAGGGGAGAAAACTCGTCTATAAAATGTACACAAATAATGGTCGCAACAAAATAACCCGAAAGCGTCACCACCTGGCAACCCGGATCAGAGGAAATGGGCGTGGTTAACTGGCGAGTGGGCGTGTCGAGAGGAAGGAAGGAAGGACAGGAAGAAGATGGCCAGCACTGTTACTACGACACGTCTGGTGGTTTGATGTCCCGGAGCTGATCGTGTGCTGATCCCGGAGCTGAATGGTTCAGTCCTCGCGTCAGATCTCAGCGTTTCCTCGGGCGGAATATGAATGAAAACATGGCTGCACTCGCTCCAGAAATCCGAGGACTTCATGTCGATGAGGTAAAGAGATGAAGGTTACACTGTAACCGACATGTTCATCATCATCATCATCATCATCTCCCCTGTGCTTTTCAATCAGTCATCTCCAGTGGATCCAAGAAATCCACCTGCATGGCATCAGAGAAGCCAAACTTAACACCATGTGTCTCTCTATGATCAGATGGAAGCAGACCAGAAGGTTGAATGAGGATGTTTCCGTTAGACTCTGTATACAGCTCTGATACTCTCCTACAGTCAAGAGAAACACTCATAAAGGGTGTACTTACTAATGTTCACCTCCCACCAGATATATATATATATATATATATATATATATATATATAGATAGATAGATAGATAGATAGATAGATAGATAGATAGATACTGTACAGACTGTAGAGCTAAACATATTAAGAAGAACTTCTAGAACTTCAGGACTGTGTACATAGGATTATAATAATGATATGAACGGTCATGATGAAGGAATAGTGATGATGATGATGATTGAAGCAGATTTTCTGTTTAGCCAGTATGTGTGTGTGTGTGTGTGTGTGTGTGTGTGTGTGTGTGTGTGTGTGTGTGTGATGTAACAGATCTAACAGTCCACAGTGTTCACACACCACCCACAGCGGCCCCAGCGTCTCTCCACTAACAGAACTCTGCTTTTTAATCAGTCTATCAGTCACACACTATAGTGTCTGTACACATGAAAAGTTCAGTCAGAGACAAAACATGACTCAGGGGTCATGTAGTTCAAGTGAAATACTTCTGCTGGACAGTGTGTGTGTATGTGTGTTTGTGTATGAATTTAGTGTAGTACGTTACTCTCGAATTTGTTTTTGCTGTGTGTGAACTTCACATTCTCGATCTTCCTTCACGCCGGTCTTGTGATGGTGAGTCACAGCGCGTGAAATCTCCAGTTCACCGACCGAGGAGATATAATGGCTTGGGTTGCTGCCCAGCGTTTCAGGAAGGTTACGACATCGTCATCTTGTGGCTTATTGTTGTTGTTGTGTGTGTGTGTGTGTGTGTGTGTGTGTGTGTGTGTGTGTGTGTGTCCCAAACAGGATGAAAGCAGGATTTTAAGAGTAAAAGTGGTGGCAGGGATCGGACTAGCGAAGAAAGATATCCTGGGTGCGAGGTGAGTTTTTGTTGTGCTGCAATCTTTCACTTGTATTTGTTTGTTAATCAGAGATGATGCAAATACCACACATGCTTTTCCTACGAGTTTCTAAACCCGTTTGTGAACTTGTGGCACTGTGCTGAGGGTGGGACCATACGGTAATGTGATGTGCAGAGATACGGAGTTGTACTGTTCATGAGTGTGTATACTGTGTGTGAACATGAAATGTGTGTGTGTGTGTGTGTGTGTGTGTGTGTGTGTATATATATATATATATATATATATACAAGAGAGAGAGAGAGAGAGAGAGAAATAGATAGATAGATAGATATGTTATTTTTTGCTGTACTAGAATAAAGAATAATTGCACATCCAATGCAGTAGGTGGCGCTCTCACTGTGTGTTTGTGCGTAGCTAGCTATGAATTTTTTTTTCTAGCTGCCAGTCTTAAAGCTAACAAAGTTATAACACATTTATACATTAATACATTTATATATGTTATATGTCGCTGATGCTTTTGGTTAATTGAGCAAGGCCCTTACTTAACCTAATGTGCTCCAGGGTGCGCTGTATCATGGCTGACCATGCGCTCTGACCCCAGCTTCCAAAACACAAGCTGGGATATGTGAAGAAAGAAACAATTTCACTGTGCTGTAAAATGTATACGTGACAAATAAAGGGGAGGTGGGAGCTTATTGGTTAAGGCCTTCACAGAAAGATTGCAGGTTCAAATCCCACCACCAGCTCCACCAAGCTCCCAATAGTGGGCCCCTGAGCAAGGCCCTTAACCCTCTGCTGCTTAGTTATGTAAATATAAATAAAAAAAGATCAAAAAAAGATCATTTTATAATATATAATAATATAATAATATATATATTATATATATTTATATATATTACATAAGTTGAAGTAAAAGAAATGTGCCAATGCCTATTCTTCTTTTATTTTTTCGGAGAAGTTCAGTCTGCCCTCATCTCCATGCCGCTGCCACTCGCTGCGTTTGTTTTGACAACATTAACCCGGGTAGAGAATGAACTGGTCTCGTGTGAGAGTACAGACGCCGCTGTTGTTCTGCAGCACAGGACCTCCTCAGGCCTGACAACAACAACACTTATTAGGAACCAGGACTTTCCAGAAACACTACTTATAAACATCCTATTTCACATTTAGTCTGGATTTGCAGTAATTATTTCCTCCATTCTTCTGGGAAGATGTTCTTTAGCAGGACACACTTGAGATCTCTCCTCATCTGCCGGCTCATATACAGCAGATCTTCATGGATCTGGCTTTGTGTCCAATTTTGTGGTAACAATTTGTAGTAAAAGCATATCTGGGTGGAGGCGTTGTGTGTCCCAATACTTTTGTCCCGGCCTCGGGTTAGTTTACAGTGGAATAGAAGAGGGTTTAATAGAAGAGGCCTCAAGACTGGCAGATTTGTGATAACGGAACTCAAACCCCAGACCTTCTGATCAGTATTTACAGTTATTACAGGAATACAGCAGGAATGTGTGTAATGAGTGTTATAATGATGATTAGTGTTATAATGCATGTTATAATGATGAGTGCTATAATATTGATTAGTATTATAATGAGTGTTATAATGATGATTAGTGTTATAATGATGAGTGCTATAATGTTGATTAGTGTTATAATGATGATTAGTGTTATAATGTGTGTTATAATGATGAGTGCTATAATGTTGATTAGTGTTATAATGTGTGTTATAATGATGAGTGCTATAATGATAATTAGTCCTATATGTGAGGGCTATAATTTTGTCTTCCTTTTTATAATGTTGATTAAGTGTTCCTAATTAATGAGTGGTCATATTGTTGTTATAATTTAGTGTTACTTAATGTTGCATTAGTGTTATAATGATGAGTGTTATAATGTTGATTAGTGTTATAATGATTAGTGTTATAATGTTGATTAGTGTTATAATGATGATTAGTGTTATAATGTGTGTTATAATGATGAGTGCTGTTGTGTGTTTTAATGTGCTGTTTGTTATAATGATATGAGGAGTGCGATAATGTTGAGGAGTGTTATAATGTTGATTAGTGTTATAATAATGAGTGGTATATTGTTGATTAGTGTTATAATGTTGATTAGTGTTATAATGATGAGTGTTATAATGTTGATTAGTGTTATAATGTTGATTAGTGTTATAATGTTGATGAGTGTTATAATGATGATTAGTGTTATAATGATGAGTTCTATAATGTTGATTAGTGTTATAATGCGTGTTATAATGATGAGTGCTATAATGATAATTAGTGTTATAATGATGAGTGCTATAATGTTGATTAGTGTTATAATGTTGATTAATGTTATAATAATGAGTGGTATATTGTTGATTAGTGTTGTAATATTGATTAGTGTTATAATGATGTGTTAAATTGTTGATTAGTGTTATAAAGATATGTGTTATAATGATGATTATAATAATGATTGTTATAACTCTTGGCAGTGATCCGTACACCAGACTCTCCCTGTATGATCCTGTTACTGGAGAACTGGTCAGCCTTCAAACCAAAACCATCAAAAAGGTGAGGCATGTTTAATTCTTCCTTTACTTCCTGTCTGTCATTCTACCGTTAATCATTCTCTCTCTCTCTCTCTCTCTCTCTCTCTCTCTCTCTCTCTCTCTCTCTCTCTCTCTCTCTCTCTCTGCCTTTCAGACGCTGGATCCGAAGTGGAACGAGGAATTCTATTTCAGAGTATGTAACGCTCCTCATTGCATTTAATGAAATGTGAAAAGCATGTAATTTGATACTCTGGATGGTTTCCATGGTAACATCTTTGCATGGTAAGATGTCCAGTAACGTCATCCACGTTTTTTGACGCGTGTCTATCAAAATTCCCCATGTAGCGCAAGTAAATTTGATGTGAAGTCCTGCCTGTGTTAATGTGTTGCCATGGCAACGATTCCTCCAGCTATAATGCACAAAAAATGGATGCCGTGGTATCATATTGCACAAAATGTAACATTTACAGATAATATTTGTGAATCTACCGGCTCAGTACACATGCACGCACACACACACACACACAACACACACACACATGCACGCACATGCACGCACACACACACACACACACACACAAACAGAGAACAGATTTTGCAGCCATGTACAGATTCTTATCTCGCAGCACTGCTTTAGGGCTTTCTCCTGTTATTTACCTTTATACACTTATCTCTTAACACACACACACAACACACACACACACACACACAAACTTGGCATCAAGCAAACCTGGTCTTGTTAAATGTTAACGAGAACACCGTATAGAGGCGTGCTAATGAGGCTTGTGCGCTGCAGCAGGTTTTTTACCGGACCATTGGTCAGATTATGGCTTATAATAATTCACTGTAATGTCCCTAACTGATTCTCTCTCACACACACACACACATACACACACACACACACACACACACACACATATATATATATATATATAACATGCATGTATATATATGTATATATATATGTATGTGTATGTGTGTGTGTGTGTGTGTGTGTGTGTGTGGGTGTGTGTATGTATATATGTATGCTATATATATATATATATATATATATATATATATATATATATATATATATATATATATATATATATATATATATATATCTATATATATATATGGTGTATTGTGTGTGTGTGTGTGTGTGTGTGTGTGTGTGTGTGTGTACAGATATAGAGAGAGGAATGACAGATTAAAGTAGAGTAGTGAAGGAGTATAACACGTCTCTTTAGGGTTTTTTAAGAACCTTCATGAGCCCAACCTTCTGGCTCGGGTCCAGTGCGGAATTGACGCATGGAGGATGTGACACGTAACAATGGCTCGCTAATTGTGACACTTCCTTGGCAACGCGTGAGCAGGATGCTAACATTAGATACTATCCAGGAGTCGTGTAAAATGCTCTCCAGGTTCAGGATGGTCGTCTGACCTCATCACCTGCACCAGGATGTCCAGACACCAGAGCCGTATGATGATCTCCACACATTTTTCTCCCTTCACTCAAACTACGAGACTTAAACTTGATCCAGAATCTCCATGGAAATATGGGTTTAATGATGTGGAAGATTTCCAGCGCACAATCCAAACATCAAACATCTGTCCAGAAGAGTGTAGGTGTTTATAAGAGGAAATAGAGGCCAATCTCTGGTGTCCATACGATGGAGGCCAGTGGAGGCTTGGGGTTGGTGTAGCGTAACCGTCTGCTCCCAGCAGGGGACAGCAGTGTCTTTGGTGTGAAACTGGACATCATCTGACCTCCATAACCTGGATCCATGTCCTCGCTAAACTCCAGCTTGAGCATTGTAGCCCGGAGATCAGGTTTAATCACTCAGATATAACGCAGTCGTTATGATCAGAAACCCCTGATGATGATCAGAAATCCTTCCACGGGTTGCCAGATATTCACATGAAGTGTAACTGGGTTGTAATTAGAGGGCAGTCTTAGATAGATAGATGGATGGATGGATAGATAGATAGATATGTAGATGGATTATCACACACACACACACACACACACACACAGGAAAAGCATAGATAGAAGAAATAAAGGAAGAAAGATAAATGTTATTTTATAAATATATAAAGTGATGGATAGATGGAGGGAAAAGAAAAGAATATATATAAATATAAAAAAATAAAAAATAAAAAAATATATATATAAATATAGAGGGAGAGATAAATGGAAAAAGATAGATAGATAGATAGATAGATAGATTGATAGATAGATGGAATGGTGGATGGATGGAAAACGATGGGTAGATATGTAGATGGATAGATGGGCAAAAAATAAATATATATATAGATGGGTGGATGGATGGAAGGGTGTATGGGAAAAGATAGATAGAAAGATGGATGGATGGATACACTTGTTTCCACACTGAGATGGGATTTGTCTTTTTGTTTCAGGTTCATCCCCGGAAACATCGTCTACTGCTCGAAGTGTTCGATGAGAATCGTTTGGTGAGTGTTATCTCCATGTACTCAGATTTGAAAAGTGTGTGTGTGTGTGTGTGTGTGTGTGTGTGTGTTTGTATGACATCACAGAGGTGAGATTGTGATGTTTGTGTGCTCGTGCGTGTGTGTATGACATCATGGCAGTGAGATTGTGATGTTTGCATGCTGATGAAAGCGTGTGTATGTGTTTGTGTGTGTGCATATGACATCAGTGTGGTGAGATTGTGATGATTTTGTGTGTGGCTGTTTTTGTGTTTTTGTGTGTTTGTGTGTGTGTGTTTGTGTGTGTTGTGTATGACATCACTGCAGTGAGATTGTGTGATGTTTGTGTGCATAGGTGTGTGTGTGTGTGTGTGTGTGTGTGTGGTGTGTGTGTATGACATCACGGTGGTGAGATTGTGATGTTTGTGTGCTCGTACGTGTGTGTGTTTGTGTATGACATCACAGCTGTGAGATTGTGATGTTTGTGTTGTGCGTGTGTATGTGTTTGTGTGACATCACTGTAGTGAGATTGTGATCTTTGTGTGCTCGTGCGTGTGTGTGTGTGTGTGTGTTATGACATCACGGCGGTGAGATTGTGATGAATACCCGGCCTTGTCCCGGATGGCGGTTTTTGTTGATGAGGTGAACGTGAGGTTAGAAGCAGTAAACTCTAAAAGTGGTGTTTATCGAGGTCGAGCGCTGGTGCTGATCCGCCCGGGGGGTTCCGGAAACGCCGTAGGAGGACGTTGGATCGCGGCTCTGCGTATTGTTACCTTTGGGCTCGTGCCTGGATTACGGGAGTTCCACCTGAGCCGTAATGAACTGCGAATGAACAATGAGGTGCTGTTATAATCCTCAGGGACTGGAAATGAAATACACCCAGAGGCAGCATTTACAAAAGTAACGCCGTAAAAAAGTCCAGTGGAGTGTTACAGGTTTTTGTGTGTGTGTGTGTGTGTGTGTGTGGTGTGTGTGTGTGTGTGTGTGTGTGTGTGTGTGTGTGTGTGTGTGTGTGTGTTAAATCGCTTGTGAATGGTTTCCTCTGTAAATCACAGCGGAGGTCAAACAAACTGCGGAATAATACCACTAGTGTTTAATTTCACAAACAGCAGCGCTCCTCAAAAAGTGTGTGTGTGTGTGTGTGTGTGTGTGTGTGTGTGTGTGTGTGTGTACGCGGTGCATGAGCAAGGGAGAGTCCCGGCAAAAGTGCACAGGTTGCCAGGTAGTAGAAAATGAAACCTATTGACCAAGGCAGTGTATTTTTACTGCAAACACACACACACACAAGAAATGTTTGTGCTACGACACTGGAAATTTTTCCATGAGAATGAGAACTATTACATACTGTTCCCTGATTACTGTTTTTACTAGTAAAAAAAGTTTTATTACATTTAAAAAATGTTCAAAACTACATAAAAACTATCAACTTTTACTCAAAATGTAATAGAAACTTTGATTTATTGCTCAGAACGACACAAAACAATGTGTTACTCAAAATGTTAAAAACCGTTAATCACAATGATACAAAAACTAAGCATTCTTACTCACCGTTAACAAAACCATTTAATTCTTACATTTAAAAATGACAAAGTATTTCAAATTGCCACTGAAAATTACACTAGGAATTATTACTCAACCTGACAAAATATTTACATTTACATTTAAAATGACTCAAAAGCCCAGACAGACAGACTCTATCTATCTATCTATCTATCTATCTATCTATATCTATCTATCTATCTATCTATCTATCTATCTATCTATCTATCTATTTAGATAAGACGGACAGAGAGACATACGTACAAATAGACAGATAGATAGATAGACTGACAGATAGACAGATACTTTTGTAAAAAGTATGCTCGAAATTGCAGAAAAATGATGAATAGCTCTAAATGACATTAAAACTAGGAGATATTGCTCTAATGTATACGAAAGCTTTATTACTTTAAATGACATAACATAATAAAAAGTACTCAAATTAAACTTTCAAATGCATTTAAAACATTTATATCATTATATCAATAGATCAGAAATATATATATATATATATATATATATATATATATATATATATATATATATATATATAAAATTACAGTAATAGCAATCTTAATCCTTGAGAGCTTGTCCCCCTACATCGGAATTTCCTTAAATGTTTACTGAATGCTATTCCAATTTATTTCTGTTTGTCCTATCTGCAATTGGAGGATAAATTTGGTCTGATTATATCCTTTTTTTTTTTTTTTTTTTTTTAGTCGAGACATCTGCAAAAGCGGCGCGACAGTCTAAGAAGCTTTATTAGAAACTCTGAATCGTTTATTAGCTCTATTAACTCCCTGGACTATTGTTTCTCTCGGTTTAATGCTCGGAGGGACTGTTTACTGACTCGGAAGGTCTGGAATAACTCTTCCGCATACAATTGTTCCTGATTGATGGTGGCGGAATGGCATTGACAGACGAACAGGCTTAAAGGCCATCACCGGCTGCCGCAGGATAGCTCGAATGACAAGCGAAGTGGCACAAGCCCTCGCGGGTAAATGAGGGCTCTCGTCGGAATCCTCTTGGACCTTTTAATAAAGAGCAGAGAAGACGTTTCAGTCCAAGATTCAAACAAAGGTCTTCTCTTTTCGCACGGGTTTAGGTTTTAGTCGCCGGCGCGCGGTGGATCGCACAGTGTGTTTGTAAACCGTTAGAATCCCGCTGCCGGCTCCTTAAACGTTTCCACAAGCCCAGCAGTTAGGAAACCCGATCCGGAGTTTGATACAGAATTAAGTCCGAAACCCATTCTGCTTTATTTGCTGTAATTTAACTCCACCAGTGGTAAAAATATGAGCAGGCAGCAGCTCTGGGGGGAATCAGAGCTTGGCACCGAGGCAGGCAAGTTACAGCTCGCTCTCTCTTTCAAATCGTCAGGCACAGAAGTCTGTTGTTTTTGCAGCGCGCTGACCAGAAGCTGGGTGTTTGCTTTATCCCTTTCTTTTTTAGTTTTTTTTTAAGGGGGTGGGGGCAAGGCCATGGGCTCTGGGTATTTTTTTTTTCGTGCAAAGGTGCAGTTAAAGCAGGATCGGGCTCTGACTGCTCTGCAGAAAGGAGGGGGTACTTACCGGGTATTCGTGCCTCTGAGCAGGAATTTGTTCCAGCTCCTTAAAGACTTTTGACCAGCGAGGAGTTTTGTCTGTCACGCGCGTGGAGCGCTATAGGCTCCTTCCGTGCGGCACATTTGACCTGCGCTGGCCATTAGCATTGGAGGGACCTCAGGAGGAATGCAACTTGTCACTGGAGCTATTTTGGCTATGTGCGAGCGTTTTGTAATCACAGCGTGGGACTCGGAACAGTCGCGTTGCCACTTATCGTCGTCGTCTTAAAACTTGCAATTTTTTTTTTCTTCCTCGCACCATGCCTGTTCTGGATTAGCGGGTCAAGCCGAATGGCACGCCACCTGCGCCTGCATTTTGCCGCAAGGAGAAGCAACACCGATCCTCTGTCTGAAAGCTGCAGCCATGAGGTAGAGGACGTGCTCGGGACACCTGCTCGGAGCCCTGCAGAGCCCCTGCCTCACCCAAACTCATTTCATATGAAAGTGACTCCGGGGCAGCTGGCTCTCGGTTTGCCGCCTTTGTCGCCAGATTATGGTAGTTTGCAGCGCCATACCACCGTGTTTGTGCCCAAGGTGAACAGCAGCGGTGGCGGCAGCAGGAAGAGCACGCTGCAGATTTCCGTGCAGTCTTCCAGCAGGCAGAATTTGGATGGAGAAGGTTGTGGCGCTGGAGCCGAGGAAACCGACTCCGGGATTGGCGACGGAAGCGCCGGAGGCAGCTCTGACGGAGGGTCGTGCAGCAGCAGCACGGCTAGCGATGTGGGCTACTGCAGCAGCAGCAGCATATTCGATCCGGACGTGGCCGAGCGCAAGATGTCCCACGATAAAGCCACATGCCGTCGGAGGACCAAGGCTCCCTTGCGCCGGTGCTCCTCGTTGGTCATCTTCCCGCGTAGTCCCTGCACCACACCACCGGCTTCACCCGTCAGTCCGGTGGCGACTCCTTTGCTTGCACCGTCCACCCGCGGGCCTTTTCAGACCTCGCACCAGCTGCAGCTGTCCCCGACAGATGCGTCTCCGGACGAGCCCAAGGTTGCCTCTGCCGTGAACGGCGTGAGACTTTCCAAGAGCAGCTGCCAGCCAGAGGTTCGGGATGCCAGGCCTATCCTGCATTTTAGCGTTTCAACTGACTCCACGATAAGATCTGAACAATCCGAGAGGCACTCCAGCGTCCTGGCACACTCTGCGACCCAGCCCCCTCTTCCACCCGGGAAAGGGAGTGCAGCAAGGGCTGTGGTCAACATCGACTGCTCTAAATCCTCGGACAAGCCCAAGGAGGCCAACAGCAAACTGTGGAACCGTAATCTGAAGCTGTGCCGCAGCACCTCCACCTGCCTGCTTCCGACGGGGAAGTTGGCGACGGAGAAAAGACACCACACGTGTCCGACTATGGGCAAATCGCAGGAAATCGCTTTCCACCCGGGCTTGCAGAGGAGCATTTCCCTCGAGGTGCCTTTTTCGAACGCTGGAATATCATGTCACATGTCGAACACAAAGCAGCTCGGCTGCGCGAACGGAGCCGCACATGTGCATATACACGTGTCTCGGGGGAATGGCGGAAAAGCGCCCGACTCGCCAAACTACAACGTCGCCAGCAATAAAAACGAAGGGATGCTTGTAAACTCCGGGGTAAGCATTATCATTCACCGGGAGGGGGTTCTCGAAAAAGAGAATGCATGACAAAAGCTATATTTTATTCTCTCTATGTACGTATACAGGCGTTTAGTTTAGCGATGGCGGACCCGGATACCTCGCCTCCTTCTTTGGTGCCTCGGGTATAGCAAAAAATAGCAGCTCATTCTTATTTTTAATATTTGTTACTTATATGACGTGAGTTAACTTTACAAGAGCGGATCGTTTACACGCTTCTATTTAAAGCCTATTACTTATAGGCGAATAGATGGATTCGGTATACGGGACGGTACCAAGCATTTCAGCGGCAAATTGTGATTAGAGAATGTTTTATAGGAAGTTTGTATAAAAAAAGAAAAAAGCCTCTTCCTGGTCTGTGCCTCTGGTCTGGGGCTGACATTTCCTGGAAAGAATTTACACAACACTTCCAGAAGCACTTGAAATCCCAGTGTTCGGAAAGCACTTGTTTGAAAATTCAAAGTAGGTGTGTGTTTACGGACACACACCCAACCCCTGAGTGTGTGTGTGTGTGGGCATGGAGGGTGTGTTTGTATACAAATATGGTCGGGTAGGGGGTCCCTCCATTTTTATTATTCTATTAGCACTATGAGAAATCCTTTTAACTGTTTACCTTGTGGCTAATTTTAGCCCGACAGCTGATAGGGCCTTCTGCAGGAGTATAAATATGGAGCTGCCTGTCTCCAGATTGTCTGGCCTTCGGCACTGAAATGCACCAGCGCCAGCGACTCAAATTTAACGACATGATCTGAGCGGAGTGCACATGGCTTGAAGTCAGCTGCTGGGGTCCGGGAGGGGTGTGTTGGGGCTGACTGGGTATTTCACGTCCCTATTTCAAGTCCCGAACACATCTTTATTAGTAATAATAGCAGGCTTTTTTTTCCGCACGCGCGTGTGCGTGACTCCTGGCGTAGCCAGACTTTATAACACACTATATTTATACTCTATCTATTTGTATGCTCTTTTAATATTCTGCAGTGTAGACGTTAGTGGACAACATTTTTTTCAACATCCTGTTCCATATTTAGGCTCTTCTTATGAGCTACACTCTTCTGAGAAGATGTCAAGTCAGGTTACTGATGTAGGTGGGAAGGTGAGGAAGCCTGGGGTGCACTAAGCCGTCATGATGTTCATATGTTTGGAGCTCCGTAGCAAGAGATCGTCCACTCCAACCCAGATCTTCACGGAGCGGTCTTTGTTCACTGGATGTTGGACCGGATTTGGATCTCTACAACATCATTATCACCAAGAGCAAGTCTTAAATTAGGTTTATTTTTATTGGTCATAACTAGGGTTGGGAATCGTTAACGTTTTAATCCACTAACGCCATTCGATTTCGCAATTTCGAATCCAATATAGTAAAATGAAAACAACAACGAAAGTCAAACATTAATATATCAAACATGTTTATTTTCTTTGCCATTAGCCGGCAGTCTCGGGTAACGAAGGGTCCTCGGGATGCGCATTCTTTTATTTCTACGTGGTGAACCAACCGCAGATGCTGAGTCATGCTTAGTCTTTGTTTTTTTTTTTTTTTTTTTACAAATTGTAGCCACACTTTTAAAGTGCTTCCCGCTGTCCATTTTGTGAACAGATGTTTAGATTACCACATAAGGTCCTGGCAGATTGGACGGGTGAAAGGTCCTGGCGAAAAAATATGCACCTAGGAATCGATCATTTTTAGTATCCGATTCCAGAGTCGTAATCCATTTTCGATTCCCAGCCTTATAGATAAAGGTTCGTCTCATAGCAGTTTTAGACAGGTTATAAAAATATTTAGTTTTTTGTTAGAGGACGGCGAGACGTGTGTGTGATCCTTTTGTTGAGACTGATGCAAAAAAAGAATGACACTGATCAGACATAACATTAGAGGGTGGAGGGGGTGTGGCTCAGTGGTTTAAGGTGTTGGGTTAGTGATCGGAAGTTTGGGGGTTTGAGCCCCCGTATCGCCAAGCTGTCACTCTTGGGTCCTTGAGCAGGGCTGTTTTAACCCTCTGTGCTCCAGGGAGCGCCGTAAAAATGGCTGACCCTGTGCTCGGACCCCAACTTCCAATCCAGCTGGTATATTGGAAGAAAAAAAAAGAATTTCCCTCTCAGGATCAATATAGTATAATAACAATAATAATAAAAATAAATACATTAAATTAATGTTTTAATTATTATAATATTAAAAATGCGTCCTTAAGTCCATAAGTTGTTGGAAATCCCAGCATTACCCCTGACACTACAGATTCCTTCCCTGAAAAGTCGCGGTTACTGATCCGAAGGTCGGAAGCCGAAGTAGGCATAGCCGAGCTGCCACTCATGGGGGCCCTTAAGCAACACCCGGTATATGCGAATAAAGGAATTCCCTGTGCGCTACCATACAGTGAAGGATCACAACTCGTTACGGCTGTTTTCAAAAACACTTTACAGCCAATTAGGTTTAAGAATTGCATATGCCGTAATAATATACGAATGCTTGGCCCTGCATAGCCTGTAAATCCCCCACTGATCCCCTGAAAGAAATGAGAAAGGTTAAAGACGTTGAGGTCACGTGGGGCTCCTCAGACAAGACCAGCTGTAGGTCAAAAGCTTAGCCCTGTATGCAAAGAATGACGCTCCCATAAACAGCAGATTTAAGACATGACGACACGTCGCAGCACATTAATGCCTCTAATTACTGCTGAGCCAGGTTTTATGGCCCGGGGACTGCTCGTCCGTACGGAGCGACCTCGCTCTCCGCACTCCAGGAAAACTCGGACGCGTTACTGTACGTTTTCTCTTCAAGGTCACTCCAGGAGCACCCTCTGCACCACCTTTCCCGAAAGGCCAAGCGGGACTCCAGGGGGGGGATGTAAATAGGTAGCAGATGTGTGCGTGTAAATTTCAACCTCCTCCGAGTTTGTTTTTCCGCTGTCGTCGCCGAGTTGCCAACCGATTCGACTTGTCACTCAAGCTGGAAGCCATTCTCTGATGTCTGCCACTGATGGCGGCTGCGAACGTCAAAGCTTTGACTCACAAGATGCCACCTCGCAGTCTTAACACGCCCGCAAAGGGAAAAAAGAAGAAACGATGTGCTGGCGCCAAAACGCCGGCTGTGCTTTGAACTGGCATGGTTGGAGTAGGGCAAACCGCAGGGCTGGGTCTTAAAAATGCCAAATTACACTATATCCGGTGTTGGGAGATTAAAAGCTTTTTGCACTAAAGTAAAGCGGAGATGGATTCAAAATGTTTTACGCTGAAATCAATTTGGGGGCGTGGCTTATTTGATTGACACTGAATCATAAAGTACAGTGCTCTCCGTCTGCTTCGACTTCCCTTGTACCCTTTGCGGGGATCTCAGTGGTTTAAGGCGCTGGGATACTGATCTGAAGGTCGGGGGTTCGTGTCCCGGTATAGTCACCCTTTGGTCCTTGAGCAAGGCCCTTAACCCTCCAGGGGGTGCTGTATTATGGCTGACCCTGCTCTCCTACCGGCAGCTTTCAAACAAGCTTGCTATATGTGAAAGAATTTCACTTTGCTGTTATATTTATGTGACAAGTAAAGGCTCTTCTATTGTATTTCATACAAACTCGATCCACGGGCAGGAAGCGAGACAATAATACACTCGGATTGGTAGGTTTTAGATCCGATCACCTGAAATGTCACCAGTTCTGGAGCTTTGAATAGTCAGAGATAAAGGAAATAAACGTCTGTCTTTTAAAATCCCTCATTCACTGAACCCGTCTATAGAACACGCCAGTTGAGTTCATTATTAGGGACTGGATATAAACGAGCGAATAGGCATCGTGTTTCCGTTTACGGCCTTTTCCAGCGCAACGTACAAAAACGTACGTAGCATCACCGGTTACTGAGTTGGTCCAATCAGTGTAAACTTGTTATGTTATTATTTTATACATAAAGGTTGTAAACAGGGTTCAAATGTTTTGTACTTGTCCCCTGTACCTTACAACGCACTGAAATTCTTTCTGCGGTAAACGCCCCTAGCCATAATGTAGAAATAGCTGAATAAATGAAAGAACTGATGGATGGATGGATGGATGGATGGATGGATGGCTCAGTGGAGGCAAGGATATTTGAGTGATGGATTGGTTAATGGATTGATTGATTGGCAGGTCTGATGGGTTGTGAAGGATGGACTGATGGATGGTGGCTTTGTGTATGATTCATAGATTAAAAGGTAGTTTACTTGGATGGATGGATGGATGGATGGATGGATGGATGGACATAATGAATGTTAAACTTAGTGGATAGATGGGTGGATGGAAAGATGGATTATCAATAGCAAAATCAGTGCTCCCCAGTGTCAGTGTGTAAGAGTGGATGCATTGATGGTAGTATAGGTGGATGGATTGAACCCTAGAGGTTCAAAACACCAAGCTGCCATGTTGGGCCCCTGAGCAAGGCCCTTAACCCCATAGCGGATGTATGAATGATATAAATCTATATAAGTCTAAACAAATGTAGAGAATGATGCTGCTTTTGTTTTTTTTGGACAACGGAGCAGGTCATGAACCTTATTTACTCTGGTGGCCTGGAAGCAATGTTCTTACCATATCCCATGATTCAAATCTTATCTATATCACATAACATCAGAGTGTTTCCAGGTTGGCCGATAAGCCGAACGACCCCCCCCCCCTTCCCCGGGGAATATTCTACACCTGTGCTGCAGGGTCCGAACATCGCACAAGTTCCACTGATCCCATTCAGCTCCGAGGATAATCTCAGTGCCCTCTCGTTGTAGCCCGAGAGGCGGCGAATGGAAATCCAGTTCCTTAATGATCAAACGTTGGTTCGTTTTAAGTGCACGGCATCGAGCTTCAAAGATTTGGCATGGCTGGACTTTTTCCCCTTGTGTTTCACTAACGCAAGCCAGGCTGAACCGCTCCGGATAATTACGCTGAACATTTTTCCGCTGCTGTTATTCCTCGCCGCGTCTGAAAAGGTGACCCATAATGCGCTCGTGCTCTCAGTAATAAGCGACTCGGTGACAGAAAGTCATGTAGACAGAAGTCCCTCCGATGAGGGAACGTAGCGATATAATACCCACTGATATGTTTTTGGGATCAAATTTGTAACACTTTCAAGTCCACACACTCGCATGTGAAGACCTCATGGACAAATCTAACACCAGTGTTTATTTCCTGCGAGTTCAGTGTTGAAAAGCTTCGTTTGAAATCAGTTCATCTTCATTTTTGACTTCATTATTGTTCTGATCATTTATTTACTGATACATTTTCAGATGGATGGACGGATGACCCAAGAATGAATGAATTGATAGATGAATAAATAGACGGATGGGTGGTATGGATGATGGATAAATTAATGGATTCACCAATGAATCAAATGCTGAATGGATGGCCCAAGAATGAATGACTTGATAGATGGATCAATAGATGGGTGGATAATAAACACCAATAAATTTTAAGCCAAATGAATGGATTGATAAATTGATGGATGGATGGCCAAAGAATGAATTGATTGATGGATAAATAGATTGGATGGATGCTCCAAAGAATGACAAGCCGAATGGGTGGATTGATAAATTGATGGATGGATGGTCCAAGAATGAATGGATTTATAGATCAATAAAAAAAATGGGTGGTCAGATGGATGGATGGATGCATGCACTCATGAATGATAAGATGAATGGGTAGAGATTGATAAATTGATGGATGGATGGTCCAATAATGAATGGATTGGTAGATGGCTGGATTGATGGATAAATGGATAGATGCACCAATGAATGATAGTCTGAATGGATAGATTGATAAATTGATGTAGGTATGTATGGGTGGATGGATGGCCGAAGAATAAATGTATTGATAAATGGATAAATAGATTGGATGGATGCACCAATGAATGGCAAGCTAAATGGATGGATTGATAAATTGCTAGATGAATAGATGGCCCAAGAATTAATGGCTTCATACATGCATAAATAAATGAGTGAGCAGATGGATGGATGAATGTATGGTTAGATGCACCAATGAATGATAAGCTGAATGGATGGATAAGTGGCCCAAAAATAAATGGATTGATAAATGATAAATAGATGTGTGAAAAAAAGAGGATGGATGCACCAATAAATGTCAAGATGAATGGATGGATTGATAAATTGATGGATAGACGGATGGTCCAAGACTGAATGGAATGATAGATGCATAAATAGATGAGTGGGCAGATACATAGACGGACGAATGTATGGATGTACCAATGAATGATAAGATGAGTGGATGGATTGATCATTTGATGGATGGATGTCCCAAAGAATGGAAAGCTTGATAAATGTAAGGGATGGATGGATGGATGTATTGATAAGTTGGATAGATTGATAAATGGACGGATGGATGGGCAAATGTAAGGATGGATGGACAGACGGATGGATGGATGGATGGATGGACAATGGATGGATGGATGGATGGACAAAATGGATGGATGGATATATTGATAGACAAATGGATGGATGGATGGATGGACAGACGGATGGACAGACAGATGGATGGATGAGTAATAATTAGGATAATAAAGGCGTCCTTTTGTTTTGAGAAAGATGAAATTATTGATAAATGTTCGCTTGGTTTTGGAGAGTCATTATTACACCACGGTGATGTCGAGTGTGTGATGTCGAGTGTGTGATGTCGAGTGTGTGATGTCGAGTGTGTGATGTCGAGTGTAGAAAACAGAATTAGGCTTCATTTAGGACCCTGGAGTGTAATGAGGTTTAAACGAGTGTTTTGCGGAGCAGCTGTGTTTATAAGCGCTCTGCTTGTTCTCATCAGTGCTATTCTCGGCTCAGAGCTGAAAAATGTGACTGGGATCTGCTCGAGAGCGCTGAACACACTGCATTCCTGTTGCTTTGTGGTTTGAGACCCTAATTTCGAGCAAATGTGTGCATGCTGTGGAAAAAAAGAAGAGCAAAAAGCACAAAACCACGTCTCGAGTTGAACCTGTGGCTGGTAGTGGAGAATCGAGATCATTAGTGTGTGTTTGTGTGTTTGCAGAGAGAGGCGAGTGTGTGTTTGCACTGATTTTACACTTATTAGTGCTGACCTGGTGTATGTTTATGTGGGTCAGCAGCTAGAAAATAAGAAGTTATTATATTAGTTAAGATAGTTAAGATATTATTTGTTCCAGAAACAAGCAGCTCAGGTTTCTGCTCTGAAAAACGTTTTTTGTTTGTTTGTTTGTTGGTTTTGTTTTGTTTTTTCTTTTCAAATTATTTCCAGTAAAATTATTCCCAGCACGTCTTATAAGGAATTTCCACCAGGATAAATATAAACCCTGCAAACGTGTCCTGCAGCCGGGTCTTTTCCTCACCGTTCCTTTCCAGGGAGTTTATGCCTTCATGAATAAGACTGGCATTTACAGAGGCCACGCCTCCTTCAGTACAATTGGCAGTTACAAAGGCCACGTCTCCTTCAGCAAGACTAACAGAGGCCACGCCTCTTTCTGTAAAATTGACAGACACAGAGACCACACCTCCTTCAGTAAGACTAGATCACAGACGTCACACCTCCTTCAGTGAAACTTGCAGTCATAGAGGCCACTCCCTTGTCAGTAAAACTGAGTCAGAGGCCATGCCTCGTTCAGTAAGTCACAGCAAGCCACGCCTCTTTATGTAAAAGACTAAAAAACTCAGAAGCCACGCCTCCTTCGGTAAGATTAACAGACATGGAGACCACAGCTCCGCGACAGTCCAAGGCCAACTGACAGTCCAAGGCCACGCCTCCTTTATTAATAACAACAGATATAGGGTCCACGGTCTCTTTTATTAATAACGACAGACACAGGGGCCACGCCTCCTTTATTAATAATGACAGATATCGGAGCCACACCACCTTTATTAATAGCAATAGATATAGGGGCCACGCCTCCTTTATTAATAATGACAGATATAGGGGCCACGCCTCCTTTATTAATAATGACAGATATAGGGGCCACGCCTCCTTTATTAATAATGACAGATATAGGGGCTACACCTCCTTTATTAATAATGACAGATATAGGGGCTACACCTCCTTTATTAATAGCGATAGATATAGGGGCCACGCCTCCTTTATTAATAACAACAGATATAGGGGCCTTTATTACCTGACTTTGTTAATAATGAAAGATATAGGGGCCACACCTCCTTTATTAATAATGACAGATATAGGGGCTACACCTCCTTTATTAATAGCGATAGATATAGGGGCCACGCCTCCTTTATTAATAACAACAGATATAGACCTCCTTTATATAGCCACACCTCCTTTGTTAATAATGCCACACCAGATATAGGGGCCCTTTGTTAATAATGAAAGATATAGGGGCCACACCTCCTTTATTAATAGCGTTAGATATAGGGGCCACGCCTCCGTTACTAATAACAACATATATAGGGGCCATGCCTCCTTTATTAATAATGACAGACACAGGAGCCACACCTCCTTTATTAATGACAGACATATTAATAATGACAGACACAGGAGCCACACCTCCTTTAAATGACAGACATATTAATAATGATAGACACAGGAGCCACACCTCCTTTATTAATAACACTCTGTGTGGGTATGTGTGTGTGTGTGTGTGTGTGTGTGTGTGTGTGTGTGTGTGTGTGTGTGTGTGTGTGTGTGTGTTGCAGTGGAGTTCTGGAGAGTTTCAGCAGAGACGTGTCACTATGTAACTACATAACTATTAATCTCTCTCTCTCTCTCTCTCTCTCTCTCTCTTCCTATATCTATCTATCTTCTCTGCATTTCTCTCCTTCTCTTATTTTCCCCTCTTTTTATCTCTTATTCTCTCTCTTGCTCCTTCTTTCTCAACCTGTTTTTGCTACATCACTCTCTCTTTATCTGTCTCTCTGTTTTTCTATTTCCCTCTATTCTTTCCCTCTCTCCCCCACTCTCACTTTATTTATCCCCTTGTCTTCTACCTGCCTCTATTCTTTTTTTCTTCCTTATTCTCTGTACACCTATCTCTCTCCCACCCTCTCTTTCTCTCTTTTCTCCCTCTCTCTCTCTCTCTCTCTCTCTCTCTCTCTCTCCTCTCTCTTCCTCTCTCTCTCTCTCTCAGACACGTGATGACTTCCTGGGTCAGGTGGACGTTCCTCTGCATCAGATCCCAGTGAGTGACTGATATTTCACTTTTATATAGCCTATATATCAGATTTTGTTGACGTGACCTCACGCGCGCGCGTGTGTGATTGCGTTTGTTAGCGACCGTGTTGCAGCACCACGCTGTGTTTATCACTGTACTTATGGGGTTCGGGTTAAAGCCCTTATTTATTCCGCCATCACAACGTCACGGCCCCAAGCTGGCTGTAGTTGCTGTAAACGGGAAAATCCACCTCGTGCATGGCCTTCATTACGGTCACGCTCATAAATATTTACACCAGCACACCCATCATTTATAGGTTCTGCGTATTCACCCTCCTGATGCTCTGCTGATGTTGTTGTTGTTGTTGTTCCAGACAGAAGGTCTGGGCAGCGAGAGACCGTACACATTTAAAGACTTCCTGCTCCATCCAAGAAGGTTTTTATCCATCCCTCATCATTACGTCACTTCCTGTCGTTCAAACTTCTCCTTCTTTAACCGTCCTTTTTTTTTTTCTCCCTGTGCAGCCACAAGTCCAGGGTCAAAGGTCATCTGAGGTTAAAAATGACCTACCTACCCAAGAACAACGGTTCAGAGGAGGAGCAGACGGAGCAGGTGGAGGAGGTGGACGTAAGTTGGTTTCCTGATTTTGCGTCTGGGTAACGTTAAGGCTCTGGGTTCAAGCCCTTGGTATCACCAAATGTGCTACAAGGCAGTTAACTCTTTGTGCTTCAGGGGGCACTGTTTCAAGGCTGAAATTGCACTCTGACATCTCTGGGATACGACCCTTTTTTTATTTCCCAAGCGTCCGGAAAGCGAAAGGAATCAAAACAGATGCAGAGTGTGTGTAAAGCTGTAAAATAAAAAGCCAAAACATTTATAGATTTGTTGTCAGCTGGGCGATTATATACTTTCCCAGTAGAGGGCGCCGAACACCCGATATTACACTCGATTACGTATTTTATACATATTTGTGTACATAGTTTTTTTTATTATTTAAACGTAAACATATCAAAGTTATCACACGTTAAAACAAATCCACTTTAACAACACTAATTTCATTAACGCGCGTTTAATACTTCCTAAATTTCCCCGAATTACCCCTACTTAGTAGTAAGGTTTGTAAGGTTCCGTACGGTAATATACACTAATATAGTGAGGAGATCATACCTGTTGTCAATGCGCAGCTAATAGGCCCTACTAGCTACGCATTGACAACAGGTATGATCTCCTCACTATATTAGTGTATATTACCGTACGGAATCTTACACAAGCGCATCACATTCCCAAATCCGTATTACGCAATAAAGCACATTTTTCTTTTGTGAATGCAATGCGCTTCTGTATAACCTAAACGTATCACCAGTTTATGTGGAAAACAACCAGAACAGAATTCTTAAGTATTCATTTATGGTACATTGAAAATGTACCATATTGATTAAATATTTGAATCGATTGAATCGAGCTCTAATATAGACAATTTTGACAATATCGAGATGTCATATTTTGTTTATATATCGTCCATGTTGGGATGAAAGGAAATGACAGCGTTTGGTGCGTAAGAAACAAAAGGAATGTGTTCCTCAAAAAACCCTTTGAACCTAAACCTGTTCTGTCGCTTATGCGGATGAAGTATGAGTGAAGAGTGTTATCGAATACATTGTACTTTCGTACGTCAGTCTCTTTTTCCGTCCCGGCCGCCACGTTGTCCAGAAAACGGTCTTCCCTCGCTGTTCAAACGACTTGAGAGAAACGTTTCCGGGGACGACTCGACGCGCAGGTCACCATTCCTGCCAGCCTGGAGTTATATTTGTTCCGTGGCGCCGCGGGCAGTGGATCTGTACGACCCCGCTGGCCTTCTGCGTCGCTCCCAGAGTGAAATCTGCATGGCCGGCCGCAAAAATCATACGCGACGCCACGTCCTGAGATAGAAATAGCAACGTCGCTGTCATTGTCCGTCACGCTCCCTGCTGTCAGGACCAAGTATCAGGAAACGCGAAGTTTCCACCCTGATATTCCATAGCGTGAAATTTCCACTTAACTCGGAGTACCAGTGTGCTAATAGTTGGAGTGGAAGATCTCCTGCTATAGGGCGATTTGGGATAAATGGAAACACCTCGGATCTCCTCATCTCACCTACCTGACTTTACTAACACCTACATCGCTCCATCAAGCTCCACATATTCTGGTTCTCCACGAAGAAGTAATAACCAGATTCCCTGCGTTCACATCATGTTACGTTCACACGCTATTGATTCACATTTTAGCGAGGATCGTGAATTTCTTTCGCTCGATTTTTGCGAGAAATCCGAGAAGTCGCAGTCAAAGTTGCACTTTCGCTTGATATTTTGTCGCTTGTTATTTGTTTCCTTATTAACTTAACGAGGTGCACCTGAGAGATTTTGTTTTTTAACCATAATGAGGTGCATTATGGGATTTAATATATTATATTATAATATATATTATATATATAGTATATATTATTTATTGTTCGTACCAACGCTGTAAGTCGTTAAGGTTGTTTGCGTAAGTCTGTGGTGTAATGTAGTTTTTTTTTGTCTTGCAGCCCGGTTGGGAATTCCTGGAGAGTCAGGACATGTGCGGGCCGTGCCAACCTCACCAGCTGCCTGCACTGCCCCCTGGCTGGGAGGAGAGGCAGGACAACCTCGGGAGAACCTACTACGTCAACCACGAGAACCGAACCACACAGTGGCATAGACCCACTATACAGTAATTAATCCACATTACAGATAATAATAGTGTTATAACTGCTCATATCCGTTACAATTTTGTTGTTATAGTACAGTTTATATAGTGGCAAAAAATTTTTAATTAGCGACAAACAGTTGAATTGGGCTGTAATGAACATGGTGAGTGGCTAAAAGTATTGGCACATGTTTACAAATAAATGGTTAAGTGTGTGCAATTAAGTGGTTTCCATGTAAACTGGCCACTCGACTTATGGTTTATGGTGGAGAGCTGCCCCCTGCAGGTAAAGCATATATGTACAGCTTTATTCTCATTCCACGGTTCATTGTATGCAGAAACTCGCGTTCACATTTACATTTGTGGCATTTGGCAGACGCTCTTATCCAGAGCGTCTTACAACTGAGCAACTGAGGGTTAAGGGCCTTGCTCAAGGGCCCACTAGTGGTAGCTTGGTGGTGGTGGGGTTTGAACCTACGATCTTCCGGTCCAGAGTCCAACACCTTAACCACTGGGCTACCACCTGCACACTCGTGTTCACACACTCGCATGAGCACTGTATGTACATTGTGATCTATTTATTATTTGCAGAGAAATAAAGTGTGTGTGTGTGTGTGTGTTGTGTGTGTGTGTGTGTGTGTGTGTGTGTGGTGTGTGTGTGTGTGTGTGTGTGTCTGTAGGGACGTACAGAGAGAGGCGGAGCAGATACAAAGCACACACGTCCAGCTTCCCTTCATTACACGCAGACAGATCTCTGACCACGACGAGAGCAACGAGCGCAGAGAGTCGCCTGATGTACGTGCACACACACACACACACACACACACACACACACAAACACACTCACACTATGAACTCCAGATATGTAAGCTCATTTCAAAGCTGTTTTGGATGTACTGTATGTAATCAGTATAAGTTGACAGTGTGTGTATGTGTGTGTGTGTGTGTGTGTGTAGAGTTGGGAGATCATCACTGAGGATGAAGGCACTCTGTACAGCAGTCAGAATCAGGTCTCTCCTCCTCCTCCTCCTCACTCCCCGCTGGATTATACTACTTTCTCCGACGACTTCTGCAGATTACAGACGGGCAGCGAGAGACGCACCTCTGTCCCTGTGAGAACACACAAACACACACACAGACACACCACACTCTGCGAGAGACGCAGCTCTGTCCCTGGGAGCACACACACACACACACACAGACACACACACACACTCATATATATATATATATATGTGTGTGTGTGTGTGTGTATATGTTATATATATATATATATATATATATATATATATATATATATATATATATATATATATATATATATATTCTATCTATTGTGTGTGTGTGTGTGTGTGTGTATATGTGTGTATGTATGTATGTATATTCACCATTTGTATTTAGGTATTTATTTATTTATTTATTTTATTTTCCCCCCCCATAGGTCTGTTCTAGAGACATTTTGTTACACCTGTACTATTTTTTCCTCTTATTTTACAGACATGTTGCAGGTTTTTAATAAAGATCTATTTGTCTTCCTTTTGTTAAAATATTTTAGATTCATGCTATAAAATATATCTGTGTGTCAAAATCATGATCAAAATCAAAATCGCAATATTGTTCAAGAAAATCATGATAGGTTTCTTTTGTCCAATATCACACACATCTATATGTCTGTCTG